>CM029546.1:8370897-8770834 GCA_017141385.1 Sogatella furcifera | reverse complement strand
TTTCTGATTCTTTAGTAGTTATTTGAATACATAAGGGTAGTCTGTAACTAATTTATCTTCAAAAAATACCTTGTGCTGAATCCATCTTGAGAAATCTGCTTTTTTAATTCTAGCCAAATAACTCGTTAACTATTTAAGAGAAATGACTTTTTAAATAGGATAAAATTCGGCTTAAAATTAAGAGTGGTTGGTGTAGTCAGTCAAAAGAAAATATTCTGGCAAGATGGAAAAATGACTCCAGCTCGGTCAATATTGGTTCAAAAATTATAGATTCAATTTAAAATTATAGTAAACATTCTAATCTACAATTTGGGACTAAATTTATAATTTGTGAACCAATATTGACCGAGCTTGAATTATTTTTCAATCTTGCCAGAATGTCTTTTTTGCTTGGACAGACTACAACAGACGGCCAACTGCCGATCAGCAGAGTTATGTCCCATAAGAACAAATTTTCAATCTCTTGGAGTAGATATACAGGGTGTTTCAGGAGGAATGTGCAATACTTCTCAGGCTGATTCCTTACACCAAGTAGAAAAATTGAGATTTTTCAAAATATACTAATTTTTCTAATTTTTTAGAGGCTTTATTGAGGTTCTAAAATAATCAATTCCTATGTAAAATTAGCTGAGGAATAAAACGAAACCAAGTTTGTAACTATAACGGTTATTGAGATAATTAGGAAAATATGCTAGAAAACGCTATTTTTCAACAATAGGGGTTATAACTGGATAAGGAATCATAAAATTGTATTTTATCAACGGAAGTTGAAGAGAGTCGGATTCTAAAGAAAAAGTTGAATGGCGGCGATCGTGTAAATCTTACCCAAATCTCAGAAATGGCAATCAAAAATCGCAAAATTAATAAGACATAGCAGCACAAGTGTTGAATTTGTGTTTAGTAGCGATTTTTGATCACTATTGCTGAGATTTACACAATCGCCGCCATTAAACTTTTTCTTTAAAATCCGACTTTCTCCATCTTCCATTGATAAAAAATACAATTCTATGATTCCTTATCCAGTTATAACCCTTATTGTTGAAAAATGGCGTTTTCTAGCATATTTTCCTAATAACTCAATAACCGTTATAGTTACAAACTTGGTTTCATTTTATTCCTCAGCTAATTTTACATAGGAATTGATTATTTTAGAACCTCAATAAAGCCTCTAAAAAATTAGAAAAATTAGTATATTTTGAAAAATCTCAATTTTTCTACTTGGTGTAAGGAATCAGCCTGAGAAGTATTGCACATTCCTCCTGAAACACACTGTACATAGCGTCGTTATAATTTTATGGACAGAAATTCACGATCATTGGAAAGAGAATTCAATTCTCCACTGAACTCCACTCTTCACTTATTCATTATAGTAATATTATTTCAAAAATTGAAGTATTTCTAATTGAATATAATTTGATATAAATTTTAATTATTGAAATTATTAAAAGTAGAGAGCTTGGAGAATGATCGTCATCTCAAGGACAATGTCATCTTTTGTTAGAACAATAAATGGCAAGTATTTCACTCCACAATTTCATCAATAATACTAATTATAATACAATAACGCACATGTGAATAATTAAAATACGTGAACTTAAAAATTCCAGTTTCTCTGTGTCACTCTGTATTTGGTGATGCTGTTTGCAAGAACACATTATAAGTTTGCAACAAGCTTCAAGATATTGGTCCATTTTTATTTGTCACTTTCTTTTTTATTGCTATAGAACATTTTCCTATTGAATAACAAAAATATGTTATTCAGAATTTAAAGCTCTACATTTTTGTAATGTTACAAAATTTGATAGAAACATCATTTTCAACAGAATAAAAATTTCAGTCGGCCGCAATTTTTCAAATTTCAAATATGGAAAACTTTCGAGATTACTAGTTTGAAGAATACTTATAGTACAGTGCAATTAGTTAAAAAAAAGGCCGAACCTCAACATCCAAAGAGAAAGTACGATTCCTACGCCAACTTGTTCTATACAACCCGTTTATTGTTTGGTGAAAAGTTACACCCCTATGAGCGTCGGGTTTTTGGGGGAGGGGGTGAAATGTGCAAAATTTCAGTTTTTTTGTGAATTGTAGCCGAACCAAGCGTCGGACAAAAAAATTTCATGCATGTTTTTTCTAGAAAACAAAATTTGGAAGAGATTGAGACCAATCCCAACTCTGTATTATCAACCGTTTTCAAGTTACAATTTTTTGAAAACTCCATTTTTTTCACAGGAATTATTCCGTTACTTTAAAAGTTTGTAACTTTGAATTGGAAACTCTTGCATCCGTATTTCAAAATCCCTCTCGGCGAAATTCATTTCTCTTCAATTTGTGACCAAATTCACCCTTCTATGTTTAGTGGTTCATGTGCTACAGCGATTTTAAAAAGCCCTTACATCCTCAAAATCCCCTAAAATTACATTTTATCGTACAAAGAAAATATTAAAAATTTTCGGATTGGCTTATAATTCCATAATCATTATGGAGGGCAAAATTCCCTACATTTTCAGACCAAGAACACCACTCTACCTTCATTAGTTACAAAGTTACAGATAAATTATCTGAATAAATTATCAAAAATGAGAAAAAATTGGAATAGCTGATTTTACAACAATGTTTTATTCAAGAAATTTTCTTGAATAAAACATATTAAATATTTAATATTGTGAATCATATATAGTATTAAAGAGTACATTTGTCTCTACAATTTGAGACCAAATTCACATTTTTTGAACAATTACAGAATTAGCTAGATCCATTTTTCAAACCAACTGTCAAGTTCAGAGCTCACTCTGAGAGGCGCTCCGCATACCGTACTATGAATGATACATTGAAACGCTTCGTTGAGCTTAATTAGACGACGATTTTTTTTAAAAATATACGTAGCTCATTTAATAATTATTCAAAAAATATGAATTTGATCTCAAATTGGCTTAACTGGTCTCAATTCTATTGTAACTCGGTAACTATTGGCGATAGAGTTATGTTCATATTTAAGAATTTCAAGATGGCGGTTGAACACATACCATTCATACGATGTATTACTGTGGATGGTGTGTATGTTCTATAGATTTACCAACTACCCTCCACCCTCCTCCGGCAGTGCGGCCTCAGCCATAGAGACTGTAACTATAATCATAGATAGTAAGGCCATTCGTGTGAAACGATTACTAATTTGTAACAGTATACAGAGAAGAAAATATCCCGCCAGCCGCCATACATTTGCCAAGCACTCAATTTCTGTTGAAATACAACTTAAGATTTGGAATATTAGCTCATTAGTCGAACTTTTTCCAAGAAGAATTACATTTTTAATCTTTTCTCTAAAATTACAAATTGTCTAAGCACCTCCATTATTACTAAAATTATGAAATTTAATAGAATAGAGCACTCGCAAAAAGGCATAAGGGAGCTTTAGGTTGAAGATTTTTCAATTCAACATAACTTTATTTTCTATGTAAATCTTATGAGACTAGGCAAAAGTACAGCGGATTGATTTCAAAGAGCTGACCAATCTAGTATCAGTGTACACACTATGATTATACAGTCTCTATACCTGAGTCCATGTCACACCCTGCGATTCAAGACTCTCTAGTCTTATCTGTAGTTTCCACCAAAATAGCTCATTTTTCCATCAATCTTATTTTTCAAATGTATCTTTGAACTACTGTATCATATTTTCATCGCCGGCTGTGATAAACAAAAGCTTCAATGGCAGCTGTCTTCCATAAAGCCAACATCAGAGAAAAATGTCTACTAATTGGGTTTCGGAGCAATAGCTTTCAGGAACCTGAACAACGCACAATAATTATTATAAAACGTTCATTGAAAATATTTATTGATAATATTCATAGAAATTATAGAAAATTATAAAACTCGATAGGGAAAACTTAAACAAAAAGCTATCATTCTATAGCTTGAAGAAAAGTAGAAAACTTGTCAATTTTCTTTACAAATTTTCATTTTCAAACAAAATATCTTCAATATGAAGAACCCTTAATCTAGATGCCCTTACAAGTCACCTACGCTTGGTAACCTTCAAAACAAGTTATGAGAGAAAAAACTTTGGTCTATCAAGATAAAAATCTTACGAGGTGGAAATTTAAATTTTTGGCAGTGGACATAATATAGTAGCATCAAGGAATGTTACACAGCAAACTTTGCTCATCAAAACTAAACAGATTTTACTAGATAAAGAAACAACTTATTTAAATTAACTGCATGATACAACAAGAGTATTGATATCTTAACTTTAAGGGCACATCATAATAAGTACAATACTGAAAACAAACCCTTGGTCATTTGACAAAAGCACTCAAGTCCACTTTTTGAGGAAATGAGATAATTACATATCCGGGTGTAGAATTTTGAGATCTACGCTTTGGTAAAACAACCTAAGTCTTACTTCCATTATTAAGACTTTTATAACAACTTGAGAGTCAGGTATTACAGATGAATTATGGGAATCTATGTTTTGGTAAAACCACTTAACTTACTATTTCTATTGTTCTGAGGATGTGTAAAATAACTTAAGTCTTTAATTTCATTCGGGTAAAATGACCTAACTCCACTTATGTCATGTTTTTACATGGTCCAAACAACTTAAGTCATGACTAAATCAGATTTTACATTTTTACATCACTTTGGAATGATAGAATCATGAATAAGTGTATTTTGAACCTACTTTGTAAGTTTCATTGTGATAGGATGAAAAATATTATTAAAAATTGTGTTTGAACATACTAGAAAACTTTGAGCTCCATTTTCTCAAAACTGCAGTTTTGGACTCAAGTGGTTTTGTCATATGACCAAGGAAACATCGAATGAGTTTTTTTCGTTGGGATTACAAAGCTTGAAAGCATGAATACCTTTCCTGAGATTCTATTCCCAAATCTAAACCATCCAAATATTCATCTCCCTCTCCCCTGGTTTCCCCTTGCACTATCCAGTCAGAACCGTTCCTCATCGCCTCCTCTCCACTCCTCTATTCCTTTTCAACCATCTCCTTTCAACCATTCCACGATCAATCACCAACCAATTTTTCATTCATAAAAAAATCCATTGTTCAATAAACGAATAATATCTTCAAGTAACGAAGATATTATACCATAAATGAAAAGATAAATCATCAACTTAGAATGTTCCATTAAATTAAAAATCACAAACATCAATCGATTATGGAATAATATGATATGAAATGCACACTTACAATCAAATTCCAAGTAAAAGAGATTATGACGAATTGAGACTTGGTAAGGCACAAAGTGCACGCGCAAGGGCGATTATGGCAACATTCTTGGGTAAGGCACGTCATTACTACATCCTACTCATTTCAAGATCACATACACCATTAGTGGTGAATCACTAGCACTGATCAAGACCACGGTTATAATGAATGCAAGCCATTGAATTTAAATGAAAATGCGAATGAGCTTGTCCCGCTCGAAGAGCAATATAAGCTAGACTTCTAATTATCACGGTCGGTTCTTTCTTACCAGTTTCGATTTCGATTGGCCGTCAACCGTCAAGTTTTCGTCGATAAGCCCAGCACTCAGAGATTAGTGCAAGGGTAATCACAGAAAAGACGATAGACGAAGCATCAAAATCGATGTCGATGCAGGTGAGAGAGAATCCAGACAGTTTTTTGTCCAGTATTGCGTACATTTTGTTCGTTTCAATGTTCTTAACATCTCCAAGTTTTTAATGAATCGCTAAATACAGAAAGGAAACGTCTATTGAAATTCTTCAGAAGGAAAAAACGTAGTAAATTTGATCAAATATTAATTAAGACAGTCTTAGGTACTACCAACACTTAGGTAACTACCAACAGTTAAAGTTATACTACCATTACCGATATCAAATGAAATTTATGATTCTCCTCTCTCCTGGAAATTACAAATTTTTGTCCCCTTCCTGCTGTTAGCGATTCAAATACATCATACATTACAAATAATGTAGTTTCATAGGTGACTCACATTCAATAAGCGTGACTCACATTTTATAAGCATGGTCTTGCGGATGGAAATTTTTATAAAAGTAGATTCCATATTTTATAAAAAAATTTCCCAGTAGAAAATCAGTCAAATTTTATACTTTTATAAAATATGAATACCCAGTTGCACAGATGCCTATTTGAGCATAATCTACGACAATCGAAATCAATTATCGTCAATCAACGGAACTAGTGGAATATTGCGGTCTTTACTTTCGTAAACTGGTTCAAGTCTTTGTTCAATTCGATGTATGTGTACTTTCTGCTCTACAAAAAGTACAGCAGATCGCTGAGATCCTCGTTGGGTACGCCGTGCAGGTTCTGACTGCACAGGAAGGCGAGCTTGTGCGCGTACTGGCAGGGCGCCGGCACACGGACCGTGCCCGACCAGTTGAAGTAGAGATGACAGAGCTTATAGGTGATGCGCTGCATGTGGTCGGCGGCCAGTCCCGACTTGTCGTAGATGACGTTGAAGCCGGCCGGCGACACTGTGCCCTGGCGCACAGACTGCGGAATCAGGAAGAAGTCGTACTTCTCGGGACAGGTTATGACGTCGTCCACCACTGTGCCGGCCGGAGGGTTCTCGTTGCCCATGAAGAATCGCGAGTTCAGTCTCTTCGTCACAATCACGAACGCCATCTTCGGTGCCTGCTCTCCGTAGGTCTGCTGCAAGGCGGTCTGAAATTCAAACAAATATCAATGCATCAGCCTTCAGGGGACTAACGTTATGACTAGAACCTTCTGTTATTTTATTGTTTTACTTTTGTTTGAAATTAAAAGTTATTGTTATTGAAATAATACAATTCTTATAATAGTAATAATAATGATGATGATTATTATTATTAGAATAGACAAAACATGCAAAACAGCACATTTGAAAAATCTCTGTTCAGTCGCGAATTTTATATCTTTGATAGTGATTTCTGAGATTTGGGTAAGTTAAGTTTCACACAATCTCGGCAATTCAACTAATGCTTAAGGTTTTGTTTCTCTACACAATTTTTATTGATTGGAAATAAAATTTAATGATTTAATTTTAGTTCAGTTATAGCCCTTAATTGATAGAGAATTGTGTATTTCCTCAATTATCTTAAAAAACCGTTCAAGCTAGAAACTGGTTTCATTGAATTTCTCAGCTCATTTTTATAAGAAATTATTATTCTTGTAGTCTGGCCAAGCAAAGAAGACATTCTAGCAAGATGCAAAAATGGCTCCAGGTCAGTCAAAATTGGTTGAAAGATTATTAGTCCAGTTCATAGGAATTTTTTTCTGCAAAAGGTGGTGTATGCGATTTTATTATTTTAATTGCTTCATTGGAGTCCCAATATTGTGTATTCGGAAAGTGCACACAAAATTTCCCCGCATAACTTTTGACAGCCAGAAAATCATGCACTTTTTTAGTTTTTCGCATATAACTAAAAACAGTCCACATTTTATAGGTACATTCTCATAGTAAATTGTAGAGGACAAAATTCTGCGTCGATTGAAAGAAAGAAAACAAAAATCGGTCGAATAGATAACTTTTACATTCATTAGAAAACACAATTTTTTCCAAATTTTCCAAAAAATTGTTTAAATTGTTATGTAGCTCAAAAAGTAACAAAGAAATGTATTACCCCTCTCCCTAAAAGTTGTATAACATCAAAAATTGAGTTCAGAAAGCACAAAAAATTTATATTTGACGAATTTTTGGAACATTAACAATCACTTTTCCAAAAATAAAACAGGCAACAGGTGGTTTTTTATCATTTTTTTTAAACATGAAAAAATTTGAAGCTGAATGTTTTCTACAATGTGAGACCAAATTTATAATTTTTTCCAATATTGACGGAGCTGTAGTCACTTGCCAAAATGTCTTCTTTGCTTGACTGGACTATACCATCTGGATTATACAAGATTCAAGAAGACCTGGCAATAATTATGTTTTGTAATATAGAATCAATTAAGAAGAAGAGATACTAACCACCACGTCCTCAACTTCGCGGCTGAACACTTTGTTGATCTGGCCTTCACCGACACCGTCGCGGTAGATGAGCAGACGGTTGGGAAGTTGGTTCCCATTGTGCTGCTGGTATTTCGTAATGGCCTTGATGATATTGATGGGGAGGTCTTTGAAGATCTCCTCACCGTGCTGATGATGAGTGACGCTGCTGTAGTAGCGCGTCCAGGTGGCGTTGAGCGAGGCCACCAGTGCGCCGTACGACTTGGTCTTCTGCTTGGCGTCGTGGCACACATCGTAGCCCACCACCATTGTGTTCTTGATGGGAATCTCCACTGTCCATGGCATGCCGCCAATCTTGCATGCCATCTGGATTGCAACCTTGGTAGCAATCGACATCAGACCCTTCTTGCGCAGAGTCTTCATCACCACAACCTGGCTGGGCACTGCAACGCAAAAAAATACTCATTGAATTTCTATCTCGCCAACCAATCAACTTATTCTTTTATCCCTGGAGCAAGGTTATTACAAGAAGGTTGCTCCATGACTGCCTGATATTAGGCAAAATGAAAAACAGGTGGGAGACAAAAATTTGACCAAGTTTTTTAGTTTTGAATTCACATTGGATCTGAACCACATCGTTTTCTAGCTTCCCCTATCACTTTTCTAGTTCCCTCAAATCGGAATAACCTTCTCTTAAATAACCTTACCCCTAAAGCCTACAGTACATCTGGCTAAAGACCTCAGGCCAAGTTGTAGCCTAATTCAATTCCGATTTTTTGCAATGCTGTCATTTTGGGCTGTTCCAATTATCTACAGCTACACTACAGCAGAAATAGACATACAGGGTGAAAACCTCAAAGTGACACACCTGGATATAATGCAAACGGCATGAGATATCGAAGCGAGACCTTGAGCATACCTCATATAACACTCTTCTCTACGTTTTCACGTGGCAAAAAAAATTTCCGCCATACAATCCTACTTCACTTATGGGAAGGTGGACATATTATACATTATTTCGATGCAGTTTTACAAGAGAAATGAATGCCGGAAGCCGCACATTGGTAGTCTCACCGTTTAGAAGTAATTTAAATTTTTAAATCAGAGACTATAAAACTGTTAATAGCTCCAAAACGGTTCGACCTATCAAAGTGCGGTTATGGCATGATTTTTATTAAAATTTGGACGAGTCGAGAGCATCTTCACATGTGTTGACAAAATTTGCAGCGGAAAGCTGCCCATGTGGCCGTGCCCTTACGGTAACCTCAAATAGGTAGGTTGTTTGCAGTTTGTTGGAATATTGAATGGTTTTAAAACAAGCATAATATGAATGAATAAATGAATGAATATTAGTACCTAGCCTATTATGGTCTCCTGCAAATTGTAATTATATTTTTAATTTTTTATTTTTTATTTCAATCCATTCCCAGTTTGTTTACATAACAATCTGTTGGCCATGATCGGTGTTTAGCCACAAAAACTAAACATGAATGCTTACAAATCAAAGTATCAATTTTTACCACCAGAGAGCACAGACCCCGCACTGAAGTACCATAATGTAATAATATTATAAAATATTGTGTTGCAGGGAATTCATAATCATATTGATTCCACAAATAGAAATATATCATATATATTTTATCAAATATATTCAATAATATTTTAATTGTGACAGATGGTGAGAGTAGAACAATTTTCATTTGGACTGCTGGCAACAGCGAATGGCAACCATGTTGCCAAAGGCTCTTCTGTTCGCGGCACCACTATACTTCCTGATTCCTTGAAATGGCGAGTATGTCAATTCACAAATGAATTATAAAATTTTTTGTGAAACTCAATTTTGATTCTCAAGTGGCCAGGCACTGATTCTATAGAGGCCACATGATGTTTTATGCTAATTAACAAGTCAATTTCTCAAGCTGCTTGTAGCAATTATTCAAGTAAGCTAATTTTTTATTTCAGACATTGATTATAACGCCAGAAATATTGATAGTTTATATTAAAATGAGTTGAATTGGTAATGCATTATTGTTGGTTACAAGCCACTAGAAAAGTGAGGTTAAACCAGAAAATAGATATTGTAAATTTATTTTTCCTGTGTAACATATTTGAAACTGTCTAAGGAGAACATAAATTAAAATTACAACAACTTTTACAACAATATCTACAACTTCTACAACAATTTATATTGGGTGGCCACTACTAGATTATTCACGGTTTCTTGCTCTAGTAATGGCCAGTCTGCTTTTACGCCGAAATATTAGCTGTATTTGGCTAGAAACCTTCTAAACATCATCTAGACATTCTAGGGAATGATTATAACACCAGAAATAGCGAAATTTACAGACGTTTTAATACAATAATTTGTATACAAGCCTTCTTACTGAAACTGCTAAGAGGAAACTGAACTTCTTACTGAAACCACGTATTCGAGTGAAATAGCGACGATGAATCTCACTCAAAAATCTCTAATGATGCTCTGCAAGCTCCTATTTAGCTGCTAAATAGTATGAGCTAGGTCTCTAGCAGATTTAGAACTCATTTGAAGGCATCAAATCAGTATTTTAAAGAAAAAACCATTCAAGTGGCCACTACTGAAGCAGTGGCGACTACTGGTGCTTTTCCCTGATTTATATTCCAATTTTATTATTATAAGCGGGGATCACTCTTATTGACTCACTCACCAACATCTCAAAACTTACAAAAAACAATAAACAATATAAAGGCAATTGAAACAAATAAAATAGCCTAAGGTTGTTTTGATTTCAATATACGTTAAATTCTTTAGTATTGTATTCAATGATAATTGTAATTTGAATTCCGTAATTTTAATATTGCCGTAATTTTCCGTAATTGTAATTTGTTCATTAGACCCTTATTTAAAATTTGAAAACTGCAAATTCCTTTCTTTAATAATTGAAACGGCTAACAAGCAATATTCCAATTCTATTATTATTATTATTAGCGGAGATCACTTATTGACTCACTCATCAACACCTCAAAACTTACAAAAAGCAATAAACAATAATTTAATTTTTTGCAGAGTTTTGAAGAGATTTTTTCTGACTGCAAGAGACAAAATTGACAAACCTGCTCTGTCGATGTAGGTTTTGCGCTTGATGGCACTGTAGCGATCAGCACGATTGTTGGAAACCGGGAACAAAACGATTTTGGGCAGCTCACGCGAAAGAACTCGGTCCAGCACTCCCACGCACGAGTTCACTCGGTCGTCATCCACACTCACGCTGCAATAGAAATCATTTTATTTCAGTGCGTTATCTTATAGCTCTATAAATAATTATAAAGACTTTATAATCATAGTGTGAAGCGTTCCATAAGAGCAATTTGGGATAAAATTATTCCGCGCCAAACTCAATATTTTTCCCAACTTTTTCAATGCTGATTATGGTCTAACAAGCAGTGCTTGAACTTGACTTAATCACTCACTTGATTCATGTTGATAGAAATGTAAATTATATTACCTTTCTAATTGAAAAATATAAATCGTCTCTTGGTATAGCTTCAAAATTATAAGTTATAATTATAAATAGTTTAAAATTTGAAGGGAAATGTGATCCACTCCACTAACATTTTCGTGTTACGTTCCAAGGTTAACCTCAAAATATTCAATTGCAAAACCATGTTAAGTTACATTAAATATAAGTTACCTGTATTTTTGATTGTGGAAGAAACTAGAAAGTATTTATGTACGTAAATTTAATTTATCAACTCTCAAACTACTTTTAGACGATAATTTTTATCTTCAAAATATCTTTTCAATGTAATTATTTTGAAACTACACTGTAATCTGGCAAAACTATGACGTCTTTGTATCATGTGACCGAGATAGCCACCCAAAATTAAAACATTCAATTATTTATTTATCATTATTTATTGTTACAATTGCGACTTGATAGTATTTTAAGCAAAGGTGATAATGAGTGAGCGAATGAAAGTTTACATAAAAATTTTCACTTTAAAAAATTCTGAATTTCTGATTAAAGTTCACTGTATACAATAAACCTAAATATCAAATGAAAAAAAAAAACAAATACAAATTTTCAAAACATAGTAAATTTTGAATTAACTGGAAAATTTTCAGAGCAAAATAGAACAAAATAACAAGTAGCCATTACAGCTGTCACATTACGATATCAACACTAAGATTATAATAGTCTCTAGTTATGATGATATTACTTATAGGATAATAATAAGCTCATAGTTACACTCATATTCAATCTCTTCTCTTTTCATACGTCATAGAAATTCAACCATCCAATACCGGCCTAACACCTTTTCAAAGAATACAAAATCGATAATCCACTTATTAGCCTGTTCTGTTTTCAAATGTAAATTTTATTAAGTAGGTTTTGAACATTCAAACTTAGGACATTCCGGAGTATGGTTGGCTTTTCCATAATTTGCAACAAATTTCCAAAGATTTGTAATAAGTACATAATTATGTTTCTAACATAGCCCAACTTCGCACATTCCGGAGTATAAAGCAAAGAGCTTGGTCAATAATTGTTCAAGAACTATAAATATGGTCTTAATACTATAGTCGCCCACAGATCATTGGAATGACCAAGGTCACTGGCAATGGTGAGCCCTGTTGCCACTGTTGTCCACCCTCATTCGGCAAGCCTAGAATGATTGTTTCTTTCTCCTACAAAACAATTCAAGGAAGGTGAACAATATCCTCCTCACCCAAACAAAACATCACTCCTTCTCTCTCTCACACTCCCTCTCTCCCTTACTTAGCTACCCCTGAGTATGAAGCGGCACCATCGGAGGGAGAACCGAGGAAGGGCGGTGAAAGACTTGGTTGACCTTGATCATTCCAATGATCTGTGGGCGCCTATAGATCAGATTGTTCCCTACAATTTTAGATCAAATTGATAATTTTTGAACTAATATTGACCGAGCTTGAGTCATTCTCCCATCTTGCCAAAGGGTCTTCTTTGCTTGGACAGACTATAACTATAGCAACATTTACAACGACCAAATTAGTAATTAGTATGCTTTACTCACACATTGGGCTGATCGATGCGCATGCCCATTCCTCTGGCCGACTGCTGCAGCATGCCAACAAACTCCTGTATCTCGCGCTGGCCGTCCCTCAGACAGACCACCACCCAGTTGTCAATGTCCCTTGTGGCCAGCAGAGCTGTGTTGCGGAAGCTGTTGGTCCAGTCCGGACCGCGGTCCAAGTTCACAATCTTATTATTGCCAAAGATTATTTTCTCCGGCGGCAAGATTCGTGCCTGCATGTTCACCAGATTCTTCGACAAGCTCAGGTTCCAGTTCTTCAGTTCCTCCACGTTCTGCAATAATTACATTCAAAAATTTGATTTTCCTATTCTGTATAAACTCAAGAGCAAAAGTTTTGGGCTCAAAACTCCGTAGTAAAGTGGACTAAATAAAGATGAATGAATGAAGTGATCATTATTATTAGAAATCAAGAGATTTCTAAAGAGACTTTGATCAAGACAAATTGTATTTCTTTGATCATGAGACTATTCTAAATTAAAATTTTTTGAGCTGCAAAAGTTTTTGAGCTAGTAGCGAGTATCCATAAAACATCTCCTATTCACAAATAAATAGATAATATATAAATTAATGTAAAACACAACTTAAAAAGCATAATTTGTGGCATTCTATTGAAAATTGGTTTAGAATTGATTATAGTGCTATTTTAATTGCTATTCTATTTATGACTTTCAATAAATTATACAAAACTACAATTTGAATAATAAAACTATAAATTATACAGATACATTATTATTTTATCCACATTGATAATGGGCTGAGCCCCAAAACATGCATGTGCAATAATAATTTTAAAGTTTTTAAAGGGGTATTTGATTCTCATTTTATTTTTCAACTATACAGATACACTACAACTATAAATACTATAAATACTTCAACTACTATACTATAAACTACAACTATATTATACAGATCTACTTATAATAAATTAAAAGTTATGATATTATATTGTTTGTTCTGATAATTTGTGCTAATTTCAATAGTTTTTTAATCACCATTGTAACAAAGAATGGAGCAAAATCAATATTGATAAAACCATCAACAGTATCTGATCCAAAGCCTACCTTCTGAGTCTTGGTGAATCGTTGTTGGAAGACCATAAGTCTGTCCTGGCGAGTGCGAGAATCCATTCTGGTGCGATCAGCCATGGCTCTCATGAGGTTGAAGTTGTTCCTGTAAATTTCAAATTATTACATCATCCTTCTAAAAACTGGCTGAACACCTCAATACAATATTGATAGCATTTAGAGAGTGGAAATTGAGATTTTATCAGTCACATTATTCCTATTGAAAAATTAAAATATTTCTTCAATATTGAATTTTAAGCAAATATTCATTTTTGTTTTGCCTGAAAAAGAATCGTTTTTTTTCTATGTGAATACATTTCACAATACATAGTATTGAATAATAGCATGTTATCAGCATTCACGTAAGTGGCTGAGTGTGAAATTAATATCAGTCAAGATACTTTTATTCGTAAATTCACATAAGAAGGTTTTCCAGGAGTGTATTCACAAAATACACACTTGTATTACAGGTTTACACTCGACATCTGCCAACATTTACGTAGTAGTGTGCGAGCCGGAATGGAAAGCTTGAGTGTATAGCTTTAACAGTAAATCAGAATAACTTCAGGAAGGCCGGTATTACACTATAAAATCTTATTATATTAAGCGAGTAATTTCTGCACACTGCTCGCTGCGAATTGTGTGCCGCGTTTGCCTCGCTGCTAGCAAACCCGGTATCGACAGTCCGAGGCATGTGTGGCACATACCTCGGACTGACGATACGCGGCTTTACTCCAGTCTCCAGCTCGGTCAATATTGGTTCAAAAATTATTGATTTGTTCTTGAATTGAAGATCGAAATGTTAATTGAGACCACATCAATAATGTTTGAACCAATATTGACCGCGCTGGAGACTGGAGTAGATAGTAGACGAGTAGTAGGGGCAAGACTCTTCTTTGCGTGAACAGACTGTACCTCGAGGCATTCGCGGCACATGCCTCGAACTTTCGATACGCGGCTTTACTGTTTACTGCTCATAAAGCTTAATAAACTTTATTTAGGAAAATGCAACTTCCTTCTTACAATTAATTTCACGCTTTCCTTTCAACTCAGCAATTAGCTTTCAAACTTGCTGATCGCAAATTTGCCTTAGTCGAGTAGTAATTAGGTCTACAGTACTAGTTATCATGCAAGTTATGGTGCCTCCCCCTAAACTAAGGGGAACCCGTGGAGCCCACTTCCGGAAAAATTTCCATTTTCTGAGCACAAAATATCGTTTTCAAGCCCTATTTTTGAAATCTGATTAAAAAAACAGATTTACTTTATGGAAGATAATTTTTGTGTCATAATAGCATGATAGAGCAATATTTCTTGAAGAATTATCAATAATACAGACCCACACTCTAAAGAGAGATCTTGAGAAATTTGTTCCATGTGCAGGTATAATTCCATAGCCTACATGTTTATAAATTGCTCAATTTCTCATAAATGGGGTGAATTTTGAGAGATGATTTTCGCATCATTGAATGCCATTCAACGTGGCAATGACTCACAGTAACTAGCCATCATGCAATAATTATTGCGATTGAAAATATAAGCCAATTTCATTTTTTCACTACATCCAAGTAAATTCTGGACTCCCCGATTCTTATCAAGTTTGTCAATATACATAAAAACTTGGAAGTCACTTAGCATTTTTAATAATTATATGTAGCATATTTTAAGCTACAAACTATAGTATAATATTAATTGTAAAATTAATATGTATTGATTGATTTTTTGATGAAATATTCCTATTTAGGGAGACTTGAACCCACCTTTTTAGGGGGATTTGACCCAGTACACTACTACAGGCAATTTGATTCGCATGACATTTCTTTTGAAGTTTATTATCAACTATTAGATTCAATTAGATTTTTGAATTGCATCAATTTTCAAGGCAAGAAGTACAAACTGAACAGTTGAATACTCTAGGAGGGAAGGAGGCTAATGTAATTATTCACTGGGAAATTATTTTGCTATAAATTTATTATTATGAATAAGAGAGTTGATAAAATCAATTGATAATTTGAAGGAATGATTCTTGATTAGGATAGGAGTGATGATAATATAAGCATACATATGAGTTTCTTGGTGAAGCTACTCATAAGGGTAGGTTTCACTCGCTTTGGTTACATTCCTGTCACCTATTCCAAAGAAGTTCAAAGCGTTCATGACTAACATTACAAGCCCTATTAACCAGGGCTATTACAAATAGATTATTCCGATCTGAGGGAACTAGAAAAGTGGTGGGAAAATTATGAAGATCAAATCAAAAACATAATTGTGATACTTATTGTTAAAATACTAGCGCATGCGCACGGCGCAAGGAGTTCTGATATGAACTACGTCACTCCCCCACCCGTTTTCAATTTTTCTCAATATTAAACAGTTATGGAGCAACCTTCTCTGTCATAACTTCGCAACTTAGCAACGAACCTCAAGATGCAGACACATCACACACATATGAATAATAATCAGATTAGGATACTCTTGGCTTCCAATAATTATGGGAGGGGACTTTCATTGGTAGTTCCATCTTGCTATATATATATATAAGTCATGTTGAGGGGGACAAATAATTACTTACGCCGGTTTCAATACATCAAATTAAGAAGTTTATTTTGAAGAAAAATTAAGAATGAATACATCAAAATGTTCATATTTCATTCCGATTTCATGTTTCAAAAATCATGTCTAGCACGTGACCTTCTCTATTGTACTGGTACGCATCAATTCTGTATACAAGTTGCAACTTCCATTTCTCCGATAATCAGTCGAATTGGCCAACAAGGTCGTGTGATTTGACGCCTTGTTACTTTCATTTTGGGGTCAATTCAAGTCATTGGATGGTGTATGTAAACCCCGAAACATCAATGAATGATGGAGAGAATTCGACGGGTGACTGCGAAATGGAACTGGAAACTTTTAGTGCAGTAATAGTGAGTTTTTTGGACAGAGTTGATGCGCGTCAGCGCAGTAGAGGAGACCACATGCTTGACGTCATTTTTAATGAGATCGGAAAGAAAGATGAACATTATGATGTATTCATGACATTTTCAATTTTTCATTAAAATAAACCTCTTAATTTGATATATTAGAACCGGTGCTCTTTTTGAATCAACCTAACCCTTCAATGATGATTTTGACATGGAGTCTGTGGATAATGTAGAAAAAAACTCGAGATCGCTCTTCATTGGCATTTTGAACAAGTTTTCTATTTACATGAAAGTACTAAGATATAAATGAAAAATTGGGTTGTCTCCCAAGTCCCCCAGCTGTTCAAAGCTCAGCAATCATAATTTTCTGATCACCACTCGGTATGTTTAGGAGTTCATCAATTCAACATTGATTAGTGAAAAACATCAAACGCCAGTAAACATCAATGTATCGATAACCATCCCTAACAAAGATTAATTCAACTCATCCATTTTTTCTATTAAGAACTGCTAGTAAATATTCCACTCTGAACTATTTTACACGACACTGCGTCTGCAGGGAATAATTTGAATATTGGTTTTACTATAAACTACTACCATATGTGAGTAGTCGTTCAAAGTAAACCCAATATTCAAATTATTAACTGCAGTGTCGTGTAAAATAGTTCAGAAAGAAATTAATTCAACTTTGTTTTTAAAAATTTAGCTAGTTCATCAAATGACAAAACAATGCCCAGGAAAAATTCCCGCATTTCCCGCACCTAGGCAAAATTCCCGTATAATTACCGCTTATTTTCAGCACAAATAAAATTCCCGCTTTTCCCGCTCTGTGGACACCCTGTGTATGTATGTGGAACCACGGATCTAGAAAACAGCTGTAACGATTCCCTCGAAATTTGAAATGTAATATTAGTACAGTGCAATTAGAAAAAAAAATGACAAAAGTGGAACATCCAAAGTGAAAGTTTCCCTCCAACGCCAAACTGTTCTATATAACCCCTATATTGTGTGGTAGAAAGTTACACCATTTAGAGCAGCAGGTTTTCGGGGGAGGGGGGTTGAAAGGTACAAAATTTCAGTTTTTTCGAAATATCTCGAAAATTATAGGGTTGAGGGCAAAATGAGTTCTATACAAAAATATTCTGAATTAAATTTTGAATAGAAATGGTCCTCTACAAAATTTCGCGAAGTTGAACGGTTCCCGAGTTACAGGGGGGATAAGCGTAGACATTTTTTGGATTTTCCAGATTTATCAATAAAATATGACATTATTGTAAATAAAAAAATATTTTTATTATAATAATGTATAATAATTATTGTAAATAAAAAAATATTTTTATTATAATAATGTATTCCATGTATGGTAATACTTATAATAGTGTCCAGGGGTGAACGCATTGATTCATTTTAGGGGTTGGGGGGAGATACCCAATTTTGTAGAGGGGGGGGGGGGGTTCGTTGTTGACGCCACCTTGTTTTATAGCACATACTGAACTATATACGAGTACCTTATAAATTGTACTATAGTTCAATAGATTTGTGAACCTCTGGGGGATATTAGGTATTTTGGGGGTAACATTCCACTTCGACCCCCGTCCCCTGTGGGGTTGCCCTGTGGCATTGGCTGGTAGTAGTCCACCAATTTCTCTAAGGACAGTCCACTAATTTCTCAATAATAGGCTAAAGATACTTGGAAACCAGTAGCAGACAGCCTAACTTCAGGGTAATGCTGTGAAAGTTACTTGAAAAATGTTCAAACAGAAAGATGTGATAAATTCAAGACTGAAAACTAATGTTTCGGATGTCTGGAACTTGAAAAAAGTACTCCCAACTCTTAGAAATCATTTATTCTATTGATATAATCGTAAATGTAAGGTGATGTTTTAGTCCCATAAGAATAACATGGTGAATCTTCCATGCAACAGTTTGGAAACAAATTAGTCTGAAACCAACGTGTGACGTCACACTTACATCGCCTATTGAGCCCCGTTGGCCCCTGTCCTGGACCGGGAACCAATTGCTACGTGGGTCACTACGTTCAGACGAACTGTAAGTGCAACAAGACGAAGAAATGGAGTTCCTCGGCCGATTAGATCGCCTGAGAACATGGAGGTAGTGAGAGCTTCAATGTTGCGATCACCACAGCGTTCTGCTAGCAAATATGCGTCTGCCCTTGGACTTTCCGATATGTTAAGGATTTTCCCTCACGGCTAGATGAGTTGGACTTTATTAGGGGACGTTTGGTTCCAACAAGACGGTGCAACAGCATAGACTTCAAAAGCTGTTTTGAGGGAACACTTCCCAGAGCGCCATATCTCAATTAGGGGCGATTTGAAGTGGACATCCCGCTCTCCCGATTTGACCCCTTGTGATTCTTTACTATGGGGTTTTTTGAAATCCCGTGTTCATGTGAACCGTCCAAGGACCCTACAAGATTCTAAGACCAAGATCCGGGAAGAAATGCCAACATAACGCCTGCTATGCTGGCTGGAGTCATGATAAATGCCAAAAAACGGTTCACTCAGTGTATGGAGAATGAGAGACGTCACCTACCTGATTCGATCTTCAAAACAGGGTAAAACAAAACTTTATATATGTGTCTATATTATAAAAACCGAATAAAAGTTTACTGATTCATACAATGCGTTTTATCAAGTTTAAAAAAAGGAAGTTATGCTGCCGCACCCTGTATAATAGGATGATAGGATATCATCAGCTGACCAATGCATCTAACGTGAGTAATAGTATATTACATAATGAGTTTGGAAAAGGCGGTTTTAAAAACGAATAATTATGTTCTCCAAACGAGCGGTACGCGAGTTTGGAAAATAATTGTAAACTTTTCCACACGAATTATGTACATTTTTTTTCGTCATACTAGACTGAGAAGGATTTATTAAAACCTCAAACAACTGAAAACATCAACTGAAGCCAACAGTGAACTGTCATGGCGGCTCGTTCGACTCGTTTATTCATATGTTGGAGTTCGGAAAAAACAGCTGTGCTAGATTTTCAGTGCTGTAATTATCATCGTGATGATGACTAGTACTGTAATAATCATCAAAATGATTATTCCCGCATTCAGAACAGCTGATCTTTAATTCTCCTGTAAACGGCAATTTTCCAAACGCAAATCTAGCTTGAAAAGTTGTGTATTACATACGAGTATGGCGAAAATGGAATTTCAAGTTTCATTTCCCCTAACAGGTGTTTTTTTACACTGAAGGAAGAATAATAAATTATTAGATATTGCAGTACTGCACACCAACTGCTAATTATAATAATTATTATTTTTACTTCAGCGTGGAGCTCGGTACCAGATATTTTTCTATTACATGCGAAATCATATGAAAAGACATGGAAATATGATTTCGTAATATCATCTATTTACATATGTAACTTAAGACATCATCGCGTAATACCGGTTGCATTTGTTGGAAATGAAAATAAAAAGCAAAGTCGCCCACCTCATGTCGTCAGTAATGCCAGTCATGCGGCAGAGTTCAGGAACCAAATAGATAGGCTGGTCGCCGCGGCCTCCACGCTCGTCCCGCGCTTTCGGTCTCGACACCAACATCGGCTGTCTGCCGTCTCTGATTTTCGTACCATATTTCTAAAAACAAAGACAAACCTCAATTCACACCAAGTTTGCATAGCACATCTAAGAATAACAGTGCCAATTTCCACCTTCAAGAGAACTGATATTCTGTATTACATACATTTAAAATAATACTCATCTTCAACTACAAAGTAGATAAGATATACTGAATATGAAGATTTGACGCGAGAGGTATCAAGCTTCATCAACCAATTTTTAATGAGATATTTCAATGTTTTGCGCTTACAACAATAAATCAATTGAACTAGTTGATGCAGTTTGAAATTATAAAATGAGAAGCATTAGGCCTACTTACGGTTTGATAGTATTCGAGGTATGAGGTTTGCTTTCCTTTCATATCAAATGTTTTTTCCGGGCACGAATCGAAGTCTACATCGTCTACCTTGTAGGTGGCAGGGTTACCGTAGCTGGTCATCACAATCTGCCCAATCACGTTGTTTCTGAATATATCCTGCAAAGCAAAAAACAATTCCCCGCCAATGAATAATTCATCAAAGTATTACAATCAACTCCAATTAATTAAATATTAAACAGTTATGAATCATTCACAACTATTAGGTACAAGAGAACTCATCAAATCATCAGAATTTGGACCCTCCAGATGACAATAGAAATTCTATTTTAGTTGACATGATAGAATATTTAGTACGTAGTCACTCTTTATCAGAAATCTCTACCAATCAAATGGATAAATTTCCTTCAAAAATAAACAAAAAAGCAAGCAAATACAATAAGTACAATTTACATTCAAATTCAGGTAAGTTACATAAAGAATGACTAGCACAAAGGAGAGAAGGACTAGCCTACACTTCTTGACATAGACACGATTTCTATTGTTCAATTTCTAATTCATACTTTTTCAGTCGACCCATTTCGTTCTCCTAATATCCTGAATGAACGCTCTCACTCCACTCACTCACTCACACACATACCAGAGACACTGTACTCTTTCTAGAATAGTCTCTCACCAAAATGGAATTGGAATTTAAGCTCGCCAGATTTTTTTTCCAACGTTTTGGAAATTCATCGTTTATACAGCTGGCTCTTCAATTCTTAATACTTTAATTCCACAAAAGCAAATAGAGTTGTCTAAGAACAGGTTGAGGGCGTTGAGGCAGTATTTTTCCAAGGAAAAAATTTTCTCAAAAGTATCAGTAAATATATTTTTAAATTACGTATATAGTGAGACCATGTGAGCTTTTCATCTAGCAGTACACCAAGATACTTGATTGATTCAGATTGCATCACTATTTGGCAATCACAATTTGACTGATTGCATGCATAATTATGAAATTTCAATGTTGATTGGAATTGCCAAGATGTGGTCAAAGTGAATGACAAATATTTAGTGTTTGATACATCAAGAGAGAGACTATTGCAGTTGAACCAAACAAAGTAAATCCTCCTGCATCATGACAAAATTTCACCATCTGCACCACAATAAGAGAAGGCAGAATCAAATGAGACAGGCAATCCATTAAAGTCGCCTTGGAAAAGATCATTTATGAAGATCAGGAATAAGGCCGCTATTACACGATAATAGTTCTATGTCATACATCTATTATCGAAGATATTATAATATGTTCTCTTTAGGAGAACATAAGACATAGAATATAATCATTTATAATATTTGGTTCATTACACGGTAATATTCCATCATCACAGATGTTTGATAATGGGAATATGTAATAGAACTATTATCGTGTAATACCCGCCTAACGCAGGGCTCAAAACTAAGCCCTACTCAACACTCAACACCTCGCTTCTTGCTTCTTCAACAGTAACATATTGGAGTCGCTTTGAATTTGAAAGTTTTGGATGGTATTTTGAGCATCAATATTAATGCACATCATTTAGTTAAGATAGAGACGACTGTATCTACAAAGTGACGATCGTCCTCACTTTGGCCAGATCTGTCCGGGTGTTAAAACTCCACTACAAACTGCTGTTGAAGGCAGTATAGTTGGACACACTTCTAGTTTCAGGAAGAACTAGTATAATGATCAAATAGTTACCCTGAAGTTCCTCGAGTCCTTTTGCTGGGATTCTCTCAGAAGATCCCAAGCCGTATCTTGACGAAGCACCTTGTGAACTATTTCGACGCAAAGCAGGAAGTTCTGTTCGTGTTGACGCATCGACGTCAAATAGCCAGGCCACAACTCCAGTTTAAACTCCGGAATAGAGATCTGGAAACATAAGCATTCTTTATAGTATCAATGACGAACACTGATTTAGAATTTAAATTTCCAATTCATAAGCGTCTTACAAACAAGTGATTGAAATAAGGAATTTGAAAGATTATCAACTTGAAATTCGGGGCTATATTGATGAATGCTGCTCAATCAAATAAGAGTACAGTTTACTAGAATGTCGGTTTCTTAAGCCAAGTATTGGCTCAGTCATTAACAATCAATTATAATAATGAAATATTCTTCTTATTCATAACGGCTCTCATATTTCATTCAACGTCCATGTGCCCTAAAATGTTCAAAAACAATTAAAATGAATAGTAGACGGCAAGAAAAACACAATGTTTCTAATTGAGACTGTTCAAATGAGAAAGCAAGAGGTAGTGAAATACATCTACTCACTTTAGCTTTAGGGTCGTAGTAGTTGCGGCCCAACAGTGTCATGTCCAAGTTTGCAATGCATTTTCTGACAACAATGTTCAACACCTGTAAATAGGTTTGGTCACCAAACTTTATCGCGTCCTTGTCCACCATGCGCACAGTCATTGTGATGAAACGCTTCATCGTGATTTCTCTTCGACACCAGTTCCAGTGGCTGAAATTGACAAAACATTTTTCTTTTCAATCAATACGAATAAAACAAAACATCAACTATAGAATACGTAAAAAAATCATCAACTCGTATATTTTAGCTTTTTGTTAATTATATTACAATCAATTTCACATTACAAGGTTTTCCTCAAGGTCCACATCCCCTGCCAGTTCGGACTGTAACAGTCAAAAACTGCAACAGGATGGGGAAACCGGCAGTCCAAAACAGCTGTTATCTATAGTTAGCCGATCGAACTGATGACAATTAATATGGGCCCTTAGAGATCCAACTTTAAATCGTAATGACCAACTGAGCAACCGGTTGGGGAAAAATCCGTCTGTAATTCAACACTTGCATTTTTTGGAATCAAGATTGTTTTATGAAATACTACATGAATCAAGAAAAAGATGTTGAAAAAAGGAATTTCGATTACTGCAAACTAAGAATTATAAAATTCAACTTTCTACTGAAGTAGCCTAGCCTTAAATGAAATGAACATATAAAGAGCCATGCTGATTGAAGAAATTATACCAGAGTCAGAGAAATATTACTATCGACATGAACGTAGGGGAACCGATTTCCCCTTCCACAGTGCGTAGCATCAAATTAGTGTAATGACAAGTGGAGTGTGAAAGTAGCGCACCACCTAGTGCACACGGGTAGTGGGACAGATTAGTAGAGGACTGAGCATATGGCCTCACTCACTCACCTCTCTCTCTCTCTCGCTCTTAGACGCGTCAATAGTAATATCTCGCGGACTTAATACAGTATTCATCAACTCAGAATCAATGCATTGTTTCCTCCCGTAACAAGAGACGAGTTTTTGAAGACAAAATTTTTAGAAAAAGTATTGTAAATTTTCCTCTGAAAATAAAATTAGATTCATGTGAAACACTCACTTGTGCCAAACGTTGATGAGTGAAGAGCATGGTGCCGTCAAATACAAACCCGCCACCGAGTTTGGCACGGTGTTGCGCCAACAGTGCACGCTTTATCAGGGTACGATCTTCTTCCGGATTGAAGTCAACCCGATACTGGTACAAGTGCCAATCGGCTTTTGTCTCAATTGCAAAATAATTAGCCGTGCAATTCACTTTTTGACCAGTTACACCTGAAACGAAACAAAAAAATTCCAAGTCCCTTTCATTTAGCCACAACTCAACCTCAAAAGGAGGTGCACATCAGAAACTTCTTCGCATGTGCAGTGTTGCGAAATTATTAAATGAAAAGGTAGATATTGGCAAACCACTGCAAAATTATTATTTACAGCTGAGTTAATGGAACTTATTAATGCATCAAGCGATGTTTTCACGTTTCAATTCACGTTCAAAATTGTTTAATCAAGAAGATTACACGTATCAAATTAAATAATCGAGTTTTGATATTGAGTAGGTAATAATATTCAGTAAGATTTATCTAGTGATAAATATAAAGTAAGATATTGTATAAATATAATACAAGGAATCAATATTATTGTAATTAAACCATATTCGATGGTTTAATTGATCTTGCTTATCTTCTTCAGATCTGCTCTAGTTGTTGAAAATTGTCATCACAATTGAATCATTCTTCCATGAATAAAATAATACCTCACGCCTAAAAAATATCAAGGAGTTAGACCAGAGTTCAGAGAATGAAGTATGTATTTCGAGTATTGAGGGCATTCGAGATGTCACCGGGCGATAGAGGACTTAATTGGTAACTATGAATTTTGAAAATAGTGAATGAAACTAACCTTGTTTGTTGGTGCACGTCTCTGGTTTGGTTCTCACTAGAGCGGGCCTCTCAATCTGCCGATTGCCACGCAAGTTTCCACGTCCAATAGTATCACCTGTAAATACAATAGATTCGTACTAAAATAATTGAATAATTGAAAGGTCAAACCTCAAAAATTACTTTTCGGAATGATAAAAAATCGATACATAGGAAGATTTTTGTCTATGATGAGGTCGTTTCTCCTGAATTGAATGAGTCAAACAGTAGTATCACTCCATTCACCTTGATTCAACTTCTAGCACAATGTTGATTGCGGGTGGTCAAACAAGTCAATATAAAACTAAAACACAAATACAGCTACACTATTATCTATCTTTCAAGCTTATTATATCCATGATCTTTGCTTTGATTATCAATGTTCGGAACGCCCTATTTAAAAATAAATTTCTTGTACTACATGAAGATCGATTCTGCTATCAACTGTCAATGTGTGATTGACTAATTCAACCAAGTAATCTCTTCTAAATTTGATTCTTTACAATGTAGTTTTTTCGTCCAACGCTTGGTTCGGCCAAAATCTGAAATTTTGCACCTTTCAGCTCCACCGAAAACCGGTCGTTTTCCAACTAGCGGCGAGTAAAAACCAAGCAGCAAATTATTTCAACTAACCCTACAGAGATCTGTTACAAATGCTATTTTGAAATCAGAATGCCGACCATCAAAATTGAAAATAAAGTATTTGTTGATATACTGCACTTCTTGTATACTTCACGAAAATTATAATTTATTATTCTCAACATGCAGAAAGCATTGAATTTAGCATACCTCCGGGTCCGCCTGCTGCAGCACCTGCACCTACAAACAACAAAGAGCAATTCCAAAATTAAACATTACTACTTCAGACTTGATAGGGGAACTTGTCAAGCAGTCTCTCATCTAAAGCTGGCGACAGTTCAATCAATTTTCAAGCAAATACATCCATCAAATTTATAGCCTAAAAGATAAAAGACGTTTCAATAATGATAAAATACCTTTCAATTTGTTTGGATAATCGGATACATGTGCAATCGTCCTTTTGAGTGCTGAAGAAAATAGGAAACAAGACCTCGTCAAAGATAGTACTTTCTCATGAGATAGTCTAATAATGGAAGTTAATGTAGGCAGGATAAACTTCTATAATATTTTTTTCATCGTGATAAGGTTCTTGTTTGTCTGCTCACCCTTTTAAAACTTAATAGGTTCGATGGAAGTTTGTTAATTTTGTCTGAAGCGATCGTGCATAGGGTATAGTTATAGTTTGACTGTAAAATATGACTGTCATAGTTGTAACTATGATTATTATAGGATTATTTTAATTATATATTTATTTTGTTAGAAGTTTCTTATTGATTTTGCTGTTATTTTATTTGCCATTCAATTTGTATCATATGCACTGTGAGATGTATTGTGTACCGTTAAAATTGTAATGTTTGTTCATGACGAAATAAAACTTATCATTATTATAGACTGGAAATGACCGAATTGAGGCAACGCCTTGGATGAAAATGGCTCCCTAGAACGAATTCAAGAATCCATTGAGCATATAGTCTGTTTTTCATTTTGAATAATAATCGCAGTACCCTTTTCAATATTTTTGTCTATTTATGCATAACATGTTTCGACTACTTGGGTTTCAAATGCAAATGAACTAAAGTACCGGTAGTTGAAACATGTTATGCATAAATGAAAAAAATATTGAAAAGGGTACTGCGATTATAATTTAAAATAAAAACAGTGATAAAGTGACCCTAAGATAAAGGAGACAGTGCCTAGTCTGTCCAAGCAAAGAAGACATTCTAGCAAGATGGGAAAATAACTCCAGCTGTCAATATTGATTCAAAAATTATAAATTGGGTCTCAAATTGTAGATCAGAGAAACACAAAAATCAATATATAGACCGAGCTGGAGTCATTTTCCCATCTTGCCAGAATGCCTTCGTTGCTTGGCAGACTATAATATATAGTTCACAATGAATTTATAGTGTATATAGAGATAATTTACCTTCGGCGACAGTGAGACCCCTCATGGATGAGGTGAGCGTGGCGGCCGAATCGCCTGCCGATTGTTGCCTCGACATGACCGCGCCTCGCGACGTGGCTCGCCCCGGCATGGCCGGCTGCGGCGGTTGAGCGCTGGGCGGCTGGCCACGAGGCGCACCTCCCCTTGCCGACGGCTGAGGCGGCCCAGTCTGCGCCCCCGCACCACCCGCGGGCGGCCGCTGGCCTCTTCCACGTCCGCGACCCCTTCCTCGCGTCTCGTCACTCATTCTTCTGAAATGACAATAAAACCACCTCGAATCAATGTTTTGAAATCACTGACGTATAATAAATCGATAAATAGTGAAATTTACTTGAAAATTACTTCAAAGGGTAAATTCATTTTCAGTGAATTTCATGGATTTATTGATTAATTATCAAGTAGTAGCAAAGTCCACATATATAATATAGTTGTAATGGCTAGACAGCGCAGCTGCCAAGAAGCTCAAGCAGCGCAGCTGAAGCTGCGACAGCTCGAGCTGCCGCTTGGGAATCGTACCTTTATTGAACTTGTACTAGGCAACTGGCTCTCCAATGGATAAAGGAGAATGTTCTATACTAAAAAAGGTTGAAGACACTGAAATGAGAGGAAAAAATACTCTAGTAAGAAATAGAATTGAAGACCCTTTGGAAGATTATCAACAATGAAAAAGAAAAAACTTCAACATTTTAAAGTTTTCAGATATTGAAAATTTAATCACCAGCTGATGGTTATGTTAAAATGTTTAACGCCTCAATTCTGTTTTCCGATTATTTTAGTACTGTGAAATTAGTATTCAATTCTAATTAAACAGCTGCTGACCTGTTAAATTTGAAAAAACCGCCATTGAAATTTTCCATAACCTCATTCATATCATTGCCTCAATGATAATAAATGTCAACTTGATTCATGAATTTAAAGGTTAGTAATATTTTTAGGCAATAAAAATTAATGTGTCATCAAGTTTTGTGAATGAAACTATTGAAACTCAAGGCTTTTTAGTAACTTAAATGTTTCTAATCTCTATTTGAGTTGAGTTAGTTTGCCGTTGCTACAAGATGTCGTTATCCAGGCTAATCACGGTGTTAAAAGTTAACGAAGTTACGAACAACTGGCCCTTAGGCTGAGGCCGCACTGCCGGACCGTAGAGGGTGGAGGGTAGAGGGTAAATCTATAGAACATACACACCATGCATAGTAATACATCGTATAATACAGCCTGGAGGGTGGAGGGTAGAGTGTAGTTGGTAGCTTCAACCAACTACCCTCCACCCTCCAGGCTCCAGCCTCCAACCAAGTAATTCTAGCGCCATTTTGTTTTTGAGTTTCTACTTCCCATATTTAAGAATTTTGAGGTTATGTTCTCACTTGCAACATGGAAGAGGAGCTGATAGCAAGCCTAGAAAAAAATACAAATTGAAAAATAACGAAATTTACTATTTTTTCACCAATTTCATTGATTCGAATTTATTAATTCAAATTAATTTCAAACAAATTAAGAACGTTTGCAATAAACTTCTCATCGATTTATAGCTTAGGCTACATCGTCGTGCTTATGGGCTAACCTAACTGTAGAATTCATGTCTTATCTGCGCAAACTTCTGCTTTATTAATTAAATATCAATAAATTCATTTCATCGGAAAGAAACCTGTTCATACAATAATCATTATTTCACTGTAGAAACAATTATAATGAATGACTCCGTTAAGTAATAACTAATAAGTTGTTGAGAAAGATTGATTGAAACGATTATGCATATGGACCGCTGCTTCTCGGTATTGTCATTAAATCGTCAATGGGAAAACTCTATCTATTATATTATATTCTTGTAGATACATTTATTCTCTACAAACATTATACAAGTTTTATCATGTTTTGATCGAAATGAAGCAGTATTATTGAAAATTCTGAAGTCATTCAAGTTGAAGATACAGTATAGTCCAGTCAATGAGTGTTTTTTAGAGAAAAAAAAACATATGAGGCTAATTCTTCCCCCTTCGATTATTATCATATAGACAAGTGTTCTGCCAAAAGTCCCCACCCCGACCCCTCTTGCTTCCCTCCCCCCAGCACCCCCTCAAAGTTTCCATTTTTAAGGATTTTTTGATTGAATTTATCTCAGCAACCATTGAAGATAAAAAACCAAATTTTTGCTCATTATTTAGGAAATTGAATTCTCTTCATTTCATGTCATTACCATTTCACTCTATACCGTGTGGTTCAAGAGTTATACATGTAAGAATGAGAGGAACCCCGAAATTTATGCCTGAAAATGCTATTATTTTACAAATAAAAGTTTACCGGTTTGTTCTACTGAAAAATGTCTCATATAAAAGTTGTAGAGCTTTACAAGACCTACATTTTGAAGTATAGAAACATATATCTTGCACAAATGTAAGGGGGGAAATCCGTTAATATGCCATAACAACCCCCTGGCGTGCCAAAATACCACGAATTGAGAATACTTAATACAGAAATAATACATTTGGGAAAAAACATATAAAGCTGATTTTTCCCACTACTCAACTATGAGGCCCTACAATACATTGACAGAGTACATGGATGACCACACATTTCGCCGTAGACCATGAATCCCCGTTTATTGGGAAGAAATATGGCAATTCCCAGGTCAACGACCATTTTTATTTCGACTGGTGGCAGCAGTGAATGGCAGCCATTTTGCCAAAGGGCCTTCTGTGCTTGGCACAACTATACAAGTAACAAGTAAGTAAACAGAGCAATCCACACAATAATAGGAATTAACAAGTTGGATCACTGCCACCATCTCTTTGTCAAACATAACAGTAGTCTCACTTAGTTATAGAAACAATAATCGTGGTGATGAAGACAAACCCTATGCTGATATGTGAACTACACACGAACCAGGAACAATATTGGCCTTTCTCAACACCCCTCACAAAGACAGAAAAATTACCAGCCTAAACTAGAGTTTCTTCAACTTACTGCCACACAATATCAGAACTACGGCATTCATACATAAATATCTCACGGCAAGACGCTACTATTTAGTAGCAGAGTACCTATGTTGAGGAACAAACTCTAATGCTCTATTTGTTGTTTCTTATTAATAGTTCCACAGGATACCTGGACTAATATAGGACACAAATATGACGACTCCCCAGACACAGGACCGAAGAAGTAAAGTAAAGTGAGATTATTAGTGTCTATTGCATCTGATTCAGAGATTGCCTATAACTTGCCAAGAAAAAGAATCCCAGAGGGGGAGAATTTATGTAGTAAGTTTCACATCAAATATAACAGATACGGTACTTATAGTTGTTATAGTTCTTATAAACAGGTTTCAACACATAATAAAACACTGGAAATCATTTTTTAAATATCCTCTTCATGTGATATGAAATTATAAATCAGCTGTCAAGTTCTATAGGCTATGATACATTTTTCATTTATTAGGCCAAAATTGCTTGAAACCTGGACGATTGGCTACTATCAGTCCGCTTCAATATGAGGATATGACCTTAAAAGTGGCAACTATGTAGAGTAAGAAAATTTGTCAATTTAAAGGCCCATTCTAGACGAGCGTTTACGTCGCGTCGGGAACGCGTACTCGACAGAACACATTGTGTTAAATGTGCTTGTCTACACGATAATTTTATTTCTAATAGTACCGTATGAATCTGTTTCATGTTTAGGGCTAACTCAATATAGCGCCTCACAACAATTTTAGAGAGAACCCCCTGTTATACAACTACAGACGTCCGTTTTTGCAGTCTCTATAAAGCCACGTTTACACCGGAATGTTAATAACATTTGTATAATAATTTATATAATACGTACTTCACAAAAGTTATTAACTGAGTAACATTCCGGTGTAAACGTGGCTTTACTGAAGAAGATTGAATAAAGCTTGACAAACATATGATGTGCGCTGACAGGAAGTGTTTATCAAGTTTTTTCAATCCAAGTTGAGCTTGATAAAAGGACAGCAAATGTCCGAACGTCCAAAATTCAACGGAAATATCATCTCTTTAAAGCATGATTCATATTCTTACTTTATGTTATTCGCTACATCAAGATTAAATGATTCATAGAGATGTGAATGAGACCAAATGTAATGTAACAATATTCAAAATGTACTGGTACACTTGATGAATAAAGATTGATTGAGTTGAGACCGTTCCCTAAATTCTATTTAATAAACTACGATGCAAGTTATTACACTAGCCTACCTTCCCAAACATATTAGCTTCAGTATTTCAAAGGAAGAAAGTACTAACCCAACTATTGTTAAGTTATATTATATAACTTATAAGGTGACCAGACGTCCCGTTTTCGCCGGGACAGTCCCGTTTTTGCCGGGACAGTCCCGTTTTCTGGAGACTTGTCCCGTTGTCCCCACCGAACCTCTCGGACGCTTATTTGTCCCGTTTTAGTATTTTAGAGTTTTTTCGCTCTTTCAAGTTTTATATTTTGAAGACTCAGTTATGATTTCTACCTTCAACTTCGAAGTTTTCGTATTTTTTAACTATAAATGACAACAAATCGTATTGAAACAAGATGGAACAAAGAGTGGAATGGGGGAATGGAATAGTAGTTGACAAAATGCTCTATTACTGAGATAATAATGGTAGAGGATTTTACATTATTCTTCAAATTTTCATTATTATAATTTTGTGGCAAGTTATCACATCACGAAGTTTAATGGTCTGTTTTGGAAAAATTCTGTATAAATGAGCAGAACAAGCCACTCCCCCCACCCCACAAGACGGTTTTGTGGCCGTCCCGTTTTCAGTACCTCAAAATTTACCTCAAATACCTTAGAATTTATATAGTAACTTTTGTGCAATTCTAAATTTCAATTAAAAAAAAGTTCAGCTCAATCAACCAAAAATATATACATAGAAAAAAGCAGCAATTTAGTAAATCTACTAACAAGGGATTTACTTACTGTTACTAAGTATTATGTTAACCTACTTGAAGAACCAAATAAGTTAATACTAACCTTGCTTAGAGAAGGGAGGTGAGGACACGAGGTATGGAGTAAAATGTAATATTAAAAAAAAGAATGAAAGATATATATATTTCATTAATATTTAATGCAGTAATGAAGATGGATCAATCATTTTTTTATTTACAAGTTCATGACTTAGTCATCGTCAACAATGTCATGCTTGACTGGCATAAGCAGCAACCAGTCGAAGTGACCATGATTCAAATGCATTGAATATTAGTAGTTCATGTTTGTTTATGAGGGTGTTATAAGATTCATATTTCATAAAACTCCAAAATTAACTCTGAAAATTTAAAATACAAATAATTCAAGTAGAAAATACTTACTCTGAACTAAAAACTTCACAGATGACAACCTGAAAGAAAAATTCAACCAACCACTCACTACACGTCCGCGGCTAGATAGATAACAACAAATTGCAACATTCTGTTGTTTGAGAACTACGCAAAAGGAAACCGGATACAATTTTATAAAGAATATAAAATTCAGTTCAATATTTGAAAAAATTATCATAATGAATCCAAATATATATTTTTCCACATTCAAATCCTTGTTTAATGTATCTCAACATTCAGTTGAAAATAATACATTCTCGATGAACTATGATCTTTCAAAATGTCAGTTTCATGACAAATCGATGAAAATTCGACAAATAATAATCAAATTTACTTATTAATCTAATATATTATTAGAAAATTATTGATAGAAAAATATTGTCGCAAACGTCGGTTACGGGCTTGCGGCAGATTTCCACTGCCTCATTCTGTAATTAGCCGGTAATTTCAAACTTTCTCTTGGCTTCCACCACAAGGGTTTTGGTCATGATTGATTGCTCTTGTTTGTCTTGTAGACATTAATATTGAGGTGATTAATTTCATGGAAAGTTAATTAAATGCATTAACTTTTACGATAATGCTTTACTTATGGATTTGATAAAATACATATTATCTTCATCTTCTATAAGAGAATAATACCGTGATCCTTTTTGACTGAAAACAAAAAATCTCAGACATGTTAACGAAACCATAAACCATGATGTTATGCAACGTTTACACCGGAATGTTAATAACATTTGTTAATAACTTTTTTTAATAACGTACCGCATTATAATGTAGACTAACTTATATTATAAAAGTTATCAACATTCCGGTGTAAACGTGGCTTTAAATTCTTAGCATAAATAATTATTGATACCAGTGAAATAATACCGTAAATAAATACTAATATAGTATTTTATTTTTATTGTTGCAGCAATCCGGGAAGGCCTTTATTCTAATAAATTCATTGGCTTTAACTCTTAATTTATAGCTTCCTTTTGTAGGCCTAGGTAGGTAAAGGTACGATTTGGTTGGTGCGGAACGTAACGAACCATTTTCGTTGGCACGACTCGCAATGATCTGCCTTCATGACATCCAGATCTACTAGTGAAAACTAAAAATTACTCCATTTTGGCACTATTTGAATCAAAATTTCATTAACTTTGATATTAATATCCCTCATAATTATCAATATTTCCCTCCTGGTCATCTCAATTATAACTTACTACATCTTCTCCAAGTCTCCGAAATATTTGAGGTTAGAATCCACTGCGACTGGTCGCCGCAACACTGCTTCTGGAGGAGTACGGTCGTCATCGGATGCGGCTGTTGGTGATACGTATGAACGAAATCGGTCCTATGATTTTACACAGAAGCAGTCCGCCATTTTTTTACGGAACGACCGACGGTCGTTACGTTTCGCACCAGCCAAATCCTAGCTAAACACAGAAGCAGTCCGCAATTTTTTTACGCAACGACCGACGGTCGTTACGTTTCTCACCAACCAAATCCTAGCTTAAGTAGGTAACTTACTCATATGCCGTAACTTAGGCTACTCCCCTTCAAGGAGGTATACTTACTTATGAATTATTTGCCATATTGTTCACTTTCTTTTTTTACCTACTGAAACTATAAATTACTTGTTTTGGTGTTGTGTATCCATTCTTTTTTCCACTTTAAAATTTAAAACTCAAAAAAATCACTTAAAAATGGAAATAAACTTACTTAATAGTAGTTACTGGTTTCGACCTGTTGTGTGGCCATCTTCAGACTGAACAGTAAACTCTGTTCAAGGTTCAAACTATAGTAACTACTATTAAGTAAGTTTATTTCCATTTTTAAGTGATTTTTTTGAGTTTTACTTTTTTTTGTACTTCATACTTCGCCATTATCTTTTTTCACCATCGAAAATAATTTCAAAAATTGGATAGACCTATATACTCTTAGTTCTAATAAAACCTTTCATTTCTCTCGACTTTTCTTGAGAGCTTCAAAATAAAAAATATCTATACTCTGCCAGAGGCAAACTATAGGTAAAAAAGAGCTATTATATCTAAACAATAGCATTCAAATGTGAGTTGGCAAACGTATGTATAATTTGGTACCGTACTGTAACTATTTTCAACTAAGCTTATCGAGCAAAAGTATAACAGTCTGTCGCACTGTGCGTCAGGGGCGGATCCAGGATTTACTTCTGGGGGGGGGGCACAACCCGGGTGTATGAAATTATCAAATACTAGTGAGGCGATTTTATCACAAGTATGCATCCCCCTGTACCAATCTTTCACAAGCTCCTCTTCATACCCAATCTACCCCCCCCCCCCATCATAAGATAATAATTATCAAGAAATATCACTAAATAATAAGTGGAGGGGGGGCTTGTTTTGGAAAAATTTAAGAATTGAAAAAAGTATTCCATTAATTACAGAAACCATGATGAAAATTCCACAAAATTCACTCTATCTGATTTGGAAAATACGTAGGTAGGCCTATTATTACATGATTCATCAAGCAGATTAAATCTCCCCCTGAATTATATCAAAACAGTATTTAACTCTTTAATTCAATTTCTATAAAAGATAAAAAAAACAAGAATAATTCATGAATAGGGTGGTTAAAAATGAAAAATTGCTGAAGTAAGTGTATTACCTAACTCATGTATTTTTGGTACCGGTGTAGGTATGTCAATCCCGGGACTGATTTCCAATCCCGGTATTTCGGGATTATTCAATATCAATCCCGGGATCCCGGGATTGGCAAAAATCAGTTTCATGCATTTTTAACCAATTATTCCTCCTCAATTACATGTTCAGTAACAGTGTGAAAAAGGGCTCATTATAGAGGGAGAGGATATTATTAAAATGGAAAAATACTTGGGAATAATATTAAATCCACACAGAGTCTTGAGAACTGCCTTACACAATTTGCACTGAGCACTTTTTCCGTCTTTGGAAGTAAGTAAATGATTCCAAACTAATGACTCATCAGAGTCTTTCTTATGAAGAACAAAAACCTTTCTATCCTACATCAGGACGGGATGAAGTTCACACTTTTATCACTTCAAATTCTGTAAATTGAATTTATAGTATTAAATAGAATACTTTTTAAAAAACTGTGTAACGTAACGCAATACCGACCGAACAACGCAAAAGCTGAACCACTACTAAATGAAATTTCGTGGAGCCAACTGTATTTACTTCAACTAATTATTCTACTTATGATAGAGAAAGAGAAGAGAAGAGAATTAATTGAACAGAGAGTGAATAATAAGTGCTAGTTTATTTCTTATTTCTGAAGTCGTTTGAAAGTTCCGAGTGCATTTCAAGGAAATTACATCAACACTATTACAATTATTGCGCCGTCTAGACTCGTAATTGTGGTGCTGTGTAAACAGAAACAATCGTAGAGACATAACAACCGATCAACAACAATTCTGCGAGAAATGCGAACCGATAGTCCAGTTAGCTATGCAGTATTATGTATATGCAACTGTAGGCTGTGCCTATAGAATTGTTTATTTATTGTTTATTGTTATGAGGGTGAAGCCCACATGAGCTCATAGGCTTGTGCGTGGGTAATGATAGGGATGATAGATGACGACTACTTTGAGGTAGTCGGGACCGACGGCTTATCGTCTCCTCCGAAAGACGGGGTGGCCGTATTTATGTGATTGTGCTGTGGTCAAAAAACTGTTCCCCGCTTGGGACTTGAACCAGGGTCCACCTGGTTATCAGACCGGCGCTTTACCACTCCTCCAACGAGCCAAACACTTAGATTTAGAACAATAAATTATGCGAAACTCATATTCATCACCATAAATGATTTATAGATTGAATTGTTTCTGAAAAATTCTATTTACAATTTCATGATATTTCATGTTTTCTAATCCCGAAAATCCCGGGATTGACGCTGAAAAATTCCGGGATTGTTAGGCATAGAAAATGGACCGGGATCCCGGGATTGACATCCCTATAGTACCGGTGCCAAATTTTATTTTTCGTTCCCCACTGTAACATGTATTCTTATATCTAGTAGGCTACTTGATATTTTCACTTTTAACGCTATGGCAAAAAGGGGTCCGGGGTTTTCCCCTCTGAGAGTTTTGTTGAAAAGGTTTTTTATTCAAATGCATTTAGAACAGCTAGAGAGCCATCCAAGTGTTTTCAATCTTACAGAAGAGCAATCATTCCCAACCATTTTTCCTGATTCTGACTAGTTGATATGGGTATTGGGTATGATAGTGACTGGTCAGTCGTCAGTGCCCCATATCACACTCTCTTCACTTTACAAGTTATTCTATGTATTTATTTGAAATTGAAATAATACATCATCTACAAATACAATAAATTATAGTATTCAGAAAGTATCAACAACATTTCATAATTTAAGCTCCTCTCATGAAAATAATGAAACAGACAGGAAATTTTATTGAACATCAACCTTATTACGGTAGATAGCATTCCCAAGCGGCAGCTTTAATCACGCGTTCAAGCTGCGCTGCTCTAGCCATCACAACTCTATTCACATAACTACAGTATATTATAAATGATCTCTTTGATATAAGGCCTTCTGATGTAGACTAAATCAATAAATAGTGAAATTCACCCTTTTAAAGTAATTTCCAAGTAAATTTCACTATTTTTATTTATTTAGTTAGTATACATTAGTAGCCCTGATAGCAGAGTGGACAGCTGGGCAGCTCCAGCAGCGAATTTAGAGCCGACCAGTTCGAGCCGCGCGTCTCAAGCTGCCGCTTGGGAATGCTACCATTATTATGGTGCAATTAGTCTACAATTAATGGCCTAGACTTATTTTCCAGGGGTATCTCCACAATACCAAAATGTTCTCCACAACCTCTACACTGTAAATTGTTATTTTGGTGAAATGATACATTTTTCTGAACTTAAGGTTTTTGAGGCTGAGATGCGTAATTCTAGTTTTCCAAAATATCTCGAAGATTGGCCTAAAAATGTACCATATACGTTCATCCTTTTTGTAACTGAAGAACCGTTCAATTTAGCAAAATTTTGCATAGGACCATTATTTTGAAATGATTGTAATGGACACATTTTGCGCTGAGTAGTAATTTATTAGTTGTTAACCAATATAGAAGGCTAAATAACCAATGGGTCATACCTTCTCTAATCACTTGTATTAATTTAAGTTAAAATAGAATAGCTTATTAGTCTCTTACTAGGTGCTATATTAATGAATTGAAAAAAATTTGCGCTGAGCCACATATTTCCTGAGATATCTTGGTCCCCCCCCAACGAAAAACTGTGTTACTTTTCACAAAATAATATTGAATAAACCAGTTCAGAGTTGAAGAGAAACTCTTATTTTGGATGTTGAGGTTTCAGTCTAATTGCTACTATAGCTGTTGCCAAATTTTTAGACAGTTTCCTCGTCGATGTAGCTGGACTACTAAAGCATCTATTGTCTCTTAATTTTAAATAAACCACCTAGGCATATCTAAATGACAACTCTAATTCACAGCATCATTAGCTGTTGCAGCACAGCCTACAAGCAGACAAAACTGACTAACCTTTTAAAATGTTAAATTTGAGTTTATATGTACAGTATAAGTCAATTTAGTATTATATCTAGTGTACGTTTCATCCGTCTGGGGGGGCACGTGCCCCTGTGCCCCCCTGGATCCGCTAGTGCTGTGCGTAATAAGTATAAGTTGTATACGGGTATACCGTACAGTCTCTGTAATTGCATGTATCCTGAAATCGCCATTCTCTTGCCATATGGGGGAATGGAAGTCCTAGTTTGAGAAGTGATTTGCTGATTTTATCATCACTTGAATAAACCAGTTTTACAATTATCATCGCGAATAATCCAGTGGCTTTAGAAGCCACCTCAAACTTATAAGGTTCATTAATTAATAATGAACAATAAATTATATCAATTAAGCACAATTTCAGAGTTCGCGAGAGCAGAGAAGCTACCTATTTTCCCCTCCAGTCGCTTGTTTTCTCATCAGCTAGTTATAAAATTATAATTTTATACCTGGAAATAGAAATGAAGCAACACAAAAGTCGTCTATAACAATCACAGTGTTTGCCCGAAGCATGAGGTGCATAAAACCGTAATAAATAATTTTATTGAATCATTTATGATAAAATTATAAGAGTAGGCTTAGTTATTTTTTCCATGATCTATGGACAATATAGGTAAGAATGACAAAAATACGGTATTTGTTATTTTCCCATAAAATCTTTATCAACATTACAAGGATACAAAATATTCAAAAATCATTCACATCAAAATCGACGACCTCATCCTCTTGATCAATTTCTGAATCATCGTTATCATCGCTTATTTTTGCGTTTTTCAAGTTTACATTATTTTTATTTTTCTTCTTTACAGGTTCCTCAGACTCATTTTTGTTAGTTTTCTTGGATGTTTTTCGACTCTTTTTAACTGGATCTCCTTCCATCCTGTAAATATGCGGAGAAATTATTACACAATCAAGTTTAATAATCAGTAGAAAGATTATTATTATTATTATTATTAGCATATGCCATATTTGGTGGGGAGTCCTGAAAGGATGTTCCACCGGCAAAGTAACCTCAATAATTAACCAAAATAATAACAATAATTATAGGAAATTTTGGTATTTCTTGAAATGATCCACGGAGATTTAAATGTAGAAAGATGATATATACAATACAGAAAAATGAGATATAACTTTTTCACTGTATACCTGGAGATTAGTTTCTAGACATTACATGTTCAATGTTATAGGTGACTCGGCGACACATATCGTCGGTTATCTCGTTATATGCTTCAATGATCTAGCACTCTCAGATCCATTAGTGTGTTGGGAAGTTTAACGAAGATCTTCTCCTTAAAAAATTCACAAAGAAAATAGTCGCACGGATTCAAATCAGTGACAGTACTGTTTGCGGGCCAGTTATGCCCACACGCAAAGCGATTCGAAAATCGGTTTAAAATTTAATTTTGGTTAAAATTTTAATGTAAAAAACAACATTAGGTGTGTGGTCTGGCTCCATCCTGCATGAACCACTGATTCTCTAATCGAATATTACATTGAATAATGTAATAGCCAGAAACTAATCTCCAGGTATAGAGTACACAAGTTATATCTGATTTTTCTGTATTGCTTTCACAATAAACTTTCTATGATAAAACTCAATGCTGCAACATATCGAGTGCCACTCTGTATTTATGATTATATCAATTCAGATAAAACAAACAACATAATTTAAAAATTGGATAAAAACAGAGGATACGCCTGTATTTGTTGGATAACTCAGATTGGACGAAAACCTGAAGTACACGACGCTGTATTTTGAAGTAGAAGTCTTGTCAAACGGGATAGAATACCATATAATAATCAGGGGCGTAAATTCAAAATTTTCATTGGGGGGGCAAGCGGGGGCATGATTTTCTTCTAGGTAGTGGTTTACTGATCACTGATAATTCTGATGTTATGTAACTTATGAAAAGACATAATCTACTTCAATACCAAACTGAATCAAATACTGGGGGCTGTAATGGGCCTGGGGTGTACCTCCTCAGCCAAGCGGGGGTGGGGGCCTCCCCCCGGGAAATGTTGTAAAAGTATAACTTACTTCAAAACTGTTCCAGGAGGCCTCTTTTTTGTGGCCAATCAAATGCCGAAATCCCTATTTTTTAGCATAAAATATTGATATACAGAGTGTCCCACGAAAGATTTAGCTTAGATACGTCCGGAAACCATAGATTTTTAGATATTTTTCAAGTAGGCCTAACTTACATACTGTCATTAAATTATCAATATCTTAAGAATCATTTGTCAAAATCGAATTTTGAAGATATTGTTGGGAAGAGGAAATAATTTCACATTAATTTAAGGTATTCTACATGCCAAAGTCGATTATTGAGCAGTATTTTTTAGCGGTTAAAGTTGAAAAAGAGTTATTTTCAAGTTTTTCTAAAACTTCAAACGGATTTTTTTCAGGGTAAGAGAAATTTCTATGGACTAGACCTTCATTTTCTATTATCTCCAAATGAGACCAAGTACAGGGGTCTAACTGAAATCCTTGAGTCGGAATTTCATTTTAAATCAGTTTATTTATTAAAAACTAGACTAATCTTGTTGAGTGTGAATAATCGTCTACAATTTGATAGCTTTGTGTCGTGCGACTACGTACACACAAAATACTTTTTCTATAGGACTGAGAACTGGTCACTGGTCCTGGTTGACCTGGCAGAAGTTCGTATCTGCAGTGGTTATTGAATATTGATATGTTTGCTAACATATGAAAATAATCAGTATTTTTCAAGTTCAAAGAGGTTTAACATGGTTACCTGATGCTTCAACTTACTTTTCTGTGGCTGAAATTTGTAGATGATTCAATTTTGAATAAATCGTGTTCAGTCAATAAACAGTCTAAATCTAAAATGACCCACAAACTCAGAGATCAGTTTTGAATGAAACAAAACTGAATGACCAATTCATTTGAAGAATCAATGTGCCTAACTTCTTTAAATCTGATCTTATAAATATTTATAGTTTTAATTGAAAAAGTGTTATAGTCTTAAAATATTTTTATAATGTTAAATACTAAATTTTGGTTCTAGTGGACATTCTATCCTGACCTATTGTATTTCGAGAATAGTTCTTTATTCTTCTTAAGCATGAGAATCTTGAAATCATATTGCAGTCCAGTGCGTCAGATTAAGCCAAAAAAGTAAAAGTCGGAGGACCCAGCTGAAAATTCGCAGATATGATCAGGAAATGGAGCTGGAGGAGAAAATTTTATAGGTACTTTTTTGTAGACAATAAAATTTTGAGAAGAATAAGACCAATTGCAACTTTGTATCATTGAATGTTTTCGAGGTACAATTATTTTAAAAATTGGTAATTATTTCATAGGATCAAAATTTTGAAATTTTTCTCACTTATAAAGTTTGTAACTATAAATTGAGCACCCGTACATTATCGTATTCCAAATCTCTCTCGGCGAAATTAATTTTCTTTCATTTGAGACCAATTTCACACTTCTATATGTTCAATATTTTTTGAACTACAGCGATTTAAAATAACACTTACACCACCAAAAACTACAAAAATTGCATATTATAACCCAAAAACGTACTAAAAATATTGGGATAAGTTATTTGCTTATATTTCTGGAATTATGTTCCTGATTCGAGACCCTAGGCTGTTGTGAGCAATGTTATGAGACTAAAAATATCATAGGATTCAACAGCATCCCCTATATTCCAAGTTTTCTGTTTTATATATTCATAAGTTTTGAACTGATCGGTAATTCGGATTTTATCTTGTGATAGCTCATCGTTCTCAGCTCATGGCGGCGATATAAAATAATAAATTAAATGTCAAATTAGATAAAAAACTCCAATTTTCAGATCTTGGAATTCAATTACTAACCATCTGAAAGAGGAAGATTTCCTCTACATTTCATTATAATTTTCAGATTTTTGCGCCCACAGGTTGCCGTTTGGGAGTCACTCTAATGTAAGATAAGATAAGATAAGATAAGATAATGTTTTATTCAACACAGTACAAGTAATACAAATATACAGTTGAATATCGTCAATAATTCCTCTGGAGGGTAACAAAATTTAAAAATCACTAAAACTAGAATCAAGATATATAGTACTAAGAATATAGTATAACATTAAAGTTAATAAAGATAAAATTTACAACTAAGTTATTATTTGTCAAAACTGATCATCCATGTATTCAGCTACTGAATAATAGGCTTTTTCTATTAAAAATTTATTAAGCTCAGTCTTAAATTTATTTTGCTCATTTTTTAATAATGTTAATAATTTCAAATTGGATGGGAGTTTGTTGTAAAATTTGCATCCAGCGTAACTAGGCTTGTTTTCAAATAGTTTTTTCTTATGTTGTTGAATTGCAAAATTTTCTTTCCCTCTTGTATTATATGAGTGTGTGTCTGAGTTTAGTTTATGGTTCACTTTATTTTTAATTGTGTGCATAATCAGCCTAAAAATGTAAACGGATGGCACAGTGAGTAGTTCCAATTTTTAAAAGCTTCTCTACAAGGGTTATTGTAACCAAGTCCTGCCAAATACCTTATTGCTTTCTTCTGTATGACAAAAACTCTCTGCATGTTCTCTTTTGAAGCACCACCCCAAACCTCTATACCATACGCAATATAACAGTAGAAAGTAGCATAATATGTCACCCTAACTGTGCTCTGAGGGACATACTTTATCAGATTTCTTAAGAGGAAGAGACTTCTACATAATATTTTGACCATCTTATCAATATGAAGTGTCCATAACAACCTATCATCAAAGCCTATCCCCAACATATTAACTGAGTCAGTGGACTCGACTAAATCGTCATCGATGCACAGTTGGGGAGGAACAGGGTTGGATTTGAAATGGATGGTTTGGCTCTTTTTGGAATTTATTGATAAGCGGGCGTTGTTGAAATACTGGACAATAGAATTTGTGAAGATGTTCATCTTTATTTCCAGATTTTTCACATCTTCATCCGTAAATAAAAGTGTAGTGTCATCAGCATATAGTGTGAAGTGAACATTATCTGATACCACTAGATGTACATCTGAAATGTATAGGAGGAAAAGTAATGGGCCCAGGATTGATCCCTGAGGAACTCCAGATCTGATCCTCATTTTGGTAGATGAAACAGTTCCAGATATTGAGGATATGCAGACATACTGGGTACGTTCATATATGTATGATTTTATAAGTCTATGAGAGACACCTCTCACTCCTAGGCCATGCAATTTATCCAGGAGGATCTTGAAATCAACACATTCAAAAGCCTTTTGTAGGTCAATCAGGACAGCAGAAGCGTAATTTCCCTTATCCAATTCATCCAGCACTCTTTCATACAAATTTATTGCTGCATCGGTTGTAGATCTTCCCTTAACAAAACCATACTGATACGAGGGAAGTAACTCGAATTTTAATAAATAACTGGTCAATCGAATATAAATAGTTTTTTCAAAGATTTTTGATAGTGCAGGAAGAATTGAAATTGGGCGATAATTGTTAATATTACTTTTTCACCTTTCTTAAAGACAGGAGTGACCCTAGATATTTTTAGGCAGTCTGGGAAGACGCCTTCTTCCAACGTTGAATTAATAATGTTGACTAATGGACCCTTCAGCTCTTCAAAACATTTTTCAATCACAGACATTGATAAACCATCATAGCCCCTACTGTTTTTTGACTTCATACTCTTTATGATGGACAGAATTTCGTCTGCATTTGTAGGAGAAAGGAATAAGCTATGGTTAGAGAATGACGTTTGATTATTATCAGACGTGCCTTGAGAATTTCTATTAAAGCCCTTATCACCTCTAGTTCGTGTTCCAGCTGATATAAAATGCTCATTAAACAGATTTGCTATTTTATGGGGGTTTCTGATCATGTCATTATCTACTTCTATTTCAGTAATTTCGTGTTGCTTAACAGTTTTGCTCCTATTTGATCGAAAGTTATTAATAATTTTCCAGGAACTTTTAGATTTATTGTCGGATTCCAAAATAAAGTTACTGAAGAACTTTTTCTTTGCAGAGACAACATCAGCATCATATATTTTTTTAATTCTATTGACTGTATCCATATCTATCTCCTCTTCTAGATTCTTTTTTTGCATAGCTAAGTTGAGATACAAACGCATCTGTTCCAAATTCTTTGTCATCCAGTTACTTTTTAAAAATTCATCACTATTTTTTGTTTTCTTTTTTGACCTAAGAGGACAACAAACATTAAAATAATATAAAAGAGTAGAATGAAATTTATCAAATTTTTCATTAGTGTCTGCTTCCTCATATATACTATTCCATGTTTCATTAGACAGATGTTTCCTAAGTAGGTCAACATTTCTTTCTGAGCTGTCGTTTATCATAGTGTTAAATTTCTTGTAGGTAATTTTTGAGGGGTCTGGTAGATCATTTTCGGGTAGAATTTGTATGTATTGGGCTGTATGGTCAGATATAAACGTATGGATTACTTGAGTAGAGAACAGTGGAGCAGGAATGTTGGTGAATATATTGTCAATACATGAACTACTTACTACTCTGGTAACTTGGTTTATTGTGAATGAGAGATTATATTGGCTTAAAATTTCGACAATGTTTGCTCGTTTATTACTATTGAATAGAAAATTCACATTTATGTCGCCTAGTAAAACAAGATAATCTTTTGGGTTTTTTAATAGTGTGTCCATGATAGAGTCAAGATTGTTTTTGAAAATTTCAAATGCCCCACTTGGGGGTCTGTATAATCCAATTACAAACCAATTTCTAGGGCCAAGATTGAATTTAATTCCAGCCATCTCTACATCGCCTTCAACACTTAAAACCCCTGTTTTTGTCACTGGCAATATTTTTGTTTTTTTAAAAGATGCTTTGAATTTGTTGCTAACGTATATTGCCACACCACCCTTCTTTTTGTTATTCCTACAATAATAGGAAATTAAATTGAAGTTGGTTAGAGTAAGGTCTTCTATTTCATAATCTCTTAGAGCATGCTCTGTTAAAACTAGGATGTCAGGTGATTCATTTTCTAATAATATGTCTAGTCTATTGATTTTATTTAGGACGCTGTCAACATTTTGGTGCATTATTTTAATAGTTTTTTTACTTGATTGACTAGATGGAACTATAATTCTATTTCCAGCTATACGTTTCGAAAGAAGGTTGGAGTGTTTTGTGAATTTTCTTAATTCATTATTACCTGAGTCTACTCCACAGTTATTTAAATCGTTATACCTATATCTAATTGTACTTGGGTCCTGCCGAACTAAACGTTTATTTTCTTTGTTTTCATAAGCAGGACCATATTCTAGTTTCCCGCAATTGATTGATTGTTAATTTTGCTCGAAATGAGAGTAGACAACTCTCTACAAGCCTGTACTTTACCAGCTCTATTCAGATGTAACCCATGACGTGTATGGCACCTGCGATTATAGTAATATAGATCAAGCAGCATTGTTTCGGAACTACACGCTATGTCTCTAATCCTAGTATTAGTCATCTTAATTAGTCTATTTACTACATTGTTCTCATGCAGATCGTATCTGTATGGAATTGTACACAATATTAGATTTGTTAAATTAATGCTTCCAAGAGTTTTTTTAACTGTATTCACAACTATGTCCACATCAAATTCAGAAGACGAATAATCGTAATTATTAGTTCCACCCAGCAGCACAACAAAGTCTTCACCGGTGAACTTCTCAAGATCTTTATCAGACATAATTTTTTCAGCAATGTATTGCACCGGAGCACCAGTGAACACATTCCCAGTAACCACGGTATCCTCGTCCAGACGTGTAGGTAGGAATTTCGAGAATTCTCGACCTTGGCTATCAGAGAAAATAGCAACTCGGCTATTTATATTTCTCTTCAAAGATTTCGTATGTCGTTTTCCACCGGAAAAACTCTTCTTGCCAGCCTTGGCGGTTTCCACATAACTTCTCTGCCGATTCGAATTACAATCAGATTTTGCAGGTAGATCAACGGCTTTAGTTCCAGATTTCAACAATTTCTCATACATCTTTCTCCATTTATCCGCCTCTCCTCTCGCTAGTAGAATTTCATTATTTAGAGCTGTATTGTCCGCCTCCAGAGTTTCTATGGACACTAACATAGACTCTAGCCTTCCTTTAAGGTGGCTATTGTCTTCTTCCAATTTAGAAGTTTTTGAATTAATAAGCTCCGTTTGAAGATTAAGTTTCTTATTTAGTGATTCAATCTGTATCTCGTGACTGGCCGACAGAGAAATTAAGTCGTCTCGCTGCTGGAGTAGCTCAATAGTACGAATATTCGTGTCACCACCTGGCGAAACAGTTCTGGCATTAGGTGTATTTACTCCCATATCACGCATCGTTGGAGAAGAACTAGCTGGAGAAGAAGCGACTGCAGCATAGGACAATCGTTCACGAAAAGAAACGTCATCCACACTATCTTCATTCGTAATATTCAAATCTGAGACAGGGTGATTGTGCAACCCATTTTTTTCTAATACATTATCCATCTTAGCATTAGTCTTTAATGTCATTGAACATCCGAATTTGAGACACCTGAACGAAACTCTTCCATTTGCCATGGTACGATCTCTCCTAAAATTGTAACCATCTATCTCAATAGCAACAGCTCCTCTCTTCGTTTTGAATTTCTTTATTTCAGAATTCATGATTTAATCGGATGTTCACTGTATTTATATTGAATAAGTTAATTCAAAACAGCAGTTGAATGATACTACAGGGCCCAACGTACAAAATTTTTTATCTTTTCAATTCTAGGGGGAAAAACAGGCAGGACAGGGAAAATGAGCCAAGAGAGCATTCAAGGCAAGGTCCATGGAAACTCCTGACCGTGAGCGGATGAGAAGGAACAATAGTATAGGATAGAAGCGGATGATAAGAAAAGTGTCTTTTATTATTTCTCGTAACAGTGGAAATATATTTTTCAAAAAAGCGCGCTCAAAGTCCAGCTTCTTATCGGTAGAAATATTGATAATGTTCACGTAAACCAGTTTCACTTTCGAATACGCAGTTGCAGGCTAGAAGCAGAACGAAAGCAGTCTCTGTGCGCACGCATTCATTTTCAAGCAACAGTTCTCAGTGAGATGGTTTTTGACTGGTTGCTATGGTAACACTATGACGCACGCGTGAATAACAGCTGACCGCACCGGCTTTCCAACTTTGCTGTACAGGTTGATAGCTAAACAATCAGTTCAAGATAAACAATTTCGTTTACTTCTAAGGAATTTTGACAGGTGAAAACTAGAACCGAAAACAATGTTCAAAGCTAACCAAGAATTGTGTGTTGTGTTCTATTTAAGCTCCTCAATTCAACTCACCGGATTTCACCTTGGGGACTTTTAGTATGTTATTCAGCGCCCTTTTCTGATCATATCTGCAAATTTTCAGCTGGTTCCTCCGACTTTTAATTTTTGATTTTGTTGCTTCATTTGACTGGACTATTGGGGGCAACGGGAATGTTTGGGGGCAACTGCCTCCCGTGCCCCCAAATTACGCCTATGATAATAATGGTCATACACTACCAAGGTTATTGAAGGTTGCTCCATACATAACTGCCTGTTGTTGGGTAAAATGAAAGAAAAAAAAAGATGGGGGAATCTAGAATGTGACGTAGTTCAGATCCCTATAACCCTTAACAACAAATCAAATATAGGCCCTACTTGTATAGTGTACCAGTGTACGTACCTATGACTCAATAATTAGATATCATTTAATTGAAAAATCCTGACTACAGGATAGAAAATCGTTAAAAATTAATGTAAACCATCGGCTAAAGAAAGTTTCAGCTTTAATTTATAGATGGCGATGAAATTGAACATTGGTTTATCAATAGCTTTTAGCAACAACTTTTGTCTCCATCAATAGAATTTCTGTTATCATAAGTTATTCGAAATGAATATGAGTAAAACACTTCTCGAAATTAAAAATACTTCGAAATGGTTTTGAATAAAAATTAATTTTTTGCTCATCTATATCTATATCTATATAAGCGAAATGGCTTTGACTAACTGACTGACTGATTCATCACCAGAACTAAAAATCCACTGAACCGAATGCGTTCAAATTTGGCAGGCATGTTCAGTTGGACGTTTAGATGCGCGCTAAGAATTGATTTTGAAAACTTTTCAGGGATACGCTAAATATTTGAGTTTTTCTAAAGTTTTTCGGCGTTTTCTCATTTTTTTCGAGAACCAATCGGTAGAAAATGTTGATATTTGGTGGGCAGGTTCAGATAAGGTATAGAAATGTTAAAATATTCTTGAAATCCGTTGAAGATTACGCCAGTAATCAGGTTTACAAAATTGTAGATGTATTGCGGGTTGCATATCTTCCGCCAATCCTTTGTGTAAATTCAATGGTTCAGCGAGATTATAGATGGAGTAATTGAGAAGATATTGAATCAAGTTTCAAACAATGTCCGATATACTTTCCAAGGTTACGCTCAATATTAGCGTTTTACTATTTTTCGGAATTTTTCTTAGATTTTCCGAGAACAAATAGGCAGAAAATTTTGAAATTTGGTAAACAGGTCTAGATTAGGTCAATAAATGCTGTGTCCTGTGTTCAATAAATTTCGAACCCCTTCTGAACAGAATTTGCAAGCGAGCGAAGCGAGCCTGTTTGTCTCAGCTGACACTGGCAGAGGTTTTGCAGGCGAGCGAAGCGAGCCTGTTTGACTCACACTGCCGATACTGGCGGGGGTCCAGGGGGTGGAGCACACTGGCTAGGTGGAGAAGGCGAGCGAAGCGAGCCTGCCGGCTAGTTAGATAATAGTAGCCTATATTTATGTTGTGAAAACGTCGAGAAAAGATTTATTAACGTACCTCAACAGTGAAGATTCGTCCTCATCGTCATCACTGTCGGACATATCTATCCTCACTTCCTTTTCTTCTCGGTTTCTCTTCTTTTCGCCCTTCTTCAACACCGGCAGTTTGAAGTCACCCAACTGTAATTTACAAAAATTTAAAGAAAATAGAAACAGGAACAAACAATTATAGTCAAAAAGCGTACACGCAGAAACATATTCATTTATTCAATCCATGAACAATTTAAATAGGCATTACAAAGAAAATGAAAAATAGTTTCAACAAAAACTTTCTCGGCAACAAAGTCATGATTCAAGCGTGTGAACGAAAAGTGGGCTATTCGTATTGCTGCGTCAAGTGAATTGGTTGCCAAAAGTAGTGCGAGTGAATGACCGCGGTGTCGTGTTCGCGGTGATGTAGCGCGGTGTTATATTCGCGTCGCGTTTGCGCAACTTCGGTAAGTGACACATTTAAATAGACAATTCAATAATGGAAGAGAATGAAGCCACTATCACGTTAAATGACGAATTCAACTCTGGGGTTGTGCCAGCAAGAGCAACTTAGATAAAATTCAACGATTCCAGAAAAAGGTCTTGAGGAACATCGTCAATGCACCAAGATTCATCCGGAATGCAGATATCCACAGAGACTTGGAGGTTGAGTTCGTCCAAAGAGAAATTGGGCGCTTCGCTAGGAAACATGCTGTGAAGATCCAACAGCACATCAACCAAGAAGTTACCCGGCTACTTGACAACACCCAGCCGCGCAGGTTGAAGCGGACGAAACCCTTCGAATTGTGTGGTGATGTGGTGTGAAAAGCAGAGCAGTGGTAATAGTGAGAAAAAGCAGAGTAGTGATAATAGTGTAAAATTTACATAGTTGAATATTATTTATTATTTTATGTATGTCATATTGAAATAATTTAATTAGTATGTAGAAGTAGTAGTCCTAGTGAGGACTCCTAACTTAGTCCAAAATTCCAATTATAAGTTAGAAATGAATTGCTTATTAGCCTCTTATGAGACTAGATTGCAATAGTAGAAGGAAAGCAAAAAAGCGTGTGAACAATTAAATTTGCTCTCAATAATATGATATATCTTAAGAAGAAGTGATAAATGAATCAATCAAATTGATAAGTGTTGCATCATCATTCAAACACCTTGCTTATTTAATTTATCATTCAATTTCATTAATTTAATCATAATTTTAAATAAATAATTGTTATATTATCAATTTAATTATGAATTTATTGTTATTCGTTATACACTAAGTTCTTGTTGCACTGAGCTTTAGATGTGCAACGTTTGTTCAAGGCTATGATCACATTGGATGCACGCTTACAAGAAAATCAGGTAGTCTTGTCGAGCAGATTCTGGGAAAATGACACAAATTGAATTTGTAATTTTTGAACCAATATTGACCGAGCTGGAGTCATTTCCCCAGACTATAGTACACGCGTGCAGATAGACAAAATTTGGAAAAGGCCTCTCACACTCATTGTTACCAGCAAGTAATGGAATTTAAATAATGCAAGCGTGTTCTACCAGATTACTTAAGCACGCGTGCACACAATGTAATTGTACCCTAATTAATTGATAGAACAATTTAATTTACCTTATCATTGTTGGTTGCTTTCTTGGCTTCTTGTTGAGCAACTATTTTCCTCAACGAGGCACAGAAGGTGTTGAGCGGCGTTCCTCTAACTGAGATGGTTTTCTCCCAAGCCTCGACTGCTTTTGTGTCGCTCAAATTCATTGTTAGCTTTTTCCTTTCATTCTCAATGAATTTCGAGTTTTCCACGATTTTGTTCAATGCACCTTTCAGCTTATGTATGTATTTGCTCATCTTACTTGTTTTCAGAAAGTTTTTCAGCTGAAAAAAATTAAGGTGATAAAAATAAAATACGTTAATGGTTATGAATGCATAACGCTTATTGTTATAAACTAAGCTAATATGCAGAGCGTATTCATGATAGATTTATACATTGTTCCATCATTCAATAAAATAAAAAGTACTGATAATGAAGGAAACACAAAATGGGAACTTTCAAATAAAAACTTTAATTCCAAACAGCGACCAAGTACATTCCAAGAAATGTAAAATGATACACTACTCTACAATAATTTTCAATTTAATCAATCTGAATAAAAGGTATTGTATCATATTGAATAATATCATGAATCAAACTTCATAGACTCTAAATCGTTTTGAATGAATCAAATTTTAATATAATTAAACTTGTTTTAGAGATAAATTTAAAGACTTTAAAAGAGAAATGAAAAGACAAACCACTGATTGTAACATATGAACTGTTTACCGGAGTTTGATGATGTGTAGCAACCGGAACCGGTATCTCTATTTTCTGAAAAATCAGTGGTTTGACAATAGCTGTGATCGCCAGGTTAGTTACGGTAGTGAATTTATTGTGGGTATAAATTTTTAAAGTTTATAATTATTTTATTATGAACTGCCATTTGAGTGAATTATCTTTAGATATTGCTCGTGTCAACCATCTAAGTTCAAAATTCTCTAAAAGTTATTTTGGAATCGAAAAATATCTGTGCGAAGAAGATTTCAATGAACATAACCTTTTCTGAACTGTATTTTTCTTCTAAATTGAGATCGAGATAGTGAAGCCTGTTCCTGTTTTCTGTTTCCCTATCATAACTTATAATAATTATAATTGTATATATGTCTCACTGAATAAATAAAATTAATATTTTGTCTTTCCATTTGATATGGATAACTAATAAAATATCACCTTCTCAACTACTCAACATGGGTTATAATTTATTTTCAAATGTCTATGTCCATGCAAGCCTGAGCTATGTTATTTACAGCCCCTATTTCTTGCATTATTGTAGTTGGTTTTTGGCTAGTAAAATTATTGATTCTTGAATGCTTACATGGAGTATTGGTAGGAGGGCCAGGTCGGGAAAGCTCATGCGATGTGATTCGGTGGCTAGTGACTCCAGTGTGAGCCGGTAGACCTGTTCTATGGTGGCATCCTTGAACGCGTTCTCCAGTTTCTGTGATTGCGACAGCTTCAGCACACACGTGAAATCCATCGGTTTCATCGACACTTTTTTGTGGCCTTTTTCAAAATTGGTCTGCGTCAGAACCTTCAACACAAAACAACCATCAATTATTATTCCAACTCCTAACAATAGGTGTAAAATAGATCCATAGACAAGGAAGGGCATATCATCATTTAGCGTTTAACTTTTATTAGAAGGAAGACCCAAGGGTCGTTCCACTTCGCCGTATAACCTAATTTCCCCCAGATGGGAACATGGAGTACCATGTAAGTTATAATAAGTAGGTTATACAGTATTTCTTTTACACTAAAACAGATTTTTTCACTTCTCCTTCAAAACATCAACTATTAAAACCAAAACATTTCATAAAATTGCTTGACCATGGTTGAGCATATTAAATTTCGACTTCTAACAGACTCACTAATTTCAAACTATCACTGAAGAGCACACATACAACGTTACAGTGTGTGAGTGGTGCATTTAAGGGGGGGGGGGTGAAATTAAGTCATTTTCATTACCGCAGTCACCATGCGGTGGTTTGTTGAGCATTGAAATTTATTCATAGAAACATTATTTGAAAATAATGACACTGATTGAGATTGAGCTCAGTCTCTCAGAGGAATGCACAGCGTCATCAAAAAGCAATGCGATAATTCATTGTGAATCTGTGTGTGCTAGTATTGACGACTTTACTCTTTCTATAGAGTTGTTTACACTAAAACTGATTCTTGTTATTGACTTGATTCATAGTGGGTTAAAAGGTGAAGATGTCACTAAAGTTGATGTTGAAATCGAACACAATGAAATAAATGGCAGTGAGCCATGGTATCTCCATCTTCGTCTTTTAACCCTCTATGAATGCACATGACAAGGAAACTTTTTAGGATTCTAGTTCCACTGGATATGTAAGCTTATTTTGTAACAGTTAATTTATTGCAAAGTCCAGGGGCGGATCCAGGATTTACTTCTGGGGGGGCACAACCCAGGTTATAAAATTATCAAAGGCTAGTAAAGCGAAACTATCACAAGTATACACCCCCCTCCCCAATTTTTCACAAGCCCCTTTTCATACCTAATCACCCCCCTATAATAAGATTATATCATGAAGTATCACTAATTGATAGGAGGGATTTTTTAAATTTAGGAATTTGAAAAGGAGTATTTCATTAATTACAAAAACCATGATGAAAATTCCACAAAATTCACTCTATCTGATTTGGAAAATGCGTATTATTACATGATTCAAGCAGATTAAATTTCCCCTAAATTGTATGAACAGTTTTTAACCCTCCAATTCAATTTTTACAAAATATCAAGAAACAAGAGTTATTCATTAATAGGCTGGTTAAATATGACAAAATGCTGAAAGTAAGTGGCTTACCTAACTCATGTGTTTTTGGTACTGGATATTGATTTACTTCTTACGCTATGGCAAAAAGGGGTCGGGGGTTTTCCCCCCAGAGATTTTTGTTGAAAAAGGTAGTCTCAAATGCATTTAGAACAGCAAGAAAGCCATCCAATAGCTAGAGCTGGGCAGCTCCAGAAGCGAATTTAGAGCCGGGCAGCTGGAGCCACGCGGCTCGAGCTGCTGCTTGGGAATCGTACCTTCAAGAGCCAGGCAGCTCGAGCCGCGCATCTCAAGCTGCAGGTCGGGAATACTACCTCTAGTATGGTGCAATTAGTCTTCAAATGGCCCAGGCCCTAGCCTTATTTTCAAGAGTTAAAGTTTCTCCCCAATACCAAAATGTCGTATAGAACCCCTAAACTGTAAATTGTTCAAATAAAAATTTCGTGAAATGCTACATTTTATTGAACTTATGTTTTTGAGGAGGGAGGCTAAGAAGTGTGATTCTAGTTTCTTAAAGTATCTCGAAGATTGACCTAAAAATGAATAAGTTACGTTCATCCCTTCCCTTTTGTAACTTGAGAACCGTTCAATGTAGCAAAATTTTGCATAGGGCCACTATTTTAAAATTGTTGTAATGTTTTTGACACATTTTGCGCTGGAGCCGCATAGTTCCTGAGATATTTTGGTGCCCCCCCAAACGTGAATACTGTGTTATTTTTTACAAAATAATTTTGAATCAACCAGTCCAGACTTGAAGACAAACTCTTATTTTGGATGTTGAGGTTTCAGCCTAATTGCTACTATAGCTGTTGCCAAAATTTGAGACACTTTCCTCGTTGATGTAGCCTACTACTAAAGCATCTATTGTCTCTTTTAATTTCGAATACACCATCCAGGCATAGCTAAATGACAACTCTAATCGACAGCATCAGTTGTTGGAGCGTACATGCAGACAAAACCGACTAACGTTTTGGCGTCAGCTATTAGGCTACTTGATACACGCTGAAAATAGGGTCCGGGGCTTGCCCCGAAAATTTTTTGTTTTTTTACTCTAAAAAGTACATTCATAGGAGTTCTAAAACTTTCAATTGAACCCCCTAAAATGTTTTATTTGAGTTTATATGTACAGTATAATTTAATTTAGTCAATTCTATCTAGTGTATGTTTCATCCATCTGGGGGGCATGTGCCCTGTGCCCCCCTGGATCCGCTAGTGGCAAAGTCTAATATTGTTCTTTCAAATATTAAACGCAGTTATGCATTGATGATGAAAACAAGGTAAAAAAATGTAGTATTTGATCTTAATTCAACAAATTTTCATGATTGAAACGTAATAACCACCACACGAATCAAATTTACAGTTATACTGTTCTCTAGAAACGCGCAATGTGATATAAAATGTCCATAACATTGTCAAATATAAGCCGTGATATGGAGGAAATATCACTTCAGTTGGATTCTGGTTTACGAGGTAGATGATAATTGAGTCTCCAAGTAGAGCAAAATTATTTGATTATCTTCTGCCAGAATATACGGCAAAGCTGGAATAAAAATTTATAAAAAAAAGCTTTTGATAGGAGCAAATATTAATAACCTACCTCCAGAATAAATGGCAAAACTGGAATGAAGGTTCCAGTCTCTCTCGATAGGTCGATTAACATTTGACAGCAGTGAAACCTCAAAGGATAGTAGCGAGTAGTTGGTACCAATTTCACACACCCAATAATAATCTGAAAACAATTAGTAACAGAAGAATTATGTAAACAATCAGTTATACTATTCTTCTTCTCTACTTCTCTCATTATTATTATTCTCTATTATTATTATTATTATCTCTATTATTCTTCTCTCTTCTTCTTCTTCTTCTTCTTCTCTCCTCTATCTCTCTCCTGTTGCATCACAGCGTCGGGGTAAATCAGTGATACAAGAATGATAAAAACAATTAAATTGGATGTAAATACTATGTATCTATGATGAGTGCTGTAAAAACTTCACCCTATTTTGACTACATTTTTTCAACATTTGGGAGAGAAATTTTTTTCAAGGCTTTTTCTTCTCATAAATCATTTCATGATAGTAAGATAGTAGATTGTTCACTATATCAATCGCTGAAGTGAATAAATAATTCTTCGACTGCATTATCGAAATTTGGAAGGGAGAAAAAACAGCCCCATGTCTTTTTTCTTTCTCCTAAATCATTTCATGGCCAAGGCGATAGTCATAAGAGACATGCCTATTGCCTATATTAGTCACTAAAATTGATAAATGATAATTATTCAGTTTGACTCTGATTGTGATAAATTACTTTATTGGGTTTCAACAAATAATATACTTGAGAATCGAGCATTATCAAGTACGAAATCTATTTTGTTTGATACAGGCCTAACAAATTTTTAATGTTTCATATACAGCTAACTGAAGGATTCTCCAATTATTTGTCAAAAGCGTTCCATTTTTTATGAGGATTATTCAAAATATATTCCAGCAGAATAATTCATAAAGGAGAATCTTGCGCAGATGTTGAGGAATCCCTAAAATACTAAACAAATATACTGTATTACAAAATATTTACCATCTTTGTTGCAAATCTGAGAATAATTTATAAAAAATCTCAGTTGAAGCAAAACATCATTATTAATTAATAAGAAAAAACAATATTTGTTTATTCTGGAAATATTTTCGATTGAAAACTTTTTCCAGTAATTATATTTTGTTATTTTGAACTTGATAGATGGAAGTTCAAATTCAAATTTATTTCCACAAAAACAGGTACAAAACCAAAATAGCTTAGAATTACATTTCCAAATTAGCTTACAAACAAGACATAATAAATTCTTAAAATACAACTATGTTGACAAACAAAAAATTCAATACAAGAACAAAACTTCTCAATTTCAAATACGACAGCAAAATACAATGAAGGTAGTGGAATACTACTGGCACAAGTAAACTTGGCCGCCAGTAGGCTGCCGTAATAGGCTGCCGGCAGAAGTGATAACAGTTTCTCTATATTTACTTACCTGAACTAGGGGATAGACCAATGACTGCATTTGAGATTTGGTATGAGTTGCACACAGTGTATCCGTCCACAATTTTAACGAGTTTATGAATTGCCAGTTATAAACTGCTTGGATTGACTCCTATAAATAATGAGAATAAATGAATGAGAATAACTTGAGAATCTTTATTTTAAACGGCTCAGCAACAATATAGATACATGCAGTGCAAGAGCATGGGAAAAGCAAATATTGGGAAACAATGCTTGTTTCAATTCTAATTTCATCTTCATTTCAATATACAGAGTGTTTCAGGAGGAATGTGCAATTCTTCTCAGGCTGATTCCTTACATAAAGTAGACAAAAAAGTTCTATGGGACAAACCCTTTAAAAACGCTTTGTTACCGTGATAACAATGGCGGAAAATTTAGATTTTTCAAATTCTTTAGAGGCTTTACTCAGGTTCTAAAATAATTGATTCCTATGAAAAATTAGCTGAGGAATTGAATGAAACTAGTTTGAAGCTTGTAACTTGGAGGTTTATTAAGATAATTGGGAAAATATGCTAAAAAATGTCATTTTTCAACAATTAGGGTTATGAATCATAAGTTTGTATTTTTTATTAATGGAAATTGAAGAGAGTCAGAATCCGATAAAAGTTAAATAGCGGCGATTGTGTAAATCTTACCCAAATCTCAGAAATAGCGATCAAAAATCGCAAAATCACTATTCAACACAAATGTTTCTCTTGGTGCTAGGTTTTGTCAATTTTGCGATTTTTGATCGCTATTTCTGAGATTTGGGTAAGATTTACGCAATCGCCGCCATTTAACTTTTTTCGGATTCTATCTCTCTTCAATTTCCATTGATAAAAATACAAATTTATGATTTCTCACCCAGTTATAACCCTTATTGTTGAAAAATTTAATTTAATTACTACGTCTGATTGAAATGATAATTGAAAACGACCAGCTGAAATTAAAATGTATTTCATAATATGATTATAACGACAATCTGATAAATAATAATTTATTATTATTATTTTTATTGGAGGAATCGATGGGCTAATAAATAAACGGGAATAGTTACCATACATAGCAACTGATAACAAGCGAAATACAGAGGAGTGAGAAAATGGTTAAACAGCAGTGTGTTGATGTCATACATTTCAAACACGAATAAATTACGTGTATTGGTGAAGTACACACTTTTGAAAGCTCACTTCTACTTCACAACACTCTTGAAATAAGTTTAGAAGTTGAGTTTACGTAGAATTGAACAATTTTCCCCAAAGTATATTCTTTGATGCTAAGGCCAGTAGTGTACGGGCATAGTGAAAGCACTCTACATACAAAATGACAATGATAGCGATTAAATCAAGTGAATATACTACTACTAATTTTATTAATATCCTAATTGATAGTTGAAATACTATTGTGTGAGTGAATATTGAAGAGGGACACAATTTGAATTAGAACATTTTAAGCTAAATTGGAATAGAAGAAGTTTTGGGCGAACGGCTGTTTTTTCATTCCTTTAAAAATTGCATTATTGTAATCAAGTGAATAAATAAGGAGTAAATATTACATTCCTTTGTATTAAACCCAGAAACTATTAAAGTCTGTCCAAGCAACGAATTTTTTGTTCAAAAATTATCAATTTGATCTCAAATTGTAGGAAACAATTTGATCTACTATTAAGACCACATTTATAATCCTTGATCAAATATTGACCAAGCTGGAGTAATTTTCCCATCTTGCCAGAGGCTCTTTTTTGCTTAGAGCCTTAGACAGACAGAATAGCTATTATCGATTAAATCGAACATAAAATCGAAGATTTCTTACCTTTTTATGTAGGGTGATTGCATTTCGCAAATGAATGGCCAACTGTCTTATGTACAAGAAAGCATGCTGGTAGGTTACGCTCGCATCCAGAGTGAGCAATTCTGTCAGGCAGCGCCTCATAAAGTTTATGCCCGGCAGGGTGTTTGGAGAAACGAATTTACTGTTCGACACATACGCCGTATACATCAGCTGTAACACAACAATAGTATAGTTGAAAGTATTACAAATAATGTGATAAAATATAGCAAAAATAATAATGAATAAAATACATAACATATTTTACAATACAAAATAGCAAGGATCATAGCCAGAAATGGAAAAAATACTCTCCGACCCGCCTGGAGCGCTCTGTACCCGCGTTAGCATACCAGAGCATCGCTCCAGGCGGAGCTAGCACCACAGTTACGGAGGCGTGTCATAGGGACTCGCCTTCATTCCCCCTAGGGACGGAGGCGGAACGTGTAGGACCCACCTTGATTCCCCCTGAAACTAAGCCAGCTACGGAGGCAGGCCCAGAACTAGCCTTGTTTCATCACCTAGTTACGGAGGTGCACCATCGGACATTGCCTTGATTCCCCCTGTGGCTAACCACTGCCACCTCGCCCGGCCAGCTTCAACGGGAGGGTTGGCCTGGGGCCAGGGCCACCCTTGCCTATAGCCAGGGCAATGACCCAAATCTGCACCCAGTTCCGGTGGTACGTGGGCTTCCACAGGTGTGTGTTCGAATCAACGACACCCCTTCCTCCAGGACGTCCTCCCTCAGCTGTCAAGAAGCTTAAAAAAACGTCTCATCTCTTCTGCCCCGCACTCCAGCCAGGTGCGGGACAGTCATTCCTAGTGTCAACTGCACCAGCACTCCTAGAGACGGATGCGGAAGGGCCGTAAAGGCGCACGACTCGCCTGTGAACCCCTCTAGGGGGAATATAAATTGAGACAAAAATCATTGAACGCCTACTGGAAAATAGTGATTTTGGTTCAAGTAGTTTTTGGAAATGAGCTCATTGATTCATGCCTAAACCGCGCCTTTTCTTTGTAAAATTCTCCACTTTGTTTTTCTAGGAAAGGAATTAGTTGCCGACTAAATATCTTTCACTTGATGCTCTCATTTTTAGGGGAGAGAGCATTTTTGTTGACAACTTTTTCATGACAACTCTGGGAAAAAGCAGCAGGAACAGTCTGTTGTCAACTTTTCGTTACTTTCAAGTTGTACGTTTTCAACTGTGTAAACGTTCCTTAATGGTGTAAACGCTCATTGGATTTCCAAGAACTACTTTGAGAAGAGACTAGGAATAAAATTGAGATACAGTTGCAGCTGTTTTATTGAAATCTTATATCAGTATTATTATAGGGACGTGCTTTACTTCATTATTCACTGAAACAGTGAGTGAGGGAGAGGAGAAGAAAAATATTCTGAGTCACTGTGAGGAGTGAGGATTGAGAATGAGAAATTGGGAAAGGGTTTATTACTTAAAGAGGTAATTACTTTACAGGTTTAAATAAGCCACACATTCTGGGCGACAAGGGATCTTCTAGTATCTTTCAAATGAGCCCGGAAGATGCATAACAGGAGTTCTGTACCAAACTACGTCTTACCTTAAGTACAGGCTCGAGCCACTTTTTTAGCTGTGTGGTAGTGATTCTGAGTATGCAGAGGAAAGCGAGTACTCGCACGGTTTCGTCGGCGTTCTCTGACCACAGCGACACCAGACGACGCAACAGCTGCTTGATGATCTGCTGATAGTAGGCGATGAAGCAAGACATCTGATGCAGGTGCTTCAACATCACGCACAGGATGTGGTCTGACGTCACACCTCCCAGCAACTGCAATAAAAAGTTATATCATTTTTAAAAAATTTTTCAAGGAATGATGATTCATTGAAGTTTTCAACTATTTTTATTGATGTTAATTGTTTCAAGTATAACAGCCAATCCTTTAATTAAAAATTCTACGATAAGACATACCCTATTGTTTTATCCGTCAACTTTACACCAAATAGTCACCTTAAAAATTTCTTTGGCTTGTTAGAGAATTGTCTATACGCTTTTCACTATCACTTGAGACGAAATAAACAAACTTTTTGCGTGTCTGTACGTGTAAAGGTGGGTTTTCCTTTATGCGTAACGGTCCGACGGTCGGCCGTAGTCGAACAGCAGAAGCCAATCACAGCTCTTATTGTTTAAGCTCGAGTACAAGACAAGAATTGTGATTGGTTAAAGCTGTTCGTCTGCGGCCGAACGTCGGACCGTTTTGCATAAAGGAAAATCTGCATTTACACGCACACACACGCAAAGTGTTTATTTCGTCTCCAATGATCGTGAAGAGAGTATATTGTTCCTGAGTACCATACAGTGTCAACACATCATTATGAGTGGTGATCTCAATATCCACTTGGAGGTACAGAGCCTTGCTGCGAACCAGTTCACCACTTTTTCAAGGGTTTCAATATTTCATTGGAAACTGGAGACCTACAAGGGGTTTGAGACTTTCCTTAATACTAGCCTGAATTCCTGGTACTACAGTGTTGATGTTATTGAGCCTGTAGTGGCTGACAGTCAGGACTTAGTTAAGACTTAGTTATGAATATAGTGGACTTTGCTTCAAACTGTAGCAAAGTGAACTGTAAGTGAGCCAACATGAGCTGATAAGTAGCCTACAAGTGTAAATACAAGAGATTTAACTCTGAAAGTCTCCCACTCTTTGCTCTGCACTACAAAGGATCAACTGGGAATACTTTTGACAATCCGAATAAGGCTTTCGGTGAGTTCTTCAATTTCTTCCCTTCCAAACTTAAGAGATATTCTGGAGTTTCGAGTGGTAAGCCTTCATCAGTAGATGCCAAGCAGTAGTAGCACAGCTGATCTTATAGTCTGTTCAAGCAAATAAGACATTCTCGCAAGATGGGAAAATAGCTCCAGCTCAGTCAATATTGCTTCGAAAATTACAAATTTGGTCTCAAATCGTATGAAATGTTCTGATCTACAATTTGAGACGAGATTTACAATTTTCGAATCAATATTGACCAAGCTGGAGTCATTTTCCCAACTTGCCAGAATGTCTTCTTTGCTTTGACAGACTATAGCTGATAACTTCCCTGGATCTCTAGCTGTTGCTGTTAACAGGGTGCCTCAGAGTGGGTACCGGATTCCCAAAATGGTAGAAAATTAACACCCAAAATTTAATCAAAATGGGCTTCTGGATTTTTTCTAGTCCAGACATCTCCGTGTTCTGTGATCAGAAGTATAGCGTCATCTTTGATCAACCGCTGTCTGGAGCTTGGAGTCTCCCATGGCTGGCTGAAACATCTCGAACAATCCCGATCTTCAAAAAAGGAGACCAAAAGGAATAGGGAAACTACAGGCTCATATCAATCACCTCAGTGTTTGAAAATATCTTTGAAGCTGTGATGTACATCAACTCAGTGCCGTCTTTGAGGAAAGCTCTCTTGTATATTACCTGATTACATTTAAATATATAAGCAAGTAAGCAAATATGTAGGCAAGCATCCTGGGAGAATTTTCACGGCCAGAATAATACATTGGTCAGAGACCCAACAAAACCTGTGGCAGGTATGAGCTTGCCAAGGAGGGAATGGGCGCTCATCAATCGTTTCAGTACAGGAGTGGGAAGATGCAGCTATTGGCGCACTAAATGGGCCCAAACTAATGATGAGTCATGTGACTGTGGAGCTAAGACCCAGACCATGAGTCACATTATTGAAGAATGCCCCCTGCGTCTTTTTATGGGTGGTGTTGAGGGCCTTCATCTTGGAGGCAGTGAGGCACTGAACTGGCTTGGAGAGCTGAATTTGGCTTTATAGTAAGGAATTTTTTTCTAATCCTCAATTTAACTTTATCTGTTTTTGTATTTTAAATATTGACGAGGGAAAACTTGCTCTATTATTCTAATTTATTGGCTGACAGCTATATAACCATACGATAAATATATATATATTTAAATATCATGACTGATTTTGTGTCTGAAAAATAGAACTTGGATAGTAGACTAAATTTCTTACTAATAACTTATTCAATGAACTTCACAAGAACCATGTCACATTTCTACATTGGAGAGAATCTGTCATGAATTATAGTATCAGCCAAAATAAAAAGTAGGTACTGGAACTGTTTATGTACTATTGTTTAAGAACTATTTCAGTACTATTTATTCTGGCTGATACTGTAACTATTATGGAGACCTGAAATGTAATGAGAGAGTTTTGTTACAATGAGAGATGAGTTACCTTCAATAGATCTGTAAAGTAGTCTCTGAGAGGCAGTTTCAGTTTTTTCCAATTTTTCGATTTGGACGGCTGAACTCTGCTCAACTGACTGTGTTCCGCAGAAATTTTCAAAAACCGCAAAACGGCTGGTTGCAGCTCCAGCACGCAAAGTTGGACAACTCCGTTGAATACTGAAAATTAGAAAAAATCCTCAATTCTATAAAATATAATATAATATGAAAGTGAACTACTAAAAAAACTACTGTACTATTACTATATGCTTCTATTGTTAAAATATTATCAGTAGAATTTAGGCAAAACATCACTATCATAATCCACAACAGAAAACAGTTGATTTCAAACGTAGATTTGCATCAGCTGAATGCCAAGTGTATAATCTTTTGTACATTTGAACCTGACTCAACACATTACAACTAGTAGTTCTGTGAACAGTAGGCCTCACGAAGTCGCTTATGGATGGGGCAACCATTATTCATGAAGGGAATACTTCGTTATGTTGAGTTTCATTAATTGCATGCGTCATTGCATGCAATTAATAATAAGCTCAACAGCTGGTTGGTTCATCATGAATAATTCTATAGTGTGAATTTTCCTATGTTCAGAAGTATAAATGTATAGTAATATTTTAGCATGAAGGTAATTCCTTTTCCTTTCATATTATCCTTAAAATGCAATATTCCAAGAAACCTTACAAATACATCGACGCACAATTTCAAGAGGAACATTCCTGTCAAATTACATCCGAATCTATTGCCGCGTTTTGTCGTAAATGCGGAACAAACATACATACATACATAAAGAGAAATGCAAAATCGTCGTCTTGAATCTAGACCTCACTTACGTTCGGTCAACAAAATTTTCGTTCCAAACAAGTGATAACGATTTCAGCATGCCATTGGATTACGGGATTCCAATTGCGTAATTTCCAATTTATATATATGCTCTGTGTATTGTGGATGTTTGGAGCGAGAACATTTAGTATTTGCTTATTTACAAATGAAAATGAATCTGAAGAGCAGAAATATGTTTCTGGCATTCTAGGGTACTGTGATCGCAATTTGTATTTACATTGGAACGAGAACTTTATTGTGCTACGTCTCTTGAACCCTTTGATTAGAACTCGACTTGAACGTTAGAAAGAACTTTGCAGTTTATACTATGCGACTTGCTGGTGCATGTTCACAAGTCATCTTGCGAGTAAACTTGCATTAGCCACTTGCACTGTGTATATAGAGGCAAGAGGAGGAGAGTTGACTACAGTCTTCGACTCAATGCAATTTCAAGATGCATGACTCAGTGGGAAATAAACACAAGATATATGATATTGATATATCATACACACACAAGAAAGTATTGGGTTATTGTTTAAACATCTCATATCAATATGATAGAAGAACTTTTATATTTCTAGAAAACAAGTCTATTTTCCTATATTTACTCTTCAGTTGAATATTGATGCTCATAATGTGATTTTTGTGCATTGTATAAGTTAAATTTAAAAAAAGACAATAAATTGAATTGAATAATTGTTTCAATTGATATAATAATCAATTCGTATCTCCATTTATTGCTATATAAACAGGCAAAGGACTTCTGCAACTGCAAATACTGACCAATGTATTATATATCAGGCGAGATCCATTGAATGAAACTTCAATAAATGTACCCGGACTGGGAATCGAACCCAATACCTCCCGGTTGCCGGCAGGGCGACTTAACCACTTGCCTACCAGGCACTGAGTTCGATTCCCAGTCCGGACACATTTTTTGAACAGTTTCATCCAATGGATCTTGCCTGCTATTAATTTAGTACATTGGTCAATATTTGCAATTGTAAAAGTCTTATTCCTACAGCTACGTTAGAAAGTTGCTGTTCCTGCATTGATTACAATACCCAAAATCTACTTTTCCGCTCTAGTGCGCAAAAATTTTTTCTGCACTCTAGACTTGCAACTCAACATCAGTTTTGTGAATTATTTCAGGCTAGTAAAGTCTATTATGCTCTTGAAATCATGTTGGTATCACTGGCAAAAGTTAACCTAACATAACCTCTAACGAACCCCAACGACGCAGTGGATAGCGATGTGGACTATAGTCGACCACAGATCATTGGAATTACCATGGTCACAGGGTTGCCACTGTAGTCCACCCTCACCCAAACAAAATATCACTCCTTCTCTCTTACACACACTCTCTTACAACCTACCCCTAAGTACAAAGCGGCATCACCGGAGGGAGAAACAGGGAGTGGTGTCGGAAGAATTGCTCGTCCTTGACCATTCCAATGATCTGTGGACGACTATAGTATTTCACTGCTTACCAATCTTTTTTTTGTCGATTATTTTCAACTTGGGACAACTTCCAATATTATTTTAATAAGAAATAAGAGTAATAAACGACCTTTTGAGATTTTTTGGTATAAAAATTGAATTAAAAACTAGTAAAAATTAAAAATAGAAAAAAATTAAAATTTTCAAAATGCCGGCCGACTGAAATATCAATTTTGAATTTACTGTTGAAAGTAAAGTTTTATAAACTTCTGTATCATTACAAAAATTTAGAGCTTCAAATTCTGAATAAAATGGTGCCTGATTTGTAAGGATTTGATGATAAATAACTGAGATATGACAATTTTAATTTCAATTTCAACCTTTCACATTCAATGTGGTAGCTGTAGGAAAAATTTAATGTGTAATATGGGCACAAAGTTTCTTGCTGCACTCGAGAAACTATTCCGCACTCGCCTGCGGCTCGTGCGTAAGTGTTTCTCTCGATGCAGCAATATCACACTTTGCGCACTGATACACAAATAACTATTGTCTATTCATATAACAATAAATGGAGATTCGAATTAATTATTATAATAATTATCCAGTAGTTAGTGTACTGCAATATCTACGAGGGCTATTTTTTCAACTTCTGATGTGGCATAAAAATAAAACTAGTGAGGGTAATTGAATGAATTTATCATCAAACGTTATGTACATTATTAGTTACTTCTCAACATAGTCAACATCCAAATTGATGCATTTTTCATACCTGGGTGCAAGCTTCCTTACACCTAGTTCAAAGAAGTTTGCCGCCAGTGATTTGAGATGGGTTTTCACAGCATCTTGTAGCGCATAGTCGGTTTGGAAGCTCTGCCCTCCTATAGCATCTTCTTCATTTCTAGGAAAAGATTATATTCGCTTGGTGCTACATCAGGGCTGTACTCCGGGTGGTAAAAAACGTCCCATTTAAACCCGCCAAGAAGACGCTTCGACACAGCAGCACTGTCAGGACTGGCGTCGTTATGAATGAGCATTACTCCCGATGTGAGTATTACTCTCCTCTTTTTCCTAAACCAATCAAGCACTGTTTTGTGCTCTGTCACTCATTTCATCATACATACTCATTTCATTTTACTGTGAATTTCAGCTGCAGATAACCCTTCAGATTGCAAAAAACGAATTACAACTCAAACTCACATAGGGAAATTTTCTCATATTAGCCACGTTTATGTGTGGCTAGATGAATTGGTAATGACGTCAGATGGCCGAAACCGGGTGGGGTTATAGTGCGAGAGGTGCATAGTCAATCGCCGCGCATTGTTAGTCAATGCTGCTCGCAGTGCCGCCTAGCGGCACGATCGGAAGTTGAAAAAATATTCCTCGTAATAATTCTTCCATGTTTCGATTGACATCTTGTGAATCTTATTGAATATGGATGGAATTACATATAAAGGCCCTATTCTCTTGAGCAAATGATGTGAATGATGAAGATTTAGGTTTATAATATATTTTGAGTAAAATACATTTTTGAATGCAATCAAACTACATTGTTACCTGCACTTCCAACAACTTTATATTCTGAAGGCACTGAGTCTTCATCAGTATCTTTTGTGACACTTTGTAGAGCAGCATGGAATGCTTTTATAACTGATGATATAGTATTCACCGACCTGTAAAGGAACATTCAAACATGATCTGGTATTTATTAGAATTATACTATAGTTATCAACTACAAAATATGTCTGGAACAGTCCAAATCTGATATCACTGTAAGCAATTGCATCAATCTTAGTACAATGTGGCCTAAGAAGATATCCTCCATCTAGGAGAATTTGATAGGAAATTCCTGATGTATTGGTATCCAAGCGTAGAGATGATAACATGATGACAAATTCAAAAATTGACAAATCGTATATCAACTAATATTAGCTATCAACTTTCTCAACTGCTCATCAGCTATACTTCATCGAGTGTTTGGAGTGAATTCAACTATTCAGGATCTAAAATTCTTTGGACCCGACTAGACTTGTAATTTTCTCCTTTTTTAAGAAAAGTTCATGACTCGGGTTTTATTAACAAACTGTTAAAAACGCTAGCAGGGTACAAATAAAACTATTATAAGACCTGAAAAATTGAACTCACACCAAACAACTGATGAATAGAGTGAATAGAGTTCATAAATAATAATATTATTCGTGTAACCTGGCTGGCTCAGGTCTGGTGTCAGAGTTTTCAGGTCGCTCCTGATCAATTTCAGGGCCTCTGACATGACTTAACGACTGTTTTTAGGCAGCCGGGACCGACGGCTTAACGTGTCCATCCGAAACACGGGAAAGTGGCCTGAGAAAAATTCCTGGTCTGACCTGGGTTTGAACCCGGGACCTTTGGGTTGCAACGCCAGCGCTTAACCCACTCAGCTACGCCACCCCAATAGAGTTCATAATATTATTAGACAATAACTATTTTACCGATAATACATTTTAGTGATTTACAAGCAGTATTAGAAAAATCTAGTGTTAGTAATGTACTATTCAAGTGTGATTCGGAATTTGATAGCCTAATAGCCTAATTCGAACTAAACAAGATGGTCAAAAGAGGATGAAGTGGAAGACTTGATTAGATAAAACTATTCAATAGTCTTACTTGTCATTTGAAAGTTGTTGCTGCCATTCTGAAATCATTTTGAGGGTGACCAGTTTCCTGGATCCACTTGCAACTTCTGCTTGCTCATCATCTTCATAGTCTTCCTCATCACTGTTCACCTATTCAAATGATTCATTACATTACAAATACAGTATAAGTAGAATTAAGAACATACGTTTGCCCAAAATTTATATTCAAATCAAGTTGAAAAATTTTCAAAATTTATATATATAAAAATATGCAAAAATGGCTTATGTTGTGGGGAGCTTCCCATAAGCGTAGGTTCCACTCGCCTTGGTCACAATCTGGTCACCCATCCGAAAGCAGACCGTAGTGTTTGTGACTTGACATCACAATCACCTAGCAACCGTTTCACTGAACAGCCAGACACACCACACGTGTCACAATCTCAAAATTCATCACAATTGAAGCATTAAGGGTGTATTCACACCAGATGGAACAGAACGAAACAAAATGTTTTTGTTCGCCTGGAGCAAATAGCTCAAATTCGAACTGATTCGTTCCGCTTCGTTCTGTCCAATGGACATTTCTGTCGCATCAGCTCCGATACTGAAAGTACCTATCCCACTCGTTTGAAGCGAATGTTCTGTTTTATAAGGTGTGAATGCACTCTAACAGATTATTGCATGAACACGAAGCTAATTCAATATCTTTGTCACATTTAGCTGGGTAGGCGAAGGAAATATTAGAAATTTCAAAATTGAACTTAAAAATTGGCTATTAAGTTATAAGCTTATGACAATTTATGTACAGTGAAAAATTTTTTTAATGCTGTACAACTAAGTTTTTATAAAACTTACGGTTACTATATGATGAAGTATTCAATGATAAATAATTCTGCTATTCCAATACTTGGTGTGTTCAACACAGCGTTGTTTTCGTATTTTTCTAGTAAATACGAATTCTATTGTGTTCTTAATTCTTTAATGTTGACCCATTCTCTGTCTACTTCTCGTGGATGTTCGGTAAATGGTTAAAAACTAACTAACCTATCAACCACCCAATGGCAGAGCAAAAACGATGATTTCCTCATCGAATTCAAAATTTCTATTCACCTTATATTATATAAATTACTTTAAATTTTTTATAAGTGATTAAATATCAATAAGGCCTATAGAGAATTTGACAAATGTAAGTTAGTCATGAAGTAATACATTCAACTTGGATAGGTGGGTTCCGAACATCCAGGAAGTTAATTTTTAGAGACAACTGAATGCTGGAGCTAGTAGCAAAGTAACTTGAAATAATACAATATACAAATTATATCAAGTAAATTAATAATTTAATAAGTTGGAAATTTTGTATCACAAACGAGTCCTTTTGAAAATAGCTTGAAGCACTTAATTATTTGATACAATTTATTGGATAGAAATCCAACAACATAAGTTTTTTTTAAACAAAAATAGAGTAAAAATTTCAAACTCACCTCCAAGCTATCAGGCGGCTTATGAACCTTGTCTTCATCTTCATTGTCACTATCTTCGGGATCAAAGTCGAACACCGACTTGTCATTCTCTTTCAAGAATTTGTAGAACTCTGGATCGGTGTCTTTCAGTTTTTCAAGGTCTTTTTTATGGCCTCCTCCCGATAAATCGATATCGGTGTCACTCACTTCGTCATCGTTATCAATTTCTTCATCACTGTCGTTCTCACTGTCAGGGTCTGAAAAATTGCACTTTTAATTTAAAATTGCTCCATTTAAATTTACAAGTAATGTAACTTACTACAAAATATTAGAAACATTGAGTTGAAATTTTTCCAAGAGGATTCCATCTGTAAATCTGTGAGTGCTTTATATTAGGGAAATTCAATATGCTACAGCTCTTAATATGTTAGATTACTACAAATTTGAAGTAGCTGGAGCTATAGTGTGATTCAAAAAAATCGCCAGTTTTAATATATTACATAAAGAGGTTTATTTGAACGAAAAATTGAAAAAAATACATCAAAATGTTTATCTCACTTTCCGATTCCATGTACGAAAAATGATGTCATCTGCCATGCATGTGGCCTTCTCTACGGCGAAAAGTACGCATCAACTCTGTCCATGAAATTCACCTTTAGGTTACTACTCAAGTTTCCACTTCAATTTCGCCGATAACCCGTCGAATTTTCTCCTTCAAGTCATTGATATATCGGGGTTTATTAACATAGCCAACACCATTGACTTCAAATGACCTTCAGTATGAAAGTCACGCGAACTTGGTGGCCAATTCGACGGGTTATCAGCAAAATGGAATAGGAAACTTGTACAATAACAGCGAATTTCATGAACACAGTTCAATAGAGGAGGACACATGCATGACAGATGACATAATTTTTTATACATGAAATAGGAAAATGTATGAACATTTTGATGTATTTATTTCCAATTTTTCGTTTAAATAAACCTCTTAATTTTATATATTAGAACCGGCGCCATTTTTGAAATACCTATAGCTACTATATAGCATTTATTCAAGAGAACTAGGTAGAATTTGACAAATATGCTCATTAGGAAACACAGCTTAACCTAGATGGATGAATTCCGAATATCCAGGAAGAAATTTTTTAGAGACAACTGAGTGTCAGTATTAAGTTACTAGACAACAAACTAAAAAAAATTCATATAATTTTTCAAAAGTATTGGTAAAAAATAAAATTAATTGCAAACAATTATTTTACCTACTTTAGGTAAGTGAAAACAAAAGTTGTCACATCCAAGTTTATTTAAAATACCATACTCAAGTTTCAGTGTTCAGGGCATCATCATCATCATCAGAGGATGATGAGCATTGAAAATCAAGTAGGCCTATGGTATATTGAATAAACTTTGTGGATCTGACAACATTTGTTTTCACTTACCTAAATAATGGATAAGTTCCACATAATCTATGATAAAAGTGTAAATTTCAAATATATTTTACCTTCTTTGGCTGATTGTATCTTTTCAACTGCTCGATGGATAGCTGCTTTTTTCGCTATGTTATTTTTCAGTGCCGATTTTTTCAATTTATTCTTCTTCACTTTCATCAGCGAAGAAGGCTTCATTTTTCCCACGGACTTGCTAATTTTCATCTTCATGATTGAGTAGGGGGATTCTGGAACAAGCAGGATTTTTTGAATATTTTATTCATAAAACACCCAATTATGCCCAAGATAATAATATTGGATGCCCATGTAATAACTAATAAAAGCCCTTCTCCAAGAGAGCTATGCTCTGGATGGATGAGTCACCTGAATCAAGTGTTATGTAGCCTACATGCACCACTCGTCCCTCATCAAAACGGACCATGCTTCTAAAGACAAAATAAGCAAGCTCTAATGCATAGATAGCTGGAGATGTAAGAAGGCAGTGTTATCTAAATATGGGTCTAGAAGAACCAAAATCTGTTTGGCCAAAGACTCGTCTCAATTTTGTAGGCTACTGTTCATCATAGTTCAGATTGAGCAGAATGAAAATGTTATAGGCTACGACTTGAATAAAATAAATTGTAAATTGATACTCAATGAATAGGCCTGAAATACCATTTTTTTGTTTAGATACGAATTGACGCCATTGACGTTATCTTTACTAGGCCTACAATGTAATTCATTTATAAATGCTTACAGGTCAGTATCACTGTATAATAGCATGATACTTACATAGATTAATCATTGAAGTAAACTAAATTTATTTAGTCTACTTATTCTTTGGCTGTTAAGTGAAATCACATTGCAAAAATATTTCAAGTAAGTTATGATGCATTTTAAATTTTTTACTTACATGATACACCAACTGGAGACAATTTTTATACAGTCTACTAAGTGAATTAACAAATACAAATTTGATCACAATTAGATCTTGAATAGTTTAACAAAGTATCTGAAATAGATGTGTTTTTGTTCAACGTGTTTAACCTCAATCTTCAACAGCACTTTTTGGCTTCTGCTCTCGCTCGCTCTCCGCTCTGTAAACATGAAAAACATCGATCGTTAGCTATCGATCTTGAATCGATGGGTCTCTTATCGATACATTAACATTTCAATTCATGAAGACCGCGAATTTCAAAACGCCGTTTGATTTGATCAACAAGTTTTTATATTTTTACGATTTTATAGATTAAAATTGAAGAAAAATTGATTTTTATTTAGTAACTTAACGTAATAAATCGCTGAAAGAGGTATAGCCTACTTCTTTATTTATAGAATTTAATTTACAGAAAAGAATAAATATATATAGGTACCAATACTGTATAAGAAAGTTCAAAATAATAAAACCACAAAATATCCTCATAAGTTCAATAATATTAATAAAAAATAATAATAAAATGTCATAGAATCATGAGAGCGTATTGATCGATTTAGTAAAAGAGTAATAAAGTACTAAATAATTACAACATTATCGAAAACTGAGATTGTGTGAGGGAAGAGAGATTGTGCTATTGTAAATTTTCTTCATTAAGATGTTCGAAATCAATGTAGTACCTATTATATATTTAAATTCACCCAAGATAGAAGCCTAGAATGTAAAGGGTAAAAATACACCTTGTCATCTATTAGGCTATAATATGTGAGGAGAATTTATTTTTTAAAAAAACTTGATACTTTGGTCGTTGTCGAGGACTGGGGATCTCAAATCGGCAGTGTCATGTGAATGAAACCATATAATATAGTCTGGACTAAATTATAGCGAAACTAAAAGGCAGGTTGTTTATTATATTCGAAACTAAAATCCAATTTGATGGCCATGAAATTACTGATAAAAGATCTATCAGTGTAATAACAATTTATGTATGTCAGAAATCAGACATTTTTTATTTGGAAAATTACAATAAATTGGATTTGGTGTCACATGGGTTTGCAAAAACCTGTGCGTATGTAGAAAAGGTGAATCTATTAGAAATGTTGTGCACCAATAGAAAAATAATAATTTGGTTTGGGAATCAACTCAATAATTATAGAGTGGTTACAGTCAGTCATTGCCAGAAGAACTTCTAGATCACGCTGTTAAGAGTTGCCAGTTCTCCAGTAGGAGATCTAAAGACGTAATTATTAGTAGACGTAGAAGGAGGAGTAGGAGGAGGAAGAGAAGGAGGAGGAGGAGGAGGAGGAGGAGGAGGAGGAGGAGGAGGAGGAGGAGGAGGAGGAGGAGGAGTAGAAGGTAAAGACAAGAAATTTTGAGAACTCTGTGGCGAGTTCACATTTTTGCCAGGTCAAGAGGTTCAGTTATAGATTACTGTTGCGTGTCAAGAAAGCTACACTATATTTAGATAATGATGTGATCAGGAGATTTTCTCAGATCATTTCCTTATGGAGGTGGAGGTACTATGCTATGAGTTGATGAGTTGAGAACCGATATGGGTTATTTACAGCCGCTACAGGTATAAATGGGTCGGAAATGCTGAAGAGCCTAATACAAAACGAAAATAAGGACAGCGAGTAATTTAAGCATTGGCAAGAGGAATACGGAGGATGTGACAAGTACAATAAATGAGAAATAAATTGTAGGAAGTATGAATGATCAGTGTGAAAGAAGTGAAGCAATGTGAATTTCAAACAGAAATTGTAGGATTGAGAGTGTAAGAGGAAAGTGTTGTTTTGAACTATTGAATCTCATCAGAAATAGTAATACTGGGTGGATTAGAATAGGATACTCTGTTCAGTACAATAATCTTTGTGAAAATAAAACTTTTATTCTCTTATGAGAGAATACAACAAAAAGCAACTAAAAAAATAGCAAATGTTCGAGATTCCAAAGATTCCTGGCAGGCAGTAAATATTTGTTTAGAAAAACAGAGATACTCACGATCATAAATAAGAAAGAAGAATTTAAGAAAATATTTTTTTCGTTTGCTACATAAGATTGGAAGAGTGGATCGATTATTTAAAAAGTTAATTTACAATTAATAATACGTGGTAAATAGAAGTGACATTGCGGGTGCTCAACTGATATTGAATGAGTTGAAAGCAGGTTCGTGAAGATCCAAGGATAACAAAGCACCTGTTACAGATGGCATCAATAGAATTTTGAAAATTAAACTATAAAGTGAGGGCTATTTAAAGTAGTTGATAGATAAAATGAAATAATTCAAATACCCTTTTTTGAAACTTTGAAAGTATTATTGTAATGAAATGAAAGTATTCAGGGGCCTACTCATGAAATTGTATTGATAGATAAAAATATATAAATCAAATACTCTTTTTTTAAACTTTAAAAGTATTATTACATTTAAATAATTTTTACAAAAAAATAATACGTTTAAAAAAAGGGTATTTGATTTATTCCATTTTATCTATCAATAGAATTTTAGGCCCCTGAAGAATTTTTTGAGCTGGTATATCTATGTTTGAAACGATTTGTGTGTCCAGTATTAGTATCTTCACAATATGCACTTGTGAATTTCGGAATAAACGGTTACCCTCTAAGATCTAGTGAAAAATCAATTAATTTTGAACATTGATTACAAAAGTACTGTACCACATAAAAAAGTAACTTCAGCTTATTGTAACTCTATGCTATTGTGGAAAGATCTCAAAACTCATCCTGGGTTCTTGAATACTCTGATTTATCAATTCATTTACTTTAAATTTAGATATTATTCTTATTCAGTCATAGATTAATTTTATAGTTGCGCTTATTTACACTCAGTAACTTCAAAGTGGATCATCAAAGATTAAAGCAATGTACAAAATACTCATCTATTTTGTTTTCCATTACGAACTGCTAGTAAATATTGCACTTGAACTATTAATTAATAACTAATAATATATATATAATATATACTACTAATATATTTATCAATCAATATATATTTATATTGACTGCAGTGTCTTAAAAAATAGTTCAAGTGAAAAAAGTACTATAATCTAAGAATGTTAGGATGTGAATAAGAGATCCTGAAAATGATTATCTTGTATAAAGGTATTATAATTATAATTCTATCATAGACTAAATTTATATACTTCCTCACTTCCACGGTAGTAGTTTAGGCAAGAAGAAAGTTGTTCATCAGTCACAAGACTATAATAATATAGATAACAATCTATCGTTGGAGAAAATGAAAATCAAACAATAAGTTTACGCTTTTTGTGGAATGGAATACACAGATTTTTCATCCTTATTATTATTCTTATCAAGTTGATTTGACTAGGCAAAATATTCACCCATGTTGGTGAAATCCATCATGATATGACTGGAGTTTTTAGGGCGTGGTAGTCGCCAACTAGAGCCGGTTTTTGCAAAGAAACGATTGCCGCTCTTCTAAAACCAGTCCTGTTCTGTTCTGGAAGAACCCACAATTATGATTATCACTGCCATAATTTGGATGGCACACAGCGCAACAGACTCAAGTTCGTAAACTTGAGAGCCTCTGTATGAATTATTTTTACTGCTGTACTTTAACTACACTCTAGAACTAATCATTGTTTATGAGTCTGCATACTTGAGGTGAATCATAAAATCGCGTACCACATATTATGATGTTCCACTCACTTAGTTTTTTGCTAAAATTGCACCTCCTCAGGGCGAAAACTTGGTAAAGCGGTGAGGGTGGAGGACATTCACTAATAAAAAAGATGTAGACTAAGGTACCGTACATGTGTAGGATAGGTGGCCGGTGGTCTCTTTTTATGGGGCTATTTTACCTTCATCAATTTTATTATACCTTCTACCAAATAGCAAAACAGCTTCTTTATGTTTTTACCTAATCCTTTCATTGGTTCAAGCTTTTTTCATAATAAAATATAATCAAATTAATAATAGAATATATTTTTATATAATCAAATACCATTCCATCTAACAAGAGTACATGGTCTTGGATTGAACTTGATTTAAGGCGTCATCGTATTTCGTATGAAGATGAATCAACTGGAAATGTACAAATTCTACTGATTTCACTTTGCTCTATGAAATTTAATTCTATGAAGGTACTTTTGATATTGAAAATATTTATTGGAAACCAATATTTTATTTAATATTCTGTTTATTCGCATGACAGATAAATGCTCATAATAATTCGTAATCCATTTATTTAAAACTTCAAAGAGTTTTTTCAATTTTAGTATTCTCAGAGAGTTCAGTTTTCAGAGAAGTTATTAGAAGAACGATAACTCCTTCTAAGTAAGTAGAGCTTATGAGAAATATTCAAATTAGCATCTTCAGAAGTTAGTTAATAATGTATGGAATATTTATATTAATGTATTACTTTATGAGACTTCTTGATACAAAGTTATTAAACTTATAAAAAACGTTATTAAAATTGGTAAATTTATTTATCACAAATCAACTTTTCAAGAGCACACATACGAGTAGATCGACTTTTGAATTAAATAATATATCATCGTTTATAGAAAAAAATGCTTTGTAATAAATAATTTATATATAAATAATTTGTAAAAATTCAGCAGCTACTGTGCCAATGGCATCAAAATAACCTGTTTGATTACTTTTCCTTATTGCCATTTCTTCTATTCTGTTTTTTCGTTTTTCTCCTTCAAAATGAATTAGAATTTAATTATCATCCGTTTATCTTGTAGAGCGAGGGACCATTCAGATTTTTACTTCTCCGCTTTTTACGAAAGCAACATTAGTAAAATCTTATACATATGAAAATTATTACACCTTAATTAAATATTTTGCTTCAGAGAAATTGGAGGGTTGAATTTTTTCAAACAAAATATTCAGGACATTTAGAATCATCAATGGGAGCATATAAAAGTAAAGATAAAATTAAAAATTCACTTGATATAATATGGATAATATATGCTCTTTATTATATTAAATTGATTTGGAGCTCTGCCATAACAGGTTTTTCTTCATATTCTATTAGGAATAGTACTTTAAAGAAAGATAGAAAAGGATATAATGAGGAAAATGGAAAGAAGCAATGACTAATATAGCCGTTTATTATGAATCATTTCCATTTAAACTAAAATACAGTGGTCAAGAATTGAAAAATAGATCAATTTATTTTCAGAAGTATTATCTTGCTTTAATGTAGAAAAGTTATATAATATACACATAGAGTCAACTGTAGGTATTAATTATTAACCTTATCACTCGCTCCAGGACATACTATAACCAATCAATATCTACGTAATTAATAAGGCTGTGATTGACTTATATAGAAAGAAATTAGAGCCTTGGTATAAAAGAGAACTTATTCATTATTCTTGGTCTCATTCCTTATTAATTACGAGATTTTAAGTAGACCTGAGTCCAAATCATATCAGGTAGACAAAACCTATTAACTGGCGAGTAAAACCTGTCCATCCAACTGACAACCATAATATCATCAAGATCAAAATCTGACGTATTCTTCATTGGTGTCACTTTTTTCGTCGAGTTGACAGTTGAATGCATTCCGTTCCTGTGTGGGAAAATTCTTATTTCTATCAATAATTATACAATGTACAGTACAGTATACGTGTTATCTTCAAAAAATAATAATGCCTTGGATGGAATCAGTCTTTTAATTTCGATTATTTTACAATACAGTATTTTTAAGTTATAGCTACTATACTGATTTTAGTTGGATCACACTAATGATAAAATGTATTCTTCTATATTTTGTATAAATACTTAGCATTCAAAAAGTGTATAACTAACTTTGTATACAAGGGAATGTATACAAATGAGTTCTGAAAAGTTACGAAATGACGTGTTTACAGTTCGCACAATCTGAGGAGTAGACCGTTGCAATCTTGCAATGTAAAGTGCAGTGTCTTCTCAGCTTATGCGAAAGTACACATTGGCGAGGTGGAACGCACCCGTTAGGGTCTCACCACCATTGAAAGCCATGGATGCTTTTTTGCGAAATATTCTTAAAAATTGAGTGATGACTAGTTTATGCTGAAGTAAATATTTTTCATTCAAATTTCGAAGAAAATGTGAAACAATTTCTTAAACTTAAGCATATTTGCCAGAGAATTTCGAGTAGGGGAAGGGCTGATAGGAAGGTTTCGGTTTGAAAGAGGAGATGAACGGGTCTGGCTGGAAAGCGTAACTTGGCCTGTGGAGAAATAATGGGTTTCCAGCACTCTTCTTGAAAGTGGGAACACTAGGAGCTCCATGCAATAAGAAAAAGTGAACATAGTCATAGTCATCATCGTAGTCATGCTCTGAGGAATGTTTATCGTGGTCATGATCATCATCTTCATGTTCTTCGTGGTCATGATCATCATCTTCTTGTTCTTCGTGATCATCTCCATCATCATCATGTTTGTCCTGACCATGTTTTCCGTGATGTCCATGTTTTCCATGAACTTTTTTATTTCCCGTGTTCTCTTCGTGGCTTTCATGCTTTATTCCATGTTCTTCATGTTTCTCATCATGTTGGTCATGTTTCTCTCCATGTTTTTCGTGTTTCTCTTCATGTTGGTCATGTTTCTCATCATGTTGGTCATGTTTCTCTCCATGTTTGTCGTGTTTCTCTTCATGTTGGTCATGTTTCTCTCCATGTTGTTCGTGTTTCTCTTCATGTTGGTCATGTTTCTCTCCATGCTGTTCGTGTTTCTCTTCATGTTGATCGTGTTTCTCTTGTCCTCCATGGATGATTATCTTATGTTCCTCGTGTTTCTCCTCATGTGTCTCTCTATGTTGCTCTTCGTGTTTCTCCTCGTGGTGATGGTCGTGTTTCTCCAATATAATAACTGTAGTGTACTCTGGCTCAATAGTTGCTGGTGTTGTAATGGCAATGCTCTCGTCTATTACACTGCAACATAAATTGGAATAGATTTTATTAGAATTAGGACTAATAAATGACGTAACAGATGGGTGAAATAATTAAAGATTGTGACCACGGGTACTAGATCCGTATCCAGTATTCCAGTATCCATGACTGTGGCGATGGTTTACAAGAAGTACATGAGAACTTGAATGATTAAATATAGTCTTTCCAAGCAAAGAAGAGATTCTGCCAAGGTGGGAAAATTACTTTAGCCCGATCAATAATGTTTAAAAAGTTATCAATTTGGTCTCACATTGTAGATCAGAATGTTTCCTACAATTTGAGACCAAAGTTTAATTTTTGAATTTTTGTTAAATTTCTATAATATTGACCGAGCTGAAGTGATTTTTCCAACTTGTCTCCTTTGTTTGGACAGACAATACATGAATTATAGAGAATAGTAAGAATTGAATAGGGAATTCATGTTCTCAATTCTTCACACTTTGCAATTCTAATAAAATACCAATTACTATTGTAATCGGCTTTTTTTTAAATTCAGAGCACAACTTTTCTTATATAACAGTTTAAAATAATAAGATAGCCAACGATGAATCAAAACCACCATCTTCAAAATTCCCTCTCTCAGAACCCATATGCAGCGATTACATTTTTATCTTTTTTTTCAAATAATCGAAATTAGCTGTTCATCTATTCCAAAAAGATAGGGGCTCAATGCCGCCTGGATACCTGCTAGCTCATAATGTTCATGCTGACCAACGCAATGCAAGAGAATTTTTTCAATTTTCTAGAATTTCATCACAATGATAATATAGATAATTTGATAATGTTATGGATTAATGAAAGTTCTATCGACGAACTTTCAAGTGAGTATTCTTATTACTTGATTAGACCAAAGCGGAAAGCGCCTACACGGGAATTTAGTGTCGTCCAGTTGAATATCTGTAGCCAATCACAGCTGTTGTTGTTTGACTCAATGACAAGACAGAGCCTGTGATTGGCTAAAGATATCCAACTGGCCGACACTACAATCCCCGTGTACAGGGCGACTAATTAAATTATTCGATAGTCTCACCTAGGAGCAATATCGGGCGTGAAAGTTTGAGGCGGCACGTTGTTGGAGTCGACGGCGACCACGGGTACGACGAGCGGAGTGGTGATTTCGGGCTGCGCGTTGCGATCGCTGGCTGCGGGCTTCGGGACGGGCGGGTCGGGCTGCGGCGCGGGCGGCTGCTGCTGCTCAACGGCCGGCTCCGGCTGCACCCTGGGCAGAATCGCGTAACCGCCGAGGCTGCCAACGTACGATGATCTGCAGTCGACTACTGCAGCCGATATCAGCAGTGCAGCTGCACTCATCTTAATATGGACAAAGTAATGATTTTAAGGATTAATAATAAATAGCTTGAAATACTTTTTACTTTGTCATTAGGGCTATTAATCAATAATATTCAATAATCATAAATACTAGTAATTACACTACTATAATATTACTATTAATTGTACGATAATATTATTACTACTAATAATTATTAAAAATCAATCATAATTAATCGCAGAACGCTTAAAAAATTAACTTATTGTGAAGGGTATGGTACTGTGACTAATTATTGATTTATATTATAGCTTAATAAAGTATAAATGAGATAAAATAATTTCATAGCAGATAGTGAATCACTTTGAAGCTGTGTGTTCTCGGTTCAATTCATAGAAGATACATCTTCGAGTAGATGTATCTCCTTGAAAATTTAACTGTGTAAGATACTCAAGATGATACATTTCCGTGGAGATATATCTTCTTGGAACCGTGAAAGATAGGCTACACAATAGATGATTAATCTTCTTGAAATAGTAGACTAGAAAGTATACTCTTGAAAATTGAACATTAAACACACAACCTATAAGAATGAACTTTAATAAATATTAAATCGAATAAAATGAACAATTTGATTGAATGGTCAACCTTCATATTGGAACTAATATGATATAATGTTTGTATCAGTATTATAATCAGTTGATACGCATGTATAATTTTGTGGATATTCATCCAATATACAACTCCTCAGCAAAAGACAAAGTAGCTTGTCAACAGTTGTCAACAGTTGATTGACACAACTCCTCAGCAAAAGACAAAGTAGCTTACCTATTCTTTCAATAATGCTTATTGAAATGAACATTATTTTAATGTTCATTTTAGCGCCACGCCTTCCTACTATTGAGATTGAGAAGTTTTATAATTCTTTTACAAAGCTGTAGATATTATACGAAAGAAAAGTTTCAACTTGCTCAGTACCTTTCTACGCATGATAATTAGAATGAAATATAGTTTAGAATTTATTAATTAAAATACTAATTAAAAATCGCATTCATACTGAGACATGAAAAAAACACAATTCCATTAGAATCTTCCAAAGTACAATAACTAGATAAGTATATATGTTACTTATTATTGATGTTTAAATAGTTGGTACTCACAATCAAAACACTATTCATGATTGGCTGGCCGAATTGTCAGAGAAAATGAGAAGAGTATTGCACCCTCACTCTCACACTCACTACAGTATAACAAAACTCGATCACTGCCGAATCTTCAAAGCGTGTATCCAGCAACTGTTTTGTTGTTGCAATAATCGCTAGTACAATCGCGACGATATTATATAGTAACGCCCAACATTCTCACTAGGAAACTGGTTTAAACTTTTTTTATTATTCCATGAAGAAGAGCATTCTTTGGAACGTGTGATTCGCATATGAAATTACTGGCTTTGTCCGAACATCGTCATAGTGGATAAAAATATTCATGGAACAGTGAATGAGTCATGGGAGCTTCCAGTGTGAATATTACTTGGGAGAAACATGATTTATATACCATGTACTATCTTTGTAGTAAATAAGAGCTATAATCGCCGCCTGAATTCTACGTTGCACGAACGCGTTCAGCAGATTCAATTACTGAAATCAAAACAGGAAAACTGTATATAGCCTACAATGCTAATAAGTCAGAAACCAGTATTGGATTTCCAGCAGCTGTATACAGTTGTCAGTTATAAGGAAAATGCTCAACATTTCTTGGAAAGACTGTCTGTATAATTTTGTGGCGCTGTAGTTCTGATTCACAATTTCCTTGTTTTGTGTTCGTTGTGTCATCTCTAGTCCGACAAGATATTGATTGATTTATTTTCAAGTAAGCCTACCTACAACACTACGACTATTTGTCACAAATCCAATTTGACAAAAGTTGAATTGAATAATTTTGAATCCTCAAAATTATAAAAATTACAATTGAAAAAAATTGTGAGAACTTCAGAACAATATGAAGATTTATGAAGCTCCATGGAGTTGTTTTGCTTGCTCTCTAAATCCTCTTAATTATGCTCCAGGCTACTAGAATTTACTAAACAATTAGTTTTTCAAAGTTGTGCTTCTCAATTTGACAACTATATCTATTCGAAATTTATGATTTTTTATTGATTTATCAATTTGAATTATCTCGAGTTCATTGCTATCATGATATTGGAATTGAATTATTCAAAACACTGAATGTCAAGTAGTATAGTCTGTCCAAGCCGAGAAGACATTCTGGCAAGATAGGAAAATAACTCCAGCTTGGTGTCAAAGCCTAATATTTTGACAAATGATATTTCTATCCTAAATTGTAGCAAACATACTGATCAACAATTTGAGACCAAATTTATAATTTTTGAACTAATATCGACCCAGCTGGAGTCATTTTCCCATCTTGCTAGAATGTCTTCTTTGCTTGGACAGACTGCCAGGATATTTTTCCAGTCAGAACGCACCGGAACGGCGTTCTGATGGCTATTTGCTTGACATGTTTTTATTATATGAAACATCGTTCCGGTACCTCTAAATTTCCAGATTATTCAAGAACCTGGACCGTTTCTGGAAAAAAGCCCTGAAGTTTAATATTAAGTTCGGTTTCGGTACTATCATACTCAACTAGAATCAATATATATTTGGTAGGTATTTGAGAAAAACTAGAGGTTTTACAAAATAAAAGTTTAATAAAACTATATTTATGCTGTACAGAATATTCTGAGCTGCATCGTACCATACATTTTCCTCGTTCTGTAATTAGCAGTCTCAATAAAAAAAGACGCAAAAAACTAATATTTACAGCATATTAATGGAAGGACTATAAGTTTGGCCTCTTGCTTTATTTTGGATAATTTTTTAGTGACACTCTCCAAGAACTGTTTCACAATAATTCGTCATCCATCGAGCATGTTTTTTTGGTAAAGGACATTCCCCACCGAGAATGTAAATTTCATCAGCTGAAAATCATAAAAACAAAAAGTTAATATTTTTATCTATAATGATGGAAACACTGTGTCAAGTGAAAAATTGCAATTAAATGTAAACTCTCATGGTCTATTCACCAATTCACCATTTAAACATCATTCATCTACACATCATCACCTTGGCTTCAAATTCTTGTTATCACGGATATTAGAATACTGTGTTCCGTATCCGTGCTTGTTATCAAGTAGCCATTGTAATAATGAATAGTAAAATAATAATAATATTTCAATATGACACACTTTTGATAAGATAACTCGATTAAATTCGCCATTCTTTTGCCAATTCCCATAAGTTCTGTTAGACAAGTACGTAAATGATGATTAACTTTAAAGTAGCCTAGGATACAGAAATATACTTCAATAAATTTACCCATAAAGGTGTTGATTCAGAGCAATCCCTACTTGAAGTGGATGGACAGTCCGATTTCTTCTAAAAAGTTGGGAGAGTGATTTTGTACGTCGTTCTTTTGGGTTGTCAACTTATGATATTTTTTGACATGATTGGTATGTTATAGAGCATAATCTCCTCCCTATTAGTTTCAATTTATATGAATGAGCTTCAAGAACGTGATAGAAAATTCCTAGATCCTAGACGCATCAATCTCCAGATAGTAAATAATAATAAATAAATAAAACCTTTAATGGTTTCCAATAATATACAATAAGAAAAATGACAAGAAAACAAACAACTCTTCTAATACAGTAATAAATGTCATCACTCAACTAATTTCGTTTCATAATGAAAGAACTAATATGTTGTCTTTAATCCACATTTAGAAATAAAGTGGATTTAAGACAACATTTTAGTACTTTCATTATGAACAAATTCCACTACATCAATATTGGATCAACAAATTTTATCAATTTTGTTTCTCCTTATTGATATTATTTACAGTCCAAAATTCAATTTTCGAATGCAAATATGTTTGTATATGTACTTATTATATATATGTTTATGAAAACCAGCTCCTCTAATGGACCTCCCCCAGTTACCCTGGGGGGCTACTTCTCCGCAGTGACCAGCCGTCCTGGGGAAACGCAACTTCATGTTTCTTTCAAATTATAGTCCAGTTCTTCATTATTCCTGATGGTTGGCGGCACAGTTTCCCTAATCTCCGATTGTTTCTGCTTTTCCGTTTGATCCAATCCTGAATCGTTAACTTGCTTCGTGATTGGTTGCTCCTTAGTCTGGTTTTTTTCTCTATTTTTCGGTGCTTTTTTTAAGAATCTTTCTGAACTGGTATTTCCATTTTCCCTCCCCTACTTCGTAGAGTGGCGATCCTGGTAACCCTCATTTTCACCTTGTTGCGGCCTCGGAGTGTCTCGACGTTTCTAGCTCGATCGTTTAGCTCAGACTATTGGACTCCTGTTTGTCTAAGTCTTCTAGGAAAAATAATTTCCCATCAACTTCCAACTTGTACCTGATCATTATCACTTTCCTTCCTTCTTTCTTTAAACTCGAAAGATGTGTGAATAATTTTTTTCGTTCAAACTCAACTGTGCCTTATCTTTTACCCTAGTTATTTCTAAAGCTTCCAGAATGTTGAGAATATTCTGCCTTATTATTGAAATGCGGAAACTCAACATTCTCCTCGGCTTTGAACTTGTGATTATTTGTTATCAAATGTTCAGCAATTTTTAAAATTCAGCAATGTTAAAAATGTCCAGCATTGTTTTGCTGAACATTTAATAACAAATAATCACAAGTTCAAGGTCGAGGAGAATGTTGAGTTTCTGCATTTTCATAATAAGGGCAGAATTCTCAACATTCTGGAAGCTTTCGGAATAACTAGGGTAGCAAAAGATAATGCACAGTTGAGCTTGAAAGACCAGATTTATTTCAATCAATACTGCAACACAAATGTAATTTTATCATAATTTGCTAGTTAGATATCACGGTATTAGTTTATTCCGTTGTTTTTCTGATTCTTCTGTAACATTTATTCACTTATTTCGTTGCGTACTGTATCTATTCATTTATTTTCAATCCTTTATTTTGTTTGAATCGCCATTTTGTAACGTTTGAATGAACCGCTAATCGGGGAGGAGCTTGTCTAGGCCAATGGCAGACGTTCACGGTCATTGGCTCAAGCGTCTACCAATAGTGGTGCTTTACCGTTAGTATAAATATACTGCTCCACTGCACTTCAATTTTTAGTTTACCAGAGATGGATAATGGTGTAACAACTGAAACAGGTATCTCGAATTTTATGAATAAATCTGTGGTTTGACAACATTTTGTATTTTCATTTAATTTCATTTACCACAATATCACCTTCACAACTACTCAAAAAGTGACGATGTTGTGTTTTAGTTAGCTAATCCTAATAATTTATTGTTCATTATTTATTCTTCAAGATGTTATTTTCCATATTTCTTCTAAGGATATTCGAGAGGGTGAAGTTTAATTATAATAATAATACCGTGTGACCTTGCTGGCTAAGGTCTGGTGTCAGAGTTTTCAGGTCGCACCTGATCAGTTTCAGGGCCTCTGACATGACCTCATGAGTCATATCGACTGCTTTCTGGGCAGCCGGGATCGATAGCCATCCGTATCCATCCGAAACAATGGAGTGGCCCAAGAAAAATATTTTGCCCAAGCCGGAATTTGAACCCGGGCCTTTCGCTGATGACATGAATCTGGGAATTCAGGCATCTACGATCTAGGAATTTCTCCACCACGCTCTTGAATTAGCTTGCACATAGATGGAAGCGAATAAGGAATTGAATAATACTCTATTTGATACATACAAAAAATGTCATCAGCTGCCAATACAAATAATTCCGCCGCCAGGGAACCTTATTTTCCGTGAATATTTTAAAGTTTTCGTCAAATTTGTTACCGTATAGAAAATTAAAAAAGCCAGGAACAATTAAAACTAAAGCTAATAAGTCAAATATCTTACATCTTTGAATGACATGTAGTTCAACGTATAAATGCCAAAAGGTTTCAGCTCAATGTCAACATTTGATTGGGTCAACATAATATGAACAGTCTGTCTCAACCAACGTGGCTTGTCAGTCCATGGCAGCTCTGCTAGAGATTTCCTTAGAAGTTCGTTCTACAGACAAAACGACAAAAACAGATATTATTAAGTTATCTGTTGTACAATAGTAAAACAGACACCCTCTTAACAAACCTAGTAAGGAAATAATCAGAACCTTGTGTATTTATGTATCAAGTAACCCAAAGTGATGTAAGATTGAATGGTTACTGTAATATACGAAGTTCATTCTACAAGGAAAATATTTCAAATAATTATATCGTCTGTTTTAAACAACAAAACAGTTTAAAACATTTAACAAACCTGAGAAGAATATGATTCTTAGAATCTTATGCAGGATAGTAGGCTCTTTGTGTATCAGAACAAGTAGTTCATATGACGGACATTGTTATTACGGGTTACTGTTATTCCACACACTGTACTAGTGATGCCAATCAAACCATCCAACCACGAAATACTAATTCGGTTGAATGAGTTGGTTACATGTTTTCTCGTGGTTCATGTAAGTTCAATCAGCTGCATTCATAATTCGTAGAATTTCATTTTTTTGGAAATGTTTTGTGTTCACGTTCTGTTTTAATTCAACCTATAGAACTAAATGACTAATAAAATGGCAGGAAAGAGGAACTATATTATAAAATTATGATCATTCATCAACCGGTATTCTTCCATCCCAATAGATGGATTTTTATCCAATTATTATATAATTAATTAGGTTTACATTGTTTTCATCTGTTTTCTCTGCAATTACGTCTAATCCTTCAATCTGTGTAATAATTGTACTGGGATCGGTTATACTAAATGTAATACTTTTGGAACAAATTAAATTTTATCAAGTATTATTAAATTCTTTGGCTAATTTTATGTTGAGATAATCTATTAGAAAGTTTATAGCATTGACTTATTATAATCCATGATTAGGAATACAAACCAAGACTATTCAACATATATTTGTAGACATTAATAATTTTATTGTTCGATAGAAGATCAAGATTTTTATTTTTTAACACAGAAAAGGAAAAAGTCTCATTTCTATCGTTGAATATTGAATCAATATACAAGCTTAGCTCGTTGAAAATATTTTAGTTGAGATTGATTGTAGCCTATAAGTTGACATAATTTACAAATCAGAATCATTTAATTCTATCATCCCATGATTTTTTCCGCGCTGAAAGTGTGTCTTGTTCAGCCGAGTACCCTAATCTCCAAATCATTATAACACAAGGAGGTTCTCCTTGTTAGGTATAACATAAATGTTGGTAACGGTTTTGGTTGAATGACATTTCAAGCATCCAAATTGGTTGGATGGTATGGTTTGGTATACAGTGACTAAAATATAGTTATCAAACTTATTTAATAAGATAGTCACTGAAGTCTGGTATGGTTAGGCATCATCAGAATGTGAAGCCCATTAGAAATGAGGCTGATTGGTTGCTATATGAGTAAGGTATTCTAAGTTGTTATATATCTTGGCTTGCGTTTTTTCAGCTTTTAAGTTTACTATGAGAAAGACTGGATCACAGAATTTCCCTTTATTGGTTTGCGTTCCGCAGCAATTTATAAAGGTAAATCTGTGACTAGATAAATCAACTGAATTACTTGATAAAAATTTTACCTGATTATAAACTCGTTGACCATTTTTATAAATGAGGAACAAAACTAAATTGAGCAGCACAGACGTGATGGCGAATATCGCTGCAGTCTTAATCTCCTTTGACTGTAGGACAAAATACAATTAAAATGAAAAATCAAATACACTTTTTATTTTAAAAAAAACTTTAGAAGTGGGCTATTATTTTACACTAATTATTTTATTACACTAATGTTAAATGTAAAAGATTTACATAGAACAACAATAAAAATAATAAATCCTTTTTAGTGCATTTCATTCGAAAAAATGCACTATTGGTCTTGCCCTGACAATCGAAAATTTATGATATGATATATTTTTTACACGTTTCCGAGCCCCTAGAACACGAATTTGATGTCCGTTCAAATACATATATCTCTAAATTTATATATTAATATATCTATATATATATTTAGCACATCACAGAGTCACTTTAAAATAATGGTAATAATATATAGAGAAGACACTTGTAGAATTGGAAAAAACATTTAGAAAGAAGACTTAACTTACATTTTTGAGCCAGGGAATATTTTGGCTGCTGAAGCAAGCCTTCTTCAGCTTCAGCTGGGCTGGGCTGAAGAAGGCTTGCTTCAGCAGCCAAAATATTCCCTGGCTCAAAAATGTAAGTTAAGTCTTCTTTCTAAATGTGTTTTCCAATTCTACAAGTGTCTTCTATAGATATTATTACCATTATATATATATATATATTTATATATTTATATATTTATATATTTATATATTTATATATTTATATATTTATATATTTATATATTTATATATTTATATATTTATATATTTATATGTGTACAGATTCTTGCGAACACGATAACTCCCGAAGGGCTTGTCGGAGAGCGACCAAATTTTGCACAAAAATCATTAGTGTTAATATCTCGGTCAAATTCGTTAACCAGCCAAATTGGTTCAAGGGTAGGGGTTGAAATGAGGGGATGAAAGTTTAGAAAAATCACTACAAATCGACCAATAACTTGATCTTTTTGAAAATTGGTGTGTATAATACCTCTATTATGCTCTACAATTTGAGCCATCAACGAAAAAAATCCAATAAAAAATGGCGAATAATTTGCCAAAAATGGTGTTTTGATGTGTTTTTCAAAAACGGCACTTGTGAATTCATACCTTGAATAGCTCATTATAAGTCATATGATTTGAGCTATCATAGAATTGCATTTGAAATGCACTCTTTCCGACCGCCAGCTGCCGGAGCGAATTATTCAGATCGCTTCCTCGTAGACTCTAAGATCAGTGGAAAAATTGAACTGGACCTAAAGTTATTTTTTCTTTCATTTAGATAAATAGACGAGTAGGCTATGAGACTCTAGTCTGCTCAAACTATTAAACGCCATGATTTTCATTAATAACTTTTTCATTCATAAGTACATAAGCTTATCATTCATTTTTCTTGTATTTTCTTTTGTTTTCTTTTTTCATCCCTTTTCCCCCATTTTCCTATTCTCCTCATTTCTTTACTAATTCACCCTCTACCTGCCTATTACATGGGGAGCTATAAGCCATAGTTGACCTACTCCGTCTACGAAGTGTTTGGACCTAAGCCCTTCCTCAGAGGTTCTGATGTCATGATCCGCCCAACTCACAAGCGGTCGTAATTGCCTTGAACGTAAAAATTCCTCATGATAACTAAGTGGCCCTTAAAAATATTTATGTTTTGATCATATTATCTGTTGATTGGCAGCATTTACATCGTTGTAAAATAAAAACGATTATAATCAATATCACTTTTAGTTGCATCAGGGCCCTCACGTGGGGTGTGCGGAGTGTATGACCGCACAGGGCGCCACGGCCGAGGGGCCGCCGCGGCGGCTGATGTAAAACGGGAATTTTTTAATTTTCAATTGAGCAATTAGAATAATTTTTCCACTATTTGATAGAAAACTTATTTTACCAACAACTTGAATCCACAAGAAATTATTTCCTCTGCATGAATTCAATTGTCATGATAGATTAGTATGTCACATTGTGGCTTTAGTATATAAGGGTGTAGATATACTGTATCAACACTTTTTAAAATGAACTAAAAAGAAGAAAATAACTTTCTTGGTCATACTATTGGTCAAAAGAAGTTCTTTCTCTCATACCTCTGAATAAAATATTCGAATAAAGCTTAAAAGTGTGGCTCAAACGTCAATCATAGAACTTAATTTAGTTGCAGCTACACTTTTTATCGTTTTAGTTTTATTTGCATACTCTATTCAGAGATATGAGAGATGTAATTCTCTCCAATAGTGTGACCAAACCGTTTTTCTTCGTTTTAGTGCATTTTGAGAAGTGTTGATATCTTTTTTAAATAAACACTTTTCAATTACATATTTCCTTTTTCATAGGTACTATAAATGGGAGGCGTACGTTTTGGTCTCTACTTGGTATCAATGTGAATCCTCTGCTACTAGTCCAGTCAATAAAATGCATGAAATCAAATGCAGTCAAGTGCATGAAATATGCCCCAATTTTTGATCTCGTGGATTTGTTTAGACTAGTTGGGAGGTTAACATACTGAAAGTCCCCGGATCTGGTGGGTGAGCATAGGGTGGGAGGGGGGTTAGAAGGTACAATTTTTCATTTTTTCGCATAAAACCCGAAAACGGTTGATCCTAAAGAAAAGTGCTCTGAATAAAAATTAAAGAGGACTGAAATCTGCGTCGATTGAAAAAGAGAAAACCAAAATCGGCCGAATAGAAATTTTTTACATTCGATCAAAACTACCATTTAAAAAAAATATCCCAAAAAATTGTCCTAACTGCTTTTAACTCATACAGTAAAAATAAATCCACTACCCCCTCACCCTAAAAGTTGTCGAGCATGAGAAGTAGAGTCCAAATAACATATCAATATTGATATTTGACCTTTTTTGGAAGTTTAACTATCACTTTTCCAAGAATGGAATTCCTCCAAATTCAGCTACAGGTGGGTTTTGTCAATATTTTAATCCTAAAATATACATACGAAGTAATTACTATATTCAAGGTAGTGTCTGGTAGTCCATTTGGATCATTCCTCATCAGAATACTTATTTCACTGCTCAAAATTTGGACTATTTGCAGTAGAAAGGATCCTTCAAGGATAATAATCTAAGGACACCCCTTACTTTCGTAAAAGTGAACGGATCTTAACAAACTATAGCTCATTGTTTTCAGCTTCAAAAGGCGGTTCCATTCAATCTATATCTATAAAAGCGAAATGGCACTGACTGACTGACTGATTCATTCATTCATCACCAGAACTAAAAATCAAAATTTGAACCGAATGAGTTCAAATTTGGCAGGCATGATCAGTTGGATGTTTAGACGCGCGCTAAGAACGGATTTTTAAAACTTTTCAAAAATACGCAGAATATTTGAATTTTTCTATAGTTTTTCTGCGATTTCTGAATTTTTTCGAGAACCAATCGGTAGAAAATGTTGATATTTGGTGGGCAGGTTCAGATAAGGTCTAGAAATGTTGTGTTAAAATATTTTTGAAATCCGTTTAAGATTACGCCAGTAATCAGTTTTTCAAAATTGTACATGTATTGCGGGTTGCATATCTTTTGCCTTGATACGACCAATCCTTAGTGTTAATTAAATGGTTCAGCAAGATTATAGATGGAGTAATTTAGAAGATATTGAATCAAGTTTCAAACTATGTCCGATATACTTCCCAAAGTTACGCTCAATATTAGCGTTTTACTATTTTTCGGAATTTTTGGAGTTTTTCTTAGATTTATCAAGAATCAATTGGCAGAGAATGTTGAAATTTGGTAAACAGGTCCAGATTAGGTCAAGAAATGCTGTGTTCAATAAATTTCGAATACCTTCTGAACGGAATTTGCAGGCGAGCGAAGCGAGCCTGTTTGTCTCAGCTGACACTGGTAGAGGTTGAGCAGGCGAGCGAAGCGAGCCTGTTTGACTCACTTACACTGCTTATACTGGCGGGGGTCCAGGGGGCGGAGCCTCCTGGCTAGGCGGAGAAGGCGAGCGAAGCGAGCCTGCCGGCTAGTATACTATATGTTCAATTCGGACAAAATTTAAGAATTTCATTAACCTAAGTACTTCAAGTTTATTCCTATATACCGGGAAAACGCAAATTTTTTGTGTCAAAATGCGTCTATCTTGAAAATTATTGGTGGTAGAAAGTCATATTTGGTCTCAAATTGTAGAACATAGTTTCCTACATCGTTCGATATTTAAAAACCTTGAGTTCAAACTTCTAAAGTCAATTTTATTGACAGTAACAATAAATGGAAAACATTTTTTCCGTTTTTGTTTAGCCTACTATTTTAATCTTGGAAATTTGATTCAAAATTGTGAAAGTTTAAAGTTATATATACGATTTTGAGCTCAAATTGTATAGCCTACCATCAATAATTCTCAAGATAGACGCATTGTAACACAGAAAATTGGCGTTTTCACTTTTCTCTAAGATGAACCGTTTTCGGGTTTTATGCAAAAAACTGAAAAATTGTCCCTTCTCCCCCCCTCCTCCCACCGTATGCTCACCCCCTAGGTCCGGGGACTTTTAGTATGTTAACCTCCCAACTAGTCTAAACAGTTCCCGAGGTCAAAAATTTGGGCATATTTCATTTACTCTCTACCCGTGTGGACAGGCTTTATTGACTGGACTATACCGGAAAATTGATAAGTATTTATTATCAATCATTTGTTTTCCCTCCAAGGAGTTATAACAAACTCTTCTATTCATTTAATGTTTCGCAATGGGAATGTAGTTGAGCCAATAGATTGAATTGATAAATAAATCTCGAATAAAATACTGTACTTACCTTGAATAAGGTCTACTCAATCAATTTGGGTAGTTGAGTCACCATATTCTTCTCTTTTGAACTTTTTGAATCGAATAACGATTCGCAGCTTTATTAGGATGTGGGAATTGAATGAAAAGACAAGATATTTTATTTAGTATCAATAACTATCACAACATTACCTTCACAGCTATAGTCTGTCCAAGCAAAGAAGATATTCTGGCAGGATGGGAAAATGACACCAGCTCGGTCAATATTGGTTCAAATATTCTGGTTGACAATTTGAGACCAGATTGACAATTTTTGAACCAATTTTGACAGAGTTGGAGTCTTTCTACCATCCTGCCAGAATGTCTTTTTTGCTTTGACAGACTTTTCTCTTTTTTTTTGAGTGATACCCACATGTGCTCTAAGAACGCTCATGGCTGATAAGAGTGGTGGTCTCAATATTACTCAAAGTGGATTTAGAAATTTGCTATCAGGTATCAAGGAGCAATGGAATTTTCAACATTTAATTATAATAATTATAGTCTTTGTTTAAGAATGAAGGAACAAAAAGGATAGGACATACGCATTTTTATTATAATTATTACGCCGTTCTAGTGATATCACCACGGCTTTTCACCTGTTTCACAACATAGGCTAGATACATTTCAATGAAACGTACTCCATTCAGCTCTTTCATTCATTAAATGAATGTTATAGAAAATAGAAGTATAATAAAACTATGTTTGATAAACAGAATATGCTAAAGCTGCAACGTACTTCATACATTTTCCTATGTTTATGACAAGCAATCTGAAACCAGAAAGTGATACAAGAAAAAAATATCGACTACATATTAATGAAAAGGCTATTAATAATTATTATAACCTCTTGATTTATTTTTAATAATTTTTTTGTGACTCTTTCCAATGGGAGCATTACAATAATTCGTCATCTATTGAGCATGTTTCTTGTATAAAGGACGTTTCCCACCGAGAATGTGAATTTCATCAGCTGGAAAAAAACATGAGAACAAAAAGTTAAAATTAATTTACAATGATAGGAAAATCTTGTACAAAGTAGAAGTAGAGAATGTAAAATCATAGTGTAACATACTTTCGATTAATAATTCGATCGAATACACCATTCTTTTGCCAATTCCTATAAGATCTGTATATTAAAATACGTTAATCATATTTTACTGTGAAGTAGCCTATGCTATAAAATTTTATTGTAGCTCAAGTGAAAAAGGGGCCTTGCAAACTTAAATTTCTATATCAGGAATATCTATCTATTCACTGGATATAACTATGCTTTACCAAACTTTAATAAATTCACCGATATCGGCAAGTGTTAGTTTGTTTTGAATTGAAGAATTCAAAGCAATTCCTACTTGATGTATCCACCTTCTAGAAAGTCTAAAGAGTGGTTTTCAATGTCGTTCAAGAATAGGAGGAAATTATCCTGTCAACTCACACCGGTATTCAAAAATCTGGCAAAAGTAAGATGACTAGCAGGGGGAAATCATCTCAGTATAGTTACAAGACAATTCACATGTTTTTAATCATGATGATTTCATGAATCATGGGTGATTTTAATGGAAGGATTGGGAATGAGGATGAACAGTGACATGGGTGTGTGGGAAAACATGCAGGTGAATCAGTAATGAATGATAATGGTAGGCGGGTATTGGAATTCTGTAGCGATAATCAATTGTTGGTTGGAAATACATGGTTTATTCACAAGACCTTCCATAAAAAAACTTTTGTCGCCGAAGGGAGAGACACCCAAAGTATCATTGACTACTTTCTATACCCTTCTACCCTGAGATATGCGGTCAATGATGTGAAAGTCATAAGGGGTGCAGAGATTGACTCAGACCATAAACTTCTCGTTGCTGACACTAGATCCCAAAGGATAGCCACGATTAAGCAAAGGAAATGTGAGAGAATCAAGAGTGAGGAATAACAAAATAGGAACAAACAAATTGAATTCCAAACCGAAATAGAGATGGAATTAGCTGCAATTGAAACTCAAACAGAAGAAGATGACAGAGCAAATAATATTGAGTTCCAATGGGGAAGTACCAAGGAAACATTATTGAAAGCAGCAAATAAAGTGTGTGGCCAAAGAAAAAGGGGACAATTCAAAAGAAGGACAAAATGGTGGTCAGAGGAAGTTAAACAGAAGGTCAAGGATAAAAAGAGGGCATATAGAAGATACATTGGGTCTGGAAGAAATGAAGATTGGCTGGAATATATAGAGTGCAGAAATCAGGCAAAGAAGGCTGTCAAGGAATCAGAGAAGAAGGCCTGGGAGGAGTTTGGTAAGGAAGTAGATGAAGACTATAGAAATAATGTGAAAAAATTATGGACAGTATGCAAAAGTCTACGTGGAAAGTTTGGAAAGCAGGCAATGTCTATTAAGAATAAGGAAGGTAAGCTGGTGACAAACACTCAAGATGTGCTTGAAACATGGAGGAGATTTTTTGAGGACAAGTTCAATGAAGATAGGATAGCACAAGAAGTGAATTTGGGAGGTGGTTGACAATGAAAATTAAGTACATCAAATGGATGCTGGAATAACAAAAGATAAAGTGAGGGAAGCTATTCAACGGTTAAAGAATGGAAAAGCAGCAGGAATTGATAATATTCAAGCTGAATATTTGAAGAAGGGAGGTGAAGATCACTTAAATAGACTCACAGAGTTATTACAGCAGGTATGGGAGCAAGGTAGGATTCCAAAAGAATGGGAACAACATATTATAGTTCCACTGCACAAAAAAGGGAATTCCACTGATTGTGAGAACTACCGAGCAGTTTGCTTATCTTCAGTAGTATGTAAAGTGTGCACACGAATCCTAGAAAAAAGACTGCAAAGTGTGGTGAAAGAACAGCTAGAGGAGGAATAGTGTGCATTTAGGCCTGGCAGACAGACGCAAGACCACAATAATCAATAAGATCAATCTGCTCAAAATCTATTGAAAAAGGCAAGCAAGTATATCTGGCGTTCCTAGACCTGAAAGCAGCATTTGACACAGTATCAAAAGATGCTATATGGGAGACATTGGCTGCTAAGAATGTGCCACCAAAATTACAGCAAGCTATTAAAAGTGTTTTTAATAAGGTCACTGCAGTGGTAAGAACGTGTGGACAGATATTGGGACCTTTGCAAATGAGAAAAGGAATAAAGCATGGGGGCAGCTTGAGTCCACTGTTATTCATCATGGTAATGGATGAAATCCATAAAATTTGCAAACAAAGAACGGGGAGAATGACAGTTGGACACTGGAACTTAAGACCCATTTTTACTCAAGCTCTACTGTTTGCTGATGATATAGTTCTGATTGCCGGCTCTGAAGGGAAACTAAAAGCAGCTGTAATTGAATGGAACGAAGAGATCAAAAGAAAAGGCATGGAACTGAATATCAATAAGAGTAAGGTGATGGTGGTGAATGGGACTGAAGGTGAGAGAGTGACAATAGTAGTGGAAGGCCATCAGATGGAACAAGTAAAATCGTATGAGTACCTGGGCACCATTATAAATGGAGATGGGATACTGGATGAAGAACTGGGAAACAGAATCTCTAAGGCTAGCAGGGCTTACTATAGTACCAAAGACTGCATTTTTTGGAAAAAAGAAGTAAGTACTGTGGTGAAGAATAGGGTCTACAAAAGTATAATAGAGCCTATAGTTCTGTATGCGGTGGAAAGTTGGCCCATGAAGACACAGAATTTGAGTAGAGTAAGGGCAGTGGCAATGAAGTGCCATAGAAGAACGGCTGGTAGGACATTGAGAGACAGAATAAGGAGTGACCGGATCAGAGAGGAAATAGGAATGAAAGATGTAAAAGAAGTTATTGACAGTAAGCAATTAGGATGGTGGGGTCACGTACAGAGGATGGACGACGAGAGGAAAGTGAAACAGTATGCGAATGTGATTGTAGGATGCAGACGGAAGAGAGGACGTCCCCGGTACTCGTATGATGAGCACATTAGAAGATTGGGAGAGGAAAGAGGGAAGACTGTGGGGCAGATGATGAGGCTGGCTGCGGATCGCGACACCTGGAGGCGGTTGTCCGAGGCTACCCCGACGCTGTGAGACACACCGGGGCAGAGAAGAAGAAGAAGAAGAAGAAGAAGAAGAAGAAGAAGAAGAAGAAGAAGAAGAAGAAGAAGAAGAAGAAGAAGAAGAAGAAGAAGAAGAAGAAGAAGAAGAAGAAGAAGAAGAAGAAGAAGAAGAAGAAGAAGAAGAAGAAGAAGAAGAAGAAGAAGAAGAAGAAGAAGAAGAAGAAGAAGAAGAAGAAGAAGAAGAAGAAGAAGAAGAAGAAGAAGAAGAAGAAGAAGAAGAAGAAGAAGAAGAAGAAGAAGAAGAAGAAGAAGAAGAAGAAGAAGAAGAAGAAGAAGAAGAAGAAGAAGAAGAAGAAGAAGAAGAAGAAGAAGAAGAAGAAGAAGAAGAAGAAGAAGAAGAAGAAGAAGAAGAAGAAGAAGAAGAAGAAGAAGAAGAAGAAGAAGAAGAAGAAGAAGAAGAAGAAGAAGAAGAAGAAGAAGAAGAAGAAGAAGAAGAAGAAGAAGAAGAAGAAGAAGAAGAAGAAGAAGAAGAAGAAGAAGAAGAAGAAGAAGAAGAAGAAGAAGAAGAAGAAGAAGAAGAAGAAGAAGAAGAAGAAGAAGAAGAAGAAGAAGAAGAAGAAGAAGAAGAAGAAGAAGAAGAAGAAGAAGAAGAAGAAGAAGAAGAAGAAGAAGAAGAAGAAGAAGAAGACAATTCACACCAATGACCACACCGTGATTATACAGTCTCTATAGTGTTCAAAGTAGTGACTTTTGACTAAAGGCCGAAGTCGTTGTCCGTCTGTGTGTTCGACAATAACTTTCGAACGTCTTTATTAATCAACAGATCTTAGTCATACTGCTCATACATCATCTGGTGATCACAGTAGAATTTGGCGGATAAATCAGATCATAACAAAAAAAATTGGGTCATCCACATAATAAACCCAACTTCAAAATTTTATTTCATTGGAAAATTTTGTTTTCTGACGGCGGAAATGTTTGTGATGGCAACTGGTGATATTTAATTTCTGACATGTTTTTTATGTAATAAAGTATAATCTTCTCCCTACATTAGCTTCAGTTCATGTACTAGATCCATTGTGCAGTTCAGATCCTAGATGTCTTAATCCCCAAATAGCCAAATTAATATCACTGAACTCCTACTCCTTGAAATTTTTGGCGAAAAATATGTTAAATTGCTTCTTCAAGAACAATTTCCTTAATCAACTAATTGAAACTAAATTACAACATCGAACAAACCATCAAATAACCCACATAAGTGTTGGGGTACCTATAGTAAGTATGGTAACTGAATATAAGCATTGCAGCATAAGCCCGGAACATTTTTAGCATCTATTAAGGTAGGAATAAGCTTATTGTTAGTGAGTGACACTATAAATACGTTTTTGAAATTATATTTCTTCTGAAAAAAGTTTGATACACTGAGTAAGAGGCTAAATAATGTTATGTTTTAAGTTTATATAATTTTTTTTTTCTTGCAACACTCACCAGCGGGCAAAGATATTCTTTTTGCTGGTAAAGCCTAGACTTTTTATTCATTTCTTCAATATTTCTTACATTTACATAATCTTATTGTATTTATATTCTTTAACTCTATTCATGTAATTATGAAGATTTTGTAGTATGTACTGTAACATTTTATATTAATGGCAATAAAAATACTGAATACTGAATACTGAATTTATTGTATTCAAATTCATTCTCAATTTTAGTCATCATGTGTGGGATATTGTGCTTCAGTCTGTTAATCCTATGAGGGTATTCTTGAAGATGTTATTGAACATATTTCTCCCCAAAACAGGAACAACTAGAGTCATAATTATTAGAACTCGATCTAATTCAAACATCTTACATCTTTGAATGCCATGAAGTCCAATGTATAAATGCCAAAAGGCTTCAGCTCAATGTCAACATTTGATTTGGTCATCATAATGTGAATAGTCTGTCTCAACCAACGTGGCTTGTTAGTCCATGGCAGCTCTGCTAGAGATTTCCTCAGAAGTTCATTCTACAAAATAAATCGACGAAGTCAGATATTATTATATTGTCTGTTGTTCATCAGCAAAACAGACACCCTCTCAACAAACCTAGGAAGAAAATAATCAGAACCTTGTGTATTTATGTATCAATTAGCCCAAAGTGATGTAAGATTGAACGGTTACTATAATGAATGCTATTTGAATTTTTAGGTCGTTGTCAAGTGAGAGTTGTACTACAGCTAATGTCATTATTATATATTTTTTGGATTGAAAGGTTGTTGGATTGACTTATGTGTCTTATGAGTGACCAGACTCACAGTGCCTGGTGAGATGTATCAGTGGAAATGATTTTTTAACATAGTGAGACTTATATACAGCAACGTAGCTGTAAGAAGAAGTCTTAAGCTTCTGTAAAATATGAGATAATCAAGACAAGTGCCCGATTTTAGATAGTTAACTTTTATTACCTGGTTAGAAATTCGTTGACCATTTTTGTAAATGAGGAACAAAACTAAATTGAGCAGCCCAAACGTAGCAGCATAAACCACTGCTGTCTTGACCACCGTTGACTGTAGGACAGAATAAAATGTTCATTTTCACATACACCTATGATTAAAAAATGATAAATAGTCTATTGTCTTAACCCTCCAATAGTTTGCTCGATTTGCTGGACCTTAGTTTTTTTAATACCCTATGTAATATTCACACTGAAGCAGTTATAGCTTATAGGCTGAGGCCGCACTGCCGGTGAGTAGAGCCTGGAGGGTGGAGGGTAGTTGGTAAATCTACAGAACATACACACCATCCACAGTAATACATCGTATGAATGGTATGTGTTCAGCCGCCATCTTGAAATTCTTAAATATGGACAACATAACCTCAAAAAACAGTATGACGTCATACCATTCATACAAAGTATTAATGTGGATGGTGTGTATGTTCTATGGATTTACCAACTACCCTCCACCCTCCAGGCTCTACCCACCGGCAGTGCGGCCTCAGCCATACAGCTATAACTTGTAGCTTATATAGCTATCCTATAGTGTATGAGCTTATAGACAAGAACCTTTTTTTGATAATTTTTTTTATCATCATTGTTTGCCATAAGTCTCTGACCACCATCTCACCTTTTTAATTTGAATATTATACGTGAATAATTTTGAATAATCAAACATATTGCCAATAATAAGGCCCAAGTGACTTAAAAGGGACTATAGTTATGCTTAGGCTTTCTTGTGCAATATAACAGCTCTTTGGCGTTTGTATATTGCATCTGTAAATATTACAATAGATAGATTATTAACTCATTGCATTTTTTGCAGAGATCGTATCTTCTTCATAATAAAATAAACAGGAAATAATGTCGGAAACAGCCCAAATCTATAACATCTCAACTTCAATATAAATGAATAGAATATAATGAGAGAGTGAAAACACTCTACAGTCAGTAAACTGTAGAACAGATTACCTGAATGGGGCTGGCATTTCACACGAATCAAACCGAGGAGGTGCTTTGAATAATTACTTGAATTTCTTTTTTCCACACACAAACAAACGAGCAATAGTAATTGTGACCGAGGGCAGATAGGACCTACCTGATACTAGAAGAGGTAGAGATATTATAGAACTGAGGATAGGCTCATCTGATAAAATAATAGGTACAATAAGAAAAATAACAGATATTGTCAAATTTCACTCTAATTATATTAAATTTTTACGGTGGATTGCAAATACAATATATTTCTGTAGTTAACAGACGCTGCAGTTTCTTGTCAGTGCCTAGCGCCATGGAAAGTTTGGCAACACCGCAGCAGCTGTAATTTGATTGGCTGAAATAAGATCTAGGTGGTATTCATACTTATACTAAGAATTCATGACGCTACTTAGTTCCCTTTTCCTCCGCTAGATGGTGTTGACACACAAGTATTAAAACTAAGTACAATGACCAGAAAATACAGAGTGTTTCAGGAGGAATGTGCAATACTTCTCTGGCTGATTCCTTACGCCAAGTAGACAAAAAAGTTCCATGGGACAAACCCTCAAAAACGCTTTGTTACCGAGATAACAATGGCGGAAAATTGAGATTTTTCAAAACATATTAATTTTTCTAATTTTTTAGAGGCTTTAGTGAGGTTCTAAAGTAATCAATTCCTATGTAAAATTAGCTGAGGAATTGAATGAAACCAGTTCCAAGTTTGTAACTTTAGCGGTTATCGAGATAATTGGAAAAATATGCTAAAAAACGCCATTTTTCAACAATAATGGTTATAACTGGATAAGGAATTATAAAATTGTATTTATTATTAATGGAAGTTGAAGAGAGTAGGATTCTAAACAAAAAGTTAAATGGCGGCGATTGTGTAAATCTTACCCAAATCTCAGAAATGGCGATCAAAAATCGTAAAATTGACAAGAGTGATGAATTTGTGTTTAGTAGCAATTTTGCAATTTTTTATTGCTATTTCTGAGATTTGGGTAAGATTTACACAATCGCCGTCATTTAACTTTTTGTTTAGAATCCGACTCTCTTCAACTTCCATTGATAATAAATACAATTTTATAATTCCTTATCCAGTTATAACCATTATTGTTGAAAAATGGCGTTTTTTAGCATATTTTTCCAATTATCTCGATAACCGCTAAAGTTACAAACTTGGAACTGGTTTCATTCAATCCCTCAGCTAATTTTACATAGGAATTGATTATTTTAGAACCTCACTAAAGCCTCTAAAAAATTAGAAAAATTAATATGTTTTGAAAAATCTCAATTTTCCGCCATTGTTATCTCGGTAACAAAGCGTTTTTGAGGGTTTGTCCCATGGAACTTTTTTGTCTACTTGGTGTAAGGAATCAGCCTGAGAAGTATTGCACATTCCTCCTGAAACACCCTGTATAATACAGTATTGATTTTTGTTAAAGGCGTTTTCAATAGGCTTGACTTGCATTACTATCCAAGTTATAATCACTGCAAACTTTTCTCATCTAATTTATTTTTACAAATCTTAATTTATCCCTAATACAATGATAAGAGAAATTAGTGCATTTTAAGAAAGTCAAATATATTTTAACACCACCGATTTGAGTAAGAGTAGAGCGTCAAGCAGGTGAAAACTTCTTTGTCAATCAAAAAATACTTTTTCAGTAATTTTGATCTGCATTATTATCCAACTGATAATCAAATCAATGCAAACATTTCCATCTAATTGGAACTAAAACCTAAGTGATTGAAGCATATCGTTCAACTTTTAATTCAGCACTTTGCACAAGTACCTAACTTGACCAAAGAATGATGTTAAACAACGGCAAAACCACTTATTTATCAGGTCCTAAATATGGCGGCCATTTGGATGGATTTAGTAATAGTCTACTCTCAAACATAGTTTTTGTAAGCCGATTTGGTGACAACACAATCTACCACTAGTCAATGTTGAATAGCGTCGTTGCAATCCACCGTTATAGTTGTCATTTAGATATGACACATGATATTTTCACAGGAGAGATTGTTACTAAAATTACTAGAAATAAAGATTTAGCATTAGATAATTAATACAGTACCTTCAGTATGAAATAAGCATTAACGCATGAGACAACCATTATAGTAAGAATAGGAGTCGTTATAAAATATGCTGAGTTATCGGAAAATGTTTTATAATTCCTGAAATATCAAAAGAGAAAAGAAAGTTAAATTAGACAAATTGAATTAATTAGTCATGCAAGTTTGGATCAATTGAAATTGCTATACAAGAGCAGGAGATAGGAGAAATAGATGAGGTAGGAGATGAGGAAATAGAAATGAGATGAGGAGGTAATAGATAGGAAATCGATCATAGATGTTGCCCGGTGATAGAAAATAGACTATAGATTATCAACTATGGAAATTTATTACCAATCTAAAATCTTTCAAACTAATATAACAACAATCTTTAATGTTCTGCAGACCTGTCAAGCTTTTACTACATCCAATCGATGTTTGAATAGAGCAAGACTTTATAAAATTAGATTGCAGATTTTCATGTTTTTTTTTCAGTGTGAACACACATTACAGGAGTTACAGGGGAAAACAAACAGTTTTTCTACATATTCTTTTGCATAGAAACTGACACACAAGACAGACACTAGGCGACAATGAATAAGTCACGGGGGAGACAGGTAGAGACACAAATAAAATCGAAGAGACATGAAGAGACGCGAACAAGGAAAGACAGGAACAGAAGAGTTAAACAGAACAGGAAAGGAAAGAACAAGGAAAGACAGAGCGACAAAATTAAAATTTTGGATTGGAAGTAATCTAGTTCGAATCTATTCACGCAAGGATGTTTTTTGCAACTTTAACTCCTCCGTGGTTTCTCAACCAATCAAGTTCGTTCAGGTCTTATTTGAAAAATATAATTTTAAGTATCATTCAATCTCAAACTTCCATCATCATGTCAACCCCGAGGCAGGCCTATTACTTCAAAATCAAGATTTTATCAGGAGGCTTAAGAGAACGAAGCTTTTTGAATCAGTTTAAAACCAACTGGTGATAGTGTGTGCATACAGTTTCAGTGCTGCTCTCAGAACTGCTTCAGTCGTCGTTGGATGAACTGAAGTTTTTAGTCTTGTTATAGTTTGAAATGTGAATTGAAAATTGATAGTTTGTCTCTAAGACAAGTTTTAATGACATTAATTAGAAAAAAAATTAGAAGAGTCACCTGGGGAAGCTCCACTTTTCCCCATAAGCATGGGGCAGGTGTTTAAAGGGTCCTGGAAGTTTCAGGTTTCAAATAAACTTTTTACTTTATCATTGTAATCGGCTCAAAAAACCTGAAAAATATTGTATCAGATAATTTGTAAGGAGTACACTTATATCAGAGATCAGACCAATCCTATTTTCTCCTTAATATGAAAAAGCCAGTAAATTCTTATATATACAACTACGCGCAATTGAAAAAAGAATATTTCTACCAAATTTTATGCGAATCTATCACCGCGTTTGGCCGTAATCGTGTCACAGACAGACAGAAGGACAGACGAAAGAGAACACGGGTCAAATCATAGACCTCACTTACGTTCGGTCAATGATGAATAACGAAAAACAAAGCATTTTTTAAAAGTAACCATTAATATGAGAGGCTCAATGATTTTTGAATATCGTCACCTAAACTGTAATTTAAAAGCGGCCAACAGAGTGCGTTGTATTCCCGTGTCTCTCCTTGTCTTCCCTTGCCTGTCGACATCCGACAGAGGTAACCAACGCTGGGAGTCATGAAGAGACAAATTCTGACTTGTCACGTTGCCCTGCTCTCCTGTGTTCTCTGTAATGTGCGTCCACGCTTATCCGGTTAGCATAAGAAGGGGGCTCTGACTTTCAGGATATTAAGTTTGTAAACAAACTCATTGAAAGAACAATTGATATCACATAGCCTAAAGTATACGTCTAAAAATGTACAATATTGTACCTGAGAGGTCCTGAATAATCTAATTATTGTGTGTGATATTTAATTAGAAATCCTTATCAAATTAAAACTGATACTCTACGGTATACGTTACTCTTGGAATTTATTCCGATATCTTAGACCCACCAAACTGATTCTTAGTTTTTTTTCTAATGGGAAGGTGGTATAATGTTATATATCATTTCCAGACGAGACAGTGAATTAATCTTCCCATTTTGTACCTTGAATGCAAAAGTGATTAATCTCCAACTCAGTTCTTGATGAAATTCAACAAGTATTACGCTCTTGTTCTGCCAGAGTCCCTGACATTGTAATTATTATGTCTCATGGATAATTGAGAAAAAATACCCTCAAAACATTCTGATATGAGGATGTGCGGTTTTCGCTATTTATTTTTTGTCTTCAAATATTCCTTATCCGGTTCTACTTGTAGATATAATCTACAAATTCGGCAGTTTCTGACTAAATTTTATTAGTTTTGTTATCAAAGGACATATTTATTTCATGCACATATAAGGAGGTTATGGAACAGGCCCTTAATTTATTCATTCCATCTGAGTGACAATTGATTATTTAGAATGAAGCAGACTTGAATAACCAAGCTTATTTGGCGAATGTCAAATGTCTGTTACTTATGCTTAGCTTTGTCAATCCATCTGCAAAGGCGTACGGTAACGGTTTAGCTAAGTTTACTCTCGACTTAATGGCGAGTATGAGTACGAGTATATTGCTTGCTGCCTGTCCTGATAGAGCTGAGCATAAATAACAGACATTCGCCATTCGCCAACTACTTATCTAATGTTTGCAGAGACTATTAAAGTCTTTATAGTGCAGATGTTTGGAATATTGTATGTAAATATTGATTGTTATCAAATAAACCCACCTGGTTATACGCTGATGGAGCTGCACTATCCTCTTCATATCTGATCTTAGACGAGATCCGTTCATCTTTGAATAATCTAGTTCACCATTTGTGTCGGGATAATCTTGACAAAATAGGTATACCAGCTGATAGAATATTTCAAAGTCGCCCAACAATCTCTCTGTGGACAGGCATACTACCAATACAAAGAGGTAACCCTCAATATAATCCATGATCACCAATAAGCTTTGTAATTTTGTAACGTAGAAGAGAAAAATGGTTGGTTCAAATTCACTGGGCCTGTGCACTAGCAATGGAGTCACTAAAGGCTTTGATTGTCCATCTGATTGGTAGATGGAAATATTCAACACATATGTGATGGCATTTTTACTCAAGTGAAGCGCAACAGCAACAAATATCACCATTCTAAGACTCTTGTAAGTGAATCTCATATTCTTCACTGTACCCCTATGAAGCTCATAGACTTTCTCTAAATGTTCTGACCTATCTGGAAAGTCATTTTTAGTCACAAAAACGTCCTCCTCGATTAACCTTATCATTTTCATCCATATTGCTTTGGATTCATACTAAGCCTTATATTGGATGAGATTATGGCTACTTGTACCATGAATGAAGAAATAGCCATTGATAATTTATCAGTGTCAGTTTCTTTCACAAACCCTCATACGCGCCGGTCAGTGCTACAACAGCCACCAATACATACAGGACAAATGGTATCGAGCTGCGAACGCCTCCCTCATTGTAACGTAATAAAGTGAAGTATTTCTTCGCAAAGTGTGTACTCTCCATTACTGGGAGAGCTCCGCGGACTCCAAAACCTACTAACAATAGAATTTGAGTTGGTGAACTGAGTAATAGAATTTGAGGTGGGAGTTGAGCTGTTTCTTGAACTCCAATTTCATTAGCTCCAACACTCTGTTGTTCACTTTGCACAAATTATCTATGAAGCTGATATACTGAAAAACACTATGATATTTTTTTTAATATCAACAAAAGGATTACTGATTGAATGTTTTGAACTTCAGAACGTGTCTTATCTCTAGAATGTAGAAGTCATTCTATCAATATATTGAAGTATTGAAGCCAGATACTTTCCTCTGTTTCAGTCACCGAACTCCCATAGACTGAGAGCTCAATACTGGTCGCGATTCCTAGAGAACCCTGAGACTATTCCGGTAGAGTAATAAGACTAAAGCCATAAAGTCAGCGACAAAATTTCTCAACATTTTTTATTTCAATAATCTCTCTCCCAAAAGGAAATTTGAAAAAATTTGTGTCTAGAATTTTTTAAGAACAGAAACTTTCGAACAGATAAGTTTGAGAGAAGAAAGTTTTTCTTTGATAAAGATACTCAAAAGACACAACAGATCAGAACGTGGATTCTATCAAAATCAAAAACTACAAGAATACCGGTACAAACAATCAAGTTTCATTTTGTTTCCTATGAATAGTACATGAATACATGATGACCGTTAAGAGTATAAGTTAGTAACAGTTCCAGTTCTTATTATTCAACTGTGGCAAAATATTATCATTCAGCTTTCCAGCACGGTAGGATTTGTGATCTTTAAACTAAATTACCATACTAGATTATTTCTTCAAACTAAGGAATGTGAAAAATGTATCAATAATTAAATTTCAAAGCATCTTATTCATTCCCTCACCTAAATTTGAAAATCAACAAGTCGAATTCCCAAGATCCTGACAATTAGCCTACTTACAAAGTCCGAATATTGATTTAGCAACTTTATTTTGACCAGCCCTCTCACATGCTATTCTGACTCCACTGTAAAATAATAATCTATTTATTATATAAGTCACTGGTACTTTATGTTTATCAGTAGAGTGTAATATTTCACCTGTACAGCTTAACTTTATAGCTAGTAAATCCTGATATCTATTATTTTCCACGATAAATTCTATGAACGTTTAAAGGATGCTGTTTTGTGCCTGCGTTAGAGGCGGAATGGAACAGGATTTTTTTCAAGAGTTGTGAAGACAACAAAAGGAAAACATTCATCAGAAGATAGTCATAATTATAGCTTTATCAAAAGGTTATTCCTCTTATAATTTCAAGTGATGTGATAATTCTTAAAACATGAATAAGTAGGAACCATTAGCCTACACTTTCTAGTTTTTAGTCCTGGGACATAATGGTACATTATTATTAATATTATTTTCTCGACAATAATGTTGACAAGAAAGAATATTTCTGTCAAAATTATTAGTATTCAAAAAATAAGTATTGTCTTTTAGTAAGATTCCATATAATTTGCAACTTTTTATAATAAGAAATAGTTGGAGCATGGCGAATAAGTACCTACTAGTACCTATTTTACCTTGCCCTTCTTGTAAGTAAAAAACTAGAGAAGTCTATAATTAACAAGCCAGAAATACTGCAATGATAATTGCCTGCTATTATCTACATTGTCCACAACATTTGAAAGTGCTCCAACCCTAAAAGTACCTAAATATTATTATTATGTTTTCTAGAACATACTGTTTTAGCTTTGAGCAGTCAGTAATTTGTCAGTAATCTCGGAGCAGCAGTCCAAGAAAAAAACAAAAATGAATCAGTGTTTTATTTGTTCTCAACAAGCTCTAGGTTTCGATTTAGAATGGCAAGAAGGTCTCCTGAAAGAGTCGCTAGGCAACCGTGATAAGCGACCGCGACGAGACAACGCATCTGCATCGTGGCGTGTGCTCACTGGCACTGATGAGGAAGACGTACTGCTCTATGACACTAGTAAGTCCAGCTCGAGCCTTCAGTAACGCTACCCCGAACCTATTGGACCTACAGTGACTATAGTTTTACCGAGTCTACACTTTTCTATATATACATGGATAAAAATGGCGGAAAATTGAGATTTTTCAAAATATATTAATTTTTCTAATTTTTTTAGAGGCTTTAGTGAGGTTCTAAAATGATCAATTCTTATGTAAAATTAGCTGAGGAATTCAATGAAACCAGTTTCAAGTTTGTAACTTCAACGGTTATTGAGATAATTGCAAAAAAATGCTAGAAAACGCCATTTTTCAACAATAAGGGTTATAACTGGATTAGGAATCATAAAATTGGATTTTTTATTAATGGAAGTTGAAGAAAGTCGGATTCTAAAGGAAAAGTTAAATGGCGACGATTGTGAAAATCTTACACAAATCTCAGAAATAGCGATCAAAAATCGCAAAATCGCTACTAAACACAAATTCATCACTTGTCCTATGTTTTGTCAATTTTGCGATTTTTCATTGTCATTTCTGAGATTTGTGTAAGATTTACACAATCGCCGCCATTTAACTTTTTCTTTAGAATCCGACTCTCTTCAACTTCCATTAATAAAAAATACAATTTTATGATTCCTAATCCAGTTATAACACTTATTGTAGAAAAATGGCGTTTTCTAGCACATTTTTGCAATTATCTCAATAACCGTTAAAGCTACAAACTTGGAACTGGTTTCATTGAATTCCTCAGCTAATTTCACATAAGAATTGATTATTATAGAACCTCACTAAAGCCTCTAAAAAATTAGAAAAATTAATATATTTTGAAAAATCTCAATTTTCCGCCATTGTTATCTCGGTAACAAAGCGTTTTTGGGGGTTGGTCCCATGGAACTTTTTCATCTACTTGGTGTAAGGAATCAGCCTGAGAAGTATTGCACATTCCTCCTGAAACACTCTGTATAAATCTCATTCTAAATTCTCAAAGACTTTTTTTAGCTACAATGTTCCTTTCATGTCGCCTATGTTTTCTGTAGTTACATAACGTTTACGAAGAAATAAGCAAGAGATGGTAACAAATAAAAAAATAGAGCGAATTATTGAAAGAACAATGAACAACGAAAATAATGTATCGAAAATATGAGTACATGATTAAAAACTTGATTTTACAATTTTCTCATATTCTTCCAATAATTGATCGATTATTTTTTTATTTGATCCTTGTTTATTATTAGACTAAAGGGGGGATTACTCGATTAGTCCAGTGCTCGATTAGTCCAGTCCCTATCCTACATTAAGAAACTAAAAAACTGGACTAATCGAGGCACAGGGGTTCGATTAATAAGCACTGGACTAATCGAACCCTACCCGACTAAAGAGCTCACATTATTGCAATAGTTCAATAATATTGTTATCTTACATAATTTTCAAAAAAGTAAATAATCTGCTAGATGAATTACGAAATACTAGTACATCCAGACATCCAATTACAGTAATACAGTATAATTCAGGAGGTGGTTGCTATGAGGTTTTGGATGGCCCGGATTTCATATGCTGGTTTGTATTGCAATATGAATTGAAAGGGATGCATTCGTAAAAACGGGGGTCAACCAACTGACCCAACCTACCACTAGACCCAATTTTTTAAAATCAAGAAAAGCCGCAAAACCACTTGGACCCAATAGTCATCTGACCCAACATACCATTTGCCCCAATATTATAAACCTTAAAAACTAGCACATTTTGGCTACATTGATGAGCCCTTTAAAAATCAATTAGTTATGGGTGAGGCAAACTTGTTTTGGAGAAGAGGACTACACTTCTTGGGATAGACCCGATTTCTATTGTTCAACTTCTTCTTCTGTTACCATTTCGCTCTCCTACTATCCTGAATGAACGCTCTCACTCCACTCACTCACACACATACCAGAGATACTGTAGGCCTACTCTTTCTAGTCTCTCACCAAAATGGAATTAGTTCGATTGGAGCTCGCCAGATTTTGCTTCTAACGTTTTAGAAATTCATTGTCTATACACCCGACCCTTAAGTGTCTACTTCCACCGACAGTCTAAAACTGTAAGTGGATGTAGAAACCAGCCGTCCAATCAGTGAGCCGGCAGGCCGATCGGTGAACGATGGAACTGTCATGTCGATCTGACAGTGTATGTAGATCCTTATATGGAAGTGGGTTAGAATACAAATTGAAATCAAAGCTACGGAACTATGTCATAATTTATTATTGTCTATCAGTGCTTGTGTAAAATCTTAATCAATTAAATATTAAAATTACTATTTGTAATTGAATGATGTAGATAATAAGTTTTTGTTGGTTTAATGGTGGAGGTTGATGATGGTGGATGAAGTTTTATGAATGGTTTGCTCAGCAATTAACCATGGTGGTAACCGCCTCCGCCTCCGTGGTTGTTGTGTCCACCTCCGTGGTTGTTGTGTCCGCCTCCGTGGTTGTAATGTCCACCGCCGCCGCCTCCGTGGTTGTAGTGTCCGCCTCCACCTCCATGATTTCCACCTCCATGCTGGTTGTAACCGCTGTTGCGTGGCTCAGGCTCGGGGGCGGCTAGCGCTGTGCAAATCAGTGCCACTGCCACCTGAAAAAAGGCAAAAATAACTATTATACAGTATTTGAATGGTTTGTTTCAAAATTGCTTGTACTAGTAGGCGACTACTGTAGGCTACAATCAGCCTGTATCTGTGAATGAATGGTTATCTTATAAGAACAGTATCGTACAAAGTAACCCCAATATTATTCATATCACGAAAAAATTCAGTGCATATAAGGGTGCATTCATAGTGGGTTTAAAATTTAAAATAACAAGTAAGATAAAGAGTAGGATGGAAACGTAGATGAGAATGAAGATGTTCAACTGTGATTGGTGCGTACCCCTCCATAGGTGTGGCGTGACTTCCAAATATAGAGAAAGTAAGAGAATTTTATCACCAATATGTACGCTAAGTTAATACTGATATTTAATTATCAATATATTGGAGGAATAAATTTCCTTTGAAAATTTTTTGAATAAAGTGACACATGAGTAAATATGATTATGATTTATTTTTTATTTGATTAAAAGTCTCCAGACTACGATTAATTCAAGTTATAAAATACATTTTTTTATGTTATTAATTCAGTCAACCATGCTTCAATTTTTTTTTAATTTATAAGGGAATGTAGTTTTGCAGTATTGATAATGGTTTCAGTTATTTGTCTCCAATATCAAAATTACAAATTTGTCTAATTAAAAGAATTAGAGAGTATATACCGTACTCTTATTTCCTGTGTATTTGGAACTCACGCCAGTTCTATGGAGGGGAACGCACCAATTGCAGTTAAACATTTTCATTTTCACCTCAGTTTTCATCTTACAAACCACTATGGACGCACCTCAAGATCTAATTGAAAATAAAATACCACATTTCTAAACTTTTTAATAAAATCATTTATTTCATTACTCCGAACAAAAATATTCGTCCTGACATGATTCAACTCAATACAAAGTCTGTCTTAAAGTCTGTGGCCTACTTAATCAGGCTCTGTCACTGTAGTCCTTTTTTATAGTCTCTGTAGTCCTAACTGGGTTATTGCAGATTTGACGTTCAGGCTACTCTGAATAAAGTAGTGTGTGTATGAATTGAGAGAATGTGAATGAAGTCTTTCAATAGTGTTATAATTATTGTTTGTACCCTGCTTGGATTGCATTTTAACACTTGAATAATAATAGATTTATAAAGTGTTGAATTATTATTGAATAATATTAATAGTCTAGTTTGTAGCGTAGTGTGAATAATACAAAGGTGATAATTATTGCAATGATAATGGAAGTATAATATATCTATCTATTCCGTACTATGGATAATGGGTTAAAATAATAAACTTTTATCCCTTGAAAGAAGAAATACAATATTTTTTAATCAAAGAAACTAAATTGACTACACTACAGAGATTGTATAATCAGGGCTATACAGTCACTATAGACTACACTATCCAGATTAGTGAATAATTTGAAAAACAAAATAAAATTAGTTTCTTATTGAGTCTAGTATTGCGTCCAGCATTTATAGTTCAACTCCCACACTCTGAAATAATAATCAATTTTACTTGAATTATTGAGAGATAACATTCAAAAAGTGCGCGGGACGGTATGGTAGCATTAAACCACTCGAAATATTTTCAATATATTATTTCATATACAGTAACAGGATTATAATATTATATCAGATCTATGAGAAAGTCTGTTAGGCCTACTACATTGTAAACGGTTGAATGAATAACTTACTTAAGAACAGTATCATGTGTACCAAATATCGTTTTGGAATTGTTATGAAATATAAACTCAAATCATAACATCACGAAAAAATTAAAGTGCATAGAATTTCATTAAAAATAGAATACACCCTTCTACAGTTCTACTTCATATTTTTTCAACTCCTCAAGCTACAATATTCATTCCACATTTGAAACAAGAGTATTTTCTACACTTCACTGGACAAAAAAAAATTTGTCCTGACTGGATTTAACTCAATACAATAATTTTAATACGATAGTTGCTACGGTTCAAATTTATTAATTTAAAAAATTTATTCTGAATATTTTCAACCGTCAGGCCTATAAGAAGTGAATTTTAATTTCTGTTTTTTCTAAGTAGGTAGTTTAACTTATAGCAAGTGATAAAGAAGTCACAAAATAAATGAATATAACTCAAAATATAATTTAATAATGAGACAATGAATAAATAATTGAATGGTAATGGAATATGTTTCTGTTGATCATGAATCATAACATCATTGATTTAATAGATTATTCATACACTTGAAAGTATTCATGTTCAGTCATGAAAAATTTTATAACATCAATTCCAAATTTATGTTACGTTCGACGGTCGAACCTGAATCTTCACTAAATAAGGATCTAAAAATCTCAATTTACAAATCAGCCAGTTATAGTATCGTATTGAAAAGTTTAGAAGGCCTTTACAATGTAAAATTGAAATCATACGGTATATGTTTCAGCAAATTAACAAAAATGAAGTGGAAATTCATGCATATTTTTCTCGTTATACCGTCCATGAAAATTTGTTCAATCTCTGAAATAAAGTTTATTTTATCTCCAATTTCAGATTGTACATTTTTATCTACAATAAACTGGAATATACTTCTCGAGATAAAGCTGAATGGACTGAAATATTATCTTTTCACTAAACGTTTTTAATAAAACTTATTGAAACTGTCAATTCCACTTACATACCAATTAAATTACGGTAGCATCAGCATATAGCCTACTCCATGTTTTTGAATACCTACTACCAACAGAATTAGTTTTTAACAAATTAGGTACTATCTATTTTTTGAGAATCAGCCTTTTATTACCGTATAGGTACCAAAAGTAATAATAAAGTATACATTGTACAGGGTGTTTCTGAAACAGGCCGAAAAATTCCGTCAAATGGAACTTCCTACTTACATCAAAATAAAGAAAAAATTATCAGTAAACATGGGTCCTCGAATCGTTAATATTTGTGACTGAGATAATGATGGCGGAAGATTTCACATTTTTATTTTTAAATTTTGTGGTGGCCTCATGAAGATACTTGAGTGATCTTAATTATGTGAAATCAAAGAGGACTGCAATAATTATAAATCATAGAGAAATGTATAGATTTTATATGGTAAAATATAAGCTGAGAAAAACAATGAGATCTGTAAGAAGTTTGTAACTTTGATAATTACGGTAGCCTATTGAGATAATAAGAAAAATATATGCTAAAATAAAACTCAATTTTTCAAATTTGAAGGGATAGAAATAGAAATCGTTATTGCTGTTGACTGGTATTTTAAATAAGGCAGCCTAGATATAATTGCAGATAATCTTATTCTGAAGGAAAATTATTATAGTAGCTTTTTTGTCTAAAACGCACCCAAACCTCAGAAATCAGGAATTTTCAACAAGCTTTTTTTGTCTTTTTATCTCTTCCAAATCCTGATTTGTGATAGGTTTGGGTGCGTTTTAGATAAAAAGTATACAATATAGTTTTTCTTCAAAATTAGAGTCCTACAATATAACATAGTTCAAAATCGGTAACTTACCCTTCAACAATAAGGTAGGCCTATCATATTTCTATCCTTTGGAAATTGGAAAATTGAGTTTCCGGCATATTTTGCCCATTATTATGGAATATGCATTTTAATATTATCGAACAAACTTCTAACCGGTCCCATTGAATCTCAGCTAAGTTTAACTAAAAATTGATCACTCAAGTAGCCTACCTTCATGAGGCCGCCACAAAATCATAAAATTGAAAATTAGAAGATAAAATGTGAAACCTTGTGCAATTTTTCTCAATCATTTTAACATATCATTTTAGAACCCATGTTTACTGAAACCTTTTTCTTCATTTTGATGTAAGAAAACACCTCACGAAGTTTGTCGGTCTGTTTCAGAAACACACTTTAGTTACGGTATCATTTTAAATTGTTTTTAGTAAATTAGCCTACTCAAGAGCATTGTAAGGAACTGCGATATTTAATTATTATTGTTTGTTAAAACTTATTGAAATTGTCAATTCGATTTTCTTTATAAAAATTAAACTACTACTGTGCCATGATGTTGAGTATCTTTTATAGCCTTAAACATGGTCCTGTGATTCAATTTGTATAAAATAAATAATGGAATTTATTGTAATTTAATTAGTTCAAATAACCTGTACCGCGTGGAAAAGTCCCAGCATTCACTGTAATTAATATTTTTTGACGTACGTACGGTATTGCCTATTGAGCTAAGCAAAAAGTTTGAAGAATAGTATATATACCTTTTCTTGTATCGTATGTTGAACTGATTAAAATGATAATGAACAATTAATATTATTTTTTTAAATTTAAGATATCACAATTTGTAATTGTTGCATATTATGTTAATCTAAAAATTAATTTCTTTAAATTTGCTACTTACAACCAAAATGAAGTGTTGCCGCGCCATTGTTGAATCTTTGCAAAATGACGACTTGGAGGAAACTGATGTAAACAAGAAGGGCAGTCCTAGCTTTTATACGGGATTGACCGTTCTGCGGATAACCGCTCTCAGGTTGGAGCAGGTCGTTGACTGAATGAACTTGTAGTTGTAAGACCAGATCAGGGTGATCTTCTCCTGAGAAATGGGTGAGCGAAAATAATCTGAGCTGAGAAAGAAGAGAAGGGAAGAGAGACAGAATATAGAGGGCAAAAGTAGAGACAAAAGAGAAGAAAAATAGAGACAGAGGAGGAGAGCAGCTATAGTCTGACCAAGCAAAGAAGACATTCTGGTAAGATAAGGGAGAATATTCCAGATCGATCAATATTGGTTCAAAAATTATAAATTTTGTCTTAAATTGTAGGAAACATTTAATCCACGATTTGAGAGCAAATTTATGATTTTTTAACCAATATTGACCGAGCTGAAGTCATTTTTCCATCTTGTCAGAATGTCTTCTTTGCTTGGGCAGACTATAGCATTGAGGAAAAAATACAACACAACACTCGCTTCCAACCGGTTGACCGCGGCTACAAAATTTCAATCTTCAATAATTTATTAATCGAGATTAGTGTAGGCACTTTTTCTGAGGCTGCTCTCGATTTGTTTCGCGAATCTTGTTTCATTAGCTACAAGGAAAGTTTGAGAAATCTTCAATAAATGTTGTTATTGGCGGTTAGCCGATTTTGTAAACTTTTAAGCCATCAAGTTAGCTGTAGTCAACTTCTTGGAATTATTTTTTATTAACGTCACAATAGCTCAATAAATAAAAAAACGTTAAAGATTACTATTCCTATCAAGGTTGTTAAATATAGCGTCTTGTAATCTTTTTAGAGCAGACTTTCAATGGAGAAGGTTCTAAGATGTTTTGAGATTCGAGATCGAAATTAGAGCTGAATAACCAATAACGTGAATAACAAGAAATTATTTTTACTAGAAATGAAAAAATATCGTACCCATAATTGAGATTTCAAAGTGGATTCAAAATGTTTAAAGCTATTTAATTATATTTATTCGGTGTATTTTCTCGGAGATTTGAGTAGATAATCTAATTTCAAAATTTGAATTTTTTTTTGGAAGTGGAATATAATTTCAAGTTCTACGATATGACATTTATAACCTTGATAGTAGGCTATAAATTAGTTAAGGAACAGTTTTGGGTGATATGCCTGATGTAACTTACTCACCTTTATTGTATTCAATTGATTGATTAAACGATCATGATTAAAGATAATAATTGCAGATATTGGACTTCAGAAGACACCCCTAGTATAGTCTGTTCAAGCAAAGAAGACCCTTTGGCAAGATGAGTTTATGACTCGAACTCGGTCAATATTGGTTCAAAAATTATTGATTTGATTTCAATCGTAGTAAACATTCTGATCTAAAATTTGAGACCAAAGTTCATGGTTTTTGAACAAATATTGACCAAGCTGGAGTCATTTTCCCATCTTGCCAGAGGCTCTTCTTTGCTTGGACAGACTATACCCTACTTATTTCCTTGGGAGAGTCTGTTCTCGATAAAATTATCAATGTATTTCTAGAAGTTGAGTGTCAACTGTATAGTTTATTGATAAATAGGCTACAACTATATTATTATTCTCGTTAAAACTAAAATTATAGAATAACTATTATTCGCATTATAATATCTTATCATACTCCAATATATAAATTATAAATAGAACTTCAACCAAATAATATTTACTTCACCCACTAAATAATATGATCAGTTATTTTGTATTCTTAAGAACAGGATAAAATAAACAAGTGAATAAAATATTGGTGCTGCATCAAAATCATGAATAATATTATCACCTCATTTGAAAAATTAAGGTGGTTTCAAGACGGTGGGCAAAATTTTTTATATTACAATAAAGTAGAATTGTATATTATTACATCAATTTTAAATCCCGTATGTCACCGACCGTCAAATTATTCACTGCAAAGGAATATCTAGCCACTTCCAAACTTTTCACACACCGTGTAATTGCCTTGAAATTATTCTCAAAGTACAGCGAATAAGCTGTAATTTAAAATTTATCGACTTCCAGATTAGTCCAGTACGCAGGGATTTTTTTCTGCAAAAGATGGTGTATGTATGCGATTTTATTGTTTTAATTGCTTCATTAGGGTCCCAATAATGTGTATTCGAAAAGTGCACACAAAATTTCCCCCTGCACAACTTTTGACAGCCAGAAAACTATGCACTTTTTTAATTTCTCGCATATAACTAAAAAACGGTCCACATTTTTATAGGTACATTCTCATAGTAAATTGTAGAGGACAAAATTCTGCGTCGATTGAAAAAAAGAAAACAAAAATCGGTCAAATAGATAACGTTTTACATTAATTCAAAAAACACAATTTTTTCCAAATTTTCCAAAAAATTGTTCAAATTCTTCTGTAGCTCATAAAGTAACAGAGAAATGTATTACCCCTCTCCCTAAAAGTTGTGGAGCATAAAGAATTGAGTTCAGTCGAACGTGCAAAAAATTGATCAATTTTTGGAACATTAACAATCACTGTTCCAAAAATAAAACAGGCTACAGGTGGTTTTTTCAACATTTTGATGTTATGCTAAGACATTTAAAGTTCAAATAGAGCCTATCTTGTATTTCGTAGTCTACTTATATCACTTACCATCAGAATAAATACTCCACTACTCTAAATCCAAATAATTTTTGATACAAATGACATTCAAGGATAATAAATAAGGACACCCTTAACTTTTGTAAGAGTGGACGGATCCTGATAAACTATAGCTCATTGTTTTCAGCTTGAAAAGTCAGTTACATTTCGTATATCATATGTTGAATTTGGTCAAAATTGTAGAATTTCATCACCTAGATTACTTTGAGCCCATTCCTATATACTGAGAAAAAGGCGACTTTTTGTGTTCAAATGCCTTCCCATGCCTGCCCACCTTGGAAGCCATTTATGGGAAAAAGTCGCACTTGGGCTTATATTGTACATCATAACTTCCTCTATCATTTGCAATTGATAAACTCATGAAAAATTTTATGCTAAGGGGAGGTACGTTTTATTTTAAAAAATCAAAAAATCATCAACATTTTTTTCTCTTTATACTTTTTATGCAATATCTCAAATATATCACAACTTTGTAGGTGATAAATGCAGATGAAATTGTAGAGAATTAAATTCTCTTCTAAGCTCAAAAATGCAATCATAACATAACTATAATCATTCTCAATTTAGAATTAAATTACTCAAGTAAAAATAGTGAAAAAATGGGAGAAAATTTTTTTTTCATTTCAAGTTACTGTAAATGAAACCACCCTAAGTAGTTCAAACTAATAATTCCTTCATACCTAACGATAGACGAGATAATTTTCTACAATTTGAGTCCAAATGCGACTTTTTCTCATCGATGGCTTCCAAGGTAGACGCATTTGAACACAAAAAGTCGCCTTTTTCTCAGTATATAGGAAAAGGTCTTAAAGTAATCTAGGTGATGAAATTCTACAATTTTGACCAAATTCAACATATGATATACGAAATGGAACTGACTTTTCAAGCTGAAAACAATGAGCTATAGTTTATCAGGATCCGTCCACTCTTACGAAAGTTGGGGTGTCCTTATTCTATTATCCTTGAATGTCCTTTGTATCAATAAAAATTATTTGGATTTAGAGCAGTGGAGTATTTATTCTGATGGTAAGTGATCCAAGTAGACTACGAAATACAAGATAGGCTCTATTTGAACTTTAAATGCCTTAGCATAACATCAAAATGTTGAAAAAACCACCTATAGCCTGTTTAATTTTTGGAAAAGTGATTGTTAATGTTCCAAAAATTGATCAAATATCAATTTTTTTGCACGTTCTGAACTCAATTCTTTATGCTCTACAACTTTTAGGGAGAGGGGTAATACATTTCTGTTACCTTATGAGCTACAGAAGAATTTGAACAATTTTTTGAAAAAATTGTGTTTTTTGAATGAATGTAAATAACGTTATCTATTTGACCGATTTTTGTTTTCTTTTTTTCAATCGACGCAGAATTTTGTCCTCTACAATTTACTATGAGAATGTACCTATAAAAATGTGGACCGTTTTTTAGTTATATGCGAGAAATTAAAAAAGTGCATAGTTTTCTGGCTGTCAAAAGTTGTGCAGGGGGAAATTTTGTGTGCACTTTTCGAATACACATTATTGGGACACTAATGGAGCAATTAAAACAATAAAATCGCATACACCACCTTTTGCAGAATTAGCATAACAAAATCTGCATACTGGACTATATTCACGATCACTTGAGACGGAATAAACAAACTTTTTGTGTGTGTGTGCCTATAATGGAAGATCTTCTTCTATGCGAAACTTTCGGCCACAGACCAACAGCTGTAGCCAATCACAGCTCAAGACAACAGTTTTGAGACAAGACAAGTCGGACTGTATCCAATCACAGCTCCAGACAAGAGTCAGCTGTTCGACTGCAGCTGTCTGTTTCGCATAGAAGACCTTCCATTGCACGCACACACACGCAAAAGGTTTGTTTATTCCGTCTCAAGCGATCGTGAATGGACTATAGATATAAACTTACTGTAAGCTGTAACATAAGCTGAGAAAAAATTATTCTGGAGTAAAACTTTTAGTTCAGAAAATATTCCAATTTTCAATTATAAATATGAAGCTCAGTATTACAAAGCAAGGAAGAAGGGCCTGCTCCATTAAACATGAACGTTACATCTACATGTTATAATAAGTTACTTGAAATTGAGGACTCACAACATAACCTTCTATCATTTCTAAAATGATAGAAGGTTATGCTCACATCATAGTGGACTATACGTCCTAATTCATTAAGAAGGGCGACATTCTAAGTATCGTGAATGTAAGCCTTTTTTGCCCTGTAGTAATTCAATAGGACTTGTGATAGGACATGAAACAGTCTCCAGGTCTTCACTATCAGTTTTTACCATACCTGTTTGAAGGAGCATTATTATTGAACACTGGCTACTCTATCCGGTTGAAAACTGCTTCTTTTAAACAATAACTCATTAATATTCAAAACAGAACAGTTGAATACTGATAATGTAGACCTGCACTGATAAAATAACAAAGAAACAGATGAGAGTGAAAAAAACACAATTTTTAGTATATTACAAAAACTGTTTATTGCAATCAATAATTGATTAATATAAAAACATTCTTAAAAAATAAAATTCAAGCAATAATAATTAATAATGTAATTATGCAATTATTAATATTCGAACTATAACTGACCACACAGAAATTACAACAGAAATATTTTTCAGGTGGCCAGGACAAAAGGAAGAAATTCAAACATTAAAATACTGTCTATAAATAAGAAGAGAAACAGTGAAGAATAAGCGCATTCGATTTAACATTATTAAGATTGCATTGTGAGTTGGAGCATTCGAATGAGCTCATTTCCATCCAATCCGAATGGTAATGCAATTTTATACTTAGTAATGGGAGAGGTGTAATGATATTCTTTTTGAAAGTCGATCAACTCCAACGTTATGTGCTCATCGATTCATCGAAGTTAATTCTAGTATTCTTCTTCTTCTTCATGATGGACGTCCTCACCATCTATTTCTTCTGGTGCTGCAAAACCATCCTGAAAAAGAAAAAAAAATCATCAACTATGGACAACAATAATTCAAATAATAATGCGTCGAAGAACAAGCTTGAACAGGAAATTATTGAATGCTATTACAGTAGAACGCCGATTAACCGAATTGCCAATTATCCGAATCGGTCTTACGCATAGTAATAAATAAAAAACCAGCGTTTACGACGTGATCGTAGCACGGCGAGGCGATATTTTTTACTTATTGAATTGTACTTACTGTACCTGCTGTGTTTAGCACATTATTTGCTTTGCTTTCCATATTAATTTAACATCACTACACTATACTTTCAAATGTAATAAAGTTTATTCAAAGTTCAACACATTGTTTTTCCTTAATACAATTCCATCTCCAATTATCCGAATTTTTGCTTATCCGAATTGATCCCGGTCCCAAATAGTTCGGATAATCGGCGTTCTACTGTACATGGATTTATGCTCAAAAAATACCAAGTTGGAACAAATGTGCATGAGTGAACAAATATTTATGAGGGTCCTACTTGCGAGCAAATTTCAATAATTTAGCGAGTTCTTTTTAGCAAAAGTTCTGAATAAGAACATTATTTGACCATTTTATGATATTTATTCATTTGCTTATAGAACTTGTTTCATTTTATCAATTGTATTGTGTTGTTACAGTTTCAAAATAGAGAAATATTTGATTTTGATTTGAATACCTAAGAGGATTAATAAAAGTGAATACTGATATAGATTGGAAGTGAATGAATATTTCACTTCTATTTGTATACAATCTTGAATGTTTAGAAAGTATGAAGTATCAATCAATGAACAAGAAGTATGAAATTTCACATTAAGCCTTACAACTTACAATAAACTCCAAGATTTATGGCAATTTATAATAAAATAGCTGAAGCTAGTTCAATATAATACAATAGCTATTTGTAAAAACTTGTGTGCCAAGACAGTCATTGCCAAACGACATACGAACAAAGCTCCGTTCCGCCATTCACCGTATCGAGTTCAACAAAATACATAAAATTTAAGGCTTTAGTATGAAAAACAGCTATTTGAATTCTAGTGCGATGAATTACAAACAAAACAATAATACGCTTTCATAAGTATATAATAAAAGATGAAAATGTGAATTTAATCGGTGATGTGATGGAACCCCAGTTAGTGAACATCAAGTGTTTAAAAAGTTTCACAAAAAACTACCGATTACCCAGGTTCAGTTTTAGAATAGATTTGGAACTAGAAAAAAATACCTGCCTCGGTACTACTCTACAATACAAAAAAATCTGGTGTGGTACACTCACACAACTTTCCTTGCCATTCATATTTGCGTAGGCCTAATAGGCCTACAAGTAACTTGTATCTATACCTAGTCACCAGCGAGTGCAAATTTCATAAATGCAATAGACTATGAATTGAAATTAGACTATTATAGATATTGTTATAGTGAAATTCGCTCTCGCCGTTAACGCCTCGCGCCTCCCGGCGCTTCGGCTCATCTCTTGTGTGGTTTGAAATTTTCACAAGCCCATGATGCCTCGCGCCTGTCGGCGCTTCGGCTACCGAATTGACTTGGATTTTGAATGAAAGTAGATTTTTTGGTCTGTAGTATTCCAATATATCGGATCAAAGAGGTGGAATCGATAATGGATCATTCGATTCCATAACTCTGGTATTTTACTAATAATTATTATGAAACACTAATACTTCTTTCAAATGTGATTTTTGTCTTCTTAAACCCTGATGCGGATTGCCTTGATAGCGAGAATGACGGAATGACATTGATACACTTTTTGTACACGAGCGTCAAGCGCGCTGCCCGCGTTGCTCGAACTCCACTTACCGAGCCATGTAGTGCGGGTGGCCTATATACAGATTAATGTAGTGCGGGTTGCCTATCTACAGACTTTTCTAACTTTTCAAGTGTGGGGTGGCACCCCTGATAATCCTACTCAAAGGGGACATATGCCAGTTGATAGAGCTTTAATGACTATATATAGAGTGCCAATTTGTAAAAAAATTGTTTGAGACATTTTTGAGATAATCGAGATAGAAATCCATTTTCCTCAACAATGCTGTTGATCTTCTGCTATTTTACCAGGAATGAGACTCTTGTGAGTCGTTAGGGCTTATGTAGGACTATTTCGGGTATGAGTTTAAGAAAAATCGTTAGAGCCGTTTTCGCGAAAATCGTGAAAAACAAAATTTTTGTCATACTTTCCGCCATTTTTCGATGAATTTTTTTGAATCTCTTAAAGTAGGCTCCTCATGGTATAAGAACTTAAAGTTCCAAATTTGAGAAAATCTTGAAAAACAACATTTTTGGCATATTATCCGCCATTTTTCGATGATTTTTTTTTAATTTCTCAGAGTCGGGTCCCCATGGTATAAGAACCTTAAGTTCCAAATTTCAAGTCAATCGGTCAATAAGGGATCGAGATATAGTGTATACAGACATACACACACACACATACACACAGACCAATACCCAAAAACCACTTTTTTGGACTCAGGGGACCTTGAAACGGATAGAAGACCTAAAATTGGGGTACCTTAATTTTTTTGGAAAGCAATACTTTCCTTACCTATGGTAGTAGGTAGGGCAAGGAAAGTAAAAATGAAGAAACATTACTTGAAATTACAAAATATTATCCAAACATTTATTTTAAAAAGGGGAAACTATTTATTGAATAATTATTCGTAGCCCTAACTGATCAATACTCTCTACTCTTCTTCTAAAAATATTAGAATTGAATAATCTTAAAAACTCAATCTTTTCCACGGATTCGTATTTTGTTTATTATTATGATTGATTTATTGCCATGCCAGTGCCTATATTATCTAGAAATGGATGTGTTTTGAGTACGGTTGATATGCTATTTGAATAGGGTATGATTGGGTATAATCGGGTGTAATAGGTAGAAATTAAATATCGTGTATCCACTACTGGCCTATTTAAATTTTCTAATTAAATTCATTTTATAACTAGATTGATTTTAGATATTGGAATTCTTCATTTCAACATCTAGTGATGGTAATAAAGACAAAAAAAAATATTTGAAAGGAGGGGAAAGCCTTAAAGACGAATAGAAACCATTATAGCAAACCTAACCTAAAACTTCTAGGTACTAGGTGTGGGAAGCTACAGGTACTATATAGAAAAGAAACAAAGATATTCTACTGATTACAAGCCTATTAAAAAAGACATAAATTTCCTTTCATAAAATAACAAAACTTACTTAAAAATAGTATAACTTCACTTTCAAGTAATGCACAATACACAAATTTCGACGTTGATGATAACATCAATTTTTAAGAAATAATACAATGCCTTAACGCACCAATATACAAAATAATGTTGGAATTAAAGGTTTTGTTTATGATGCACACTCAAGTTTACGAATTGTGCATGGGCAATAAGGGATTATAAACCCAAGGCCGGATCATTACTATATTCTAAACTAAAGGTTAAGACCACTTTCGAGATTAAACACTAGGTTCCCAAAGTAAACAAAAAATTCAAAATACAATGAAACATTCATGATTAATGGCTAAAACAAAACTATCAACAGTACTATTCCACCTCTTCAGCTTTTAAATACAAAAAACATTCAATTCTGAATAATTGTCTACTGTAATCCACACACAAGAGTCCGAAGCCTCAAACACTGACTGATTGAAAATTCGTGGCATATTACCTCGATCCTTAATGAGTTACTTCATTCTCACAGTTACGTTTACTATCCTGAAATAATTCAGAGCAATAAACTCAACCTCGAATTGCACATAAAATAAATTCTTTAACAACAGCACGAATGACCTAAGCCCTAAGCCAATCTCAGCTTCATGTGCAACCTTTTTAAATAAGGAATTTAATATGGGAGTTTTATGGAGTTTTCTCAACTTTTGAAGTCAGCCATTGATGATCAACAGACATGTTGATATAAATAATGGAAAAAATTATATGGGATCGGAAGAATAGTTCAGATACCGTATGTTACAATGTTATTTTTTATTAGATACCTTGAAAATTAATGTAAAAGTTTACCGGAGCTCTACTGATAAAATGAGGTTCACTTTGATAGTCGACGTAATCTAGGTCTACGATTGAAACCTCCACCCGAGAAATAGCAGCGTTGTCAGATTGTGTGAAATTGGAAATTCTTTCAATGCAAACACATGTGAATAAATTGCGGAGATGACAGCGCAGCTTCTGGAAAATCAAGCAGTGTCGCAAAATCTCTCATTTCAAGATAAACCAGCTGTTTTCAGCTTAGATATCTGAGTCGATTAGCTTTAAAAACTCCAATCTTTGACATACTATGATTCATACATAAATACCGCTTTTCTTACTTTGAAACTCCGGAGATGCCAAATTACGATGTTCCAACTATTTTTGACATTTGTAAAAATAATTTCAATTGTTTTTAAACAACTTTCTCGCCTTCACCACGGGTGAGATCATTAATTCCGCGGATGGAGGGCTCAACCGTCAACTTCCCTTACGCCGATTATAGCTATTAATGAATACTTGGTATTCGATATCTTCTATTGAGCGTTTGAATTAATGATTCCCGGGAAATCGAGACCAATTGCGTTTGATATCAATATAATTTTCAGTTAAATTCAGCCAATATATTCAAACTTTTGAAATAGAAACAACAAGTACAGTATTTGAGTTTCCATTTATGTTTTTTCAACATATTGCTTAAACGAAATAACCTAATATATTATTATCTTGTCTAAACGAAATAACCTGATATACCTGTATCTTGTAGGTTATCTAAATAACCTAATGGCTTCTTGTGAATAAAAGAGTAATACTTATTGAATAAGTTGAGAGGTAGAAGAAATCATCTATGCAACTTTTACCCAAATCAATAGATAACCGATCTCAGCTACAGTACTCGTTTGGCAATGACCTCAAAAGTTACTCAAATAGCTATTACTATATATACAGAGCACTAGTTGATAAATAAAAATCAAATACCCTTCAAATGCCAAACTTTAAAATTATTAGTTCCAAAACATGTATGTGGAATAATAATTTTAAAGTTTTTTAAAAAGGTATTTGATTTTCATTCAATCTATCAATTATTTTAAATAGCCCTAAGTTTAAAGTTTTATTTACAGAGCACTAGATATAACCGTTGCCTACTGATGCATACAGCCCCCTGTAATTTTCCTCCACTACCATGCCATATCCATTTTGTGAAAAACTGTGGTCAACAACTGGGAAATATGACGGCATTAAATTTCTATTATTGTTCACCTATCAAACTCTTCTATTAAAAATTCATAATCACATTTATAATCAACGAAATTCATAATCAAAATGTGTTTGACTCCATCAAGTGAAAATATAGTTACCAAATATTTTAGACATAACCTGACTTCAAACATTTATCGGTTGAATTTTGGAACAGAAGGAGTTTTATGTTCATGTATTTTTCATTTCCTTGATAGAATGTTTTAGATCAAATGAATGAATGAATGAAGGAGAGTTTACAATCAAGTTGATCGACAATGAACACAGTCCTTCATCGCCTACTCAAAAGAGCCACCCTTTTCTAGTTAATCTACCTTGAATGTATAATTGACTATGACTATTGACAAGGTGCCTTGATCAGTTTCATTATGACTATTGGCAAGGTACCTTGATCAGTTTCATTATAATATTTATTAATAGATTGTTATAGAAAATGAATACTATGAAAAAATCCGTTGATTACAGTTGTATTAGAGTACAGTATAATACAGTTCAATTATGTATTTATTCATTAGAGATATTGCAATGACATTATGATAGGTGAAAACACAGACACATGTCCGAATCGTTTTTTTCCTAATTTTGATGAGAATATTAGAAAAAGGTTATGTTCAATTTTTTGCAATATTATGAAAAGAATATTATTCAAATCAAATTCACTCACCTCGGTTGCATATAATATTCCCATGATTTTCTTAATGAAAGGGGTTTCGCCATCTTCTTGCTCTTGCTCTTGACAGAGTACTTCAATTTCTCTAAGCTTTGAGAAATAGAAATCACGCTCCTTCTCTAATCCATCAATTATTACTTTCATACCCATCATCTGTAAAACAAAATTCATATTGTAAATATGTTGACCAGATTTGAAAATAATTGAATTAGAAGAAACTTTATAACCTAATGATTGAAAATTTCAATATCACAATAACAAGAGAAAGAATTGTTCTATTTTCTTGCTAAGTGATGAAATGAAGAATTGATCATCATCATGGATCTATGAGATACAATACGAATGAAATAAATATAGAATAAGATACTTCACATATGATATCACTTGATATTATCACGTAAAGCCGCGAATGCAGCATTGTGACAGTGTCACATATATCGACAGTGCGAGGCATATGCCGCGAATGCCTCGCGGTATAGTCTGTTGAAGCAAAAAAGACCCTCTGGCAAGATGGGAAAATGACTCTAGCCCGGTCAATATTGAATCAAGAATTATAAATGAGGTATCAAATTGTAGAACAGATTGTTTAGACTTTTTAACAAATATTGACCGAGCTAGAGTCATCTTCCCATCTTGCCAGAGGGTCTTTTTTGCTTCAACAGACTATACCGCGAGGCATTCGTGGCACATGCCTCGCACTAAGGATACACGGCTTAAGAAAAATCCACAAATGGATTTTTAAAAAACTGTGAAATGGAAAACTTGGCCTTGGAAAAATGCACTCTTTTCTTGAACAGTACATCACATGAACGTGAAGTACGTCTCTCAAACTGAAACGGATAATACAAAACTAAAATAATGAAAAGATAGAATCAAGAGAAGATTGTTACTAATAAAACTATAGTCATTGCGAAACAAAATACCGCTAACAATAGGTAGAAGTTGGAGTAGATATTGAAAAGTCTTGATACTTTTAGATAGATACTAAAATAGATATTGATACTTGAGCATGATCATCTTTATTCAAAGTAAATTACTATAAAAATAAATAGTTTGGAACGACGAATAAGGTCGAAGAATAAGGAAGGGAGGAACAAAACCACAATAAATGGAGAGGTATGAAGCACAACAAAGACACGATGCATTCAATGACACAACAGAATTGAGAGTTTTGTATCCATTATTGAAACGTCTTATATCAAGTCGTGATATTTATCTTATCATGTATAAAATTTGATGAACTTTTATCTTTTTCAAAGATTGAAGAGTGGACACACACAGCATCATCATAATTCAATTCCTTTGAAACTTCGAGCCTTATTCATAAACGTTTGTTATTCTATGACCTTCAATATACTCATTTTATAATATTCATTCTTCAACTATCATTATAATATTATACAACCAAGTTGATTACCTGATTGGTCAATTCATCTATTTTTCCCGTATCGCCGGCTCTATGGTTTGCATTGGCTGATCTGGCTGGTGCAGGGGCCGCTCTGGGTTGGGTTCTTTGAACTAAAAAACGAAAAATAATTGAAATTTTCAAGAATAAAGTAAAATATATCCTTATACTAAAACTATACAATTATCAACCGATAGAATCTTTAATGCTTTAATTGTTTATTCGGATAGAGAATACCTTCTGTCAAGATGTCAGCTGTTCTATTGAATGCACGGACATAGTGTTGGATATTTATTAATATCTCTTACAATTTAAAATAAAAAATTGGGTTATAAATTTCCCTGAAAACAGTGTGAAAACAGCCTGAACTAACATCATGATTATGTTCATTTTTAGCATGGATATATGCTCACCTACGCTCCGAGGTCGACTACACGGACAGTAATGGTAAGTCAAGTAGATGTACGGTATTTGATTCAATCGCCGCCATCTTGGCGAATGGTTTTCTTTCTGCGACTGAACAATACATTACAGAAAGCACTCTATGCTTATCAATATCGTAATACAAAATTGGATGCAATGAGGATCTTCAAAACATCTACTTATTTCAAACATGCAGTAAAATAAACTCAGTTGGATTCGTTGAACAGAAAATTTACATTCAAAGTAAACAGTTAGCTTGCTGAACATTTAAGCAAATTATAATGGACATGACGCTTTGAACATATTTTTAATAAATATTAATGCAGATTGCCGACAGCCTAGGTAGCCTACTTGAAATAGTATAAATTCATGAATGCAGCGACATGCTTAGCTTGAGATCAGCCAATCAGTTCAAGTCTAAATGAAGTATTAAGTAACAAAAAACTGTAAATAATTTGATAATACAGTATTATTGTTGATTTGACAATATATTTATCAATCAAAGATAGTCTCAAGTAAACGTAATTATATCAAAATGATAAATCATGATTTTCGGTTATTAATAAAAAAGCATTATAAAATTTGGTTTACATAATTAGAAGCAGATTGATAAATTTAAGATGAAATTTGTCTGAAAACCAGCATTCAACGCGAATTTCCCCAATGTACAGTAAGTATTACCAAGTTGAAAATAACGAGATGGTAAACAATAAATCTTAGACCGACAAAATAGTTACGAGTGTGGTTTTTACTATCAGCTCTCAAGGAATATTGCAACACGGAAAAAGGCAGATTTGAGTTCTTTCCAAGTTCTATCGATATAAAGTAATGTACCCCTCTCTTGAACAATAACAGGAAATAATAGGTGAATAGGCTAAATGTAAATGAGGATAAAACATAGAAAAATAGAAATAATACGGACATGTATGAAGCAATAAATTATTGCAAGAATGTAGTAGAATTTACTATGGATGTTTTGTTGAACAGTTGAATCAGTGAAAATAATAATAATAGGTGAATGTATATTGAATATGTATTGATCATGGACAAATAGATGGGAAAATGACTCCAGCTCGGTCAATATTTTATTGTTTTTCAATATTATAAATTTGGTCTCAAATTGCAGATCGAATATTTTATACAATTTGAGATCAAATTTGCAATTTTTGAACAAATATTGACTGAACTGGAGTCATTTTTGCATCTTGCATCTTTCCAGAATGTATTTTTTGCTTATAGCCTACACTATAAAATTGTTAAAACGTTTACTCAAGTGTGTTGGACAATTACTTCAATGAAAAATATGAATAATAATAAATTAAGAATAAAATAAAGAACTGTGAGAACAAAAGAAATGAAAAATACCCATTCCAGTAGGTTTAGCGTGATGACTTATGTTGGATGTGGCTGAAGGTATGGGGGCCCTTCTGGCGGCCATACTAGCGCTGCTGGCGCTTTTGGGCGCGCCGCCCATTCCCATCGGGTCCCCGCCTCGGGCGCCCAATGCATCGTAGTCCTGGCCGTTGTAATTGGCGTCGAAAAACTTTTTAAACCACTGCAGAAACTCAAAATTGTCCTGAAATCGACCTTTTACCAATCGGTCGATGGGCACTATCTGTAAATAATTGCAATGCAAGAAACGAAAATAGTAAGATGCGAGTGAATTAACAAAGCGGTGAATGCTACTGAAACAAAATAAACATCCAAATAAACATAACCAGGCGTGATTGGAATAATAAGAGAACAAGCAGTGGACATTCCAGTAGCCTACTAATGTGCGAGCTCGGTTTGTATTCAACATAATGCACCATCCATCACCCTTCTATCAGATTCGGCATTCACCATATCAAATATTAACTAACATTATCATACCAGGAACAGAGTTTAGCGATGTGTTTGAAATTAATAATTTTTTAATTTAAATTTTGAAGGTTGCAATAAATGTATTAGCCGTAGGCATTAGAATTATTATATCAGGAACAACGTTTACCGATGAGTTAAAAAATGATAAATTCTTTTCGAAATGCGTTCAGCAGATTAAATTTACGTAGAATATTTCAGATATGTATGAGTTGATTCCATCACCCGAAAAAAACAACAATTCTACAGCCAATCATAACCAGGCTGAACTTCAAACATTTCATAAGACCGAATCAGTAAATTTCGTTTGAAACTATTCTCTGAATTTCGAGAATAAAATTTCAAAGAGGATTATAAAATCATTTATTCATCGCAATAATTCAACATATTCCTTGATTTTGGATAAAACAATTATTGTATCATTCAAATACCGTAAGTTACTTGTTAAGGGTAAATTCCAAGAGGATAATATAAATATCATTCCAATAATAGATATTCTAAGCAATTCACTGACATCAAAGTTCAACAATGATTAACTTTCGAACTAAATTTCTCATTATGATGAACAGTGCAGGAAATAATGTAAATTTGAATTAAATTCTATTTCAGAAGACAATCACCCTTATAATTTAAAATGTGATGTCTCAGTCTAATAACATTCACAGGCGATTCAGTGAGTTAAATTAAACCAATGATTAGTAGTCGGGCCAAATTTACTAACAAATTTATTTTGGGCCATTCTTATAACATTCTCAGACAATCAACTAAATTCTAAAAAAACTAATTATTTTTTCAGACTGAAATTTTCAAAAGAATTTCCCATGCCAATATAATCATCAGTGGTTATGAAATGAGCTTGGTGATTCATTGAATTCTGAAAGAACCATCTATTGTTTCAAACCAAAGTTTTCAAGAGCACTAAAGAAAATACTATAATAGAGGATAAATGTCCTATATTAATACAATCATCAGTGGTTATGAAATAATGAACCTGGGGATAATTCAGGGTACGCAGAAGTCTGATAGAGGTTGAATGGATGATGCTGACAAGCACGAGCAGAGAGGAGGGGAGGGGGGCAGCAGCGTACCGGGCTGTCTCATGGCTCGAGGGGGCGCCTTGGCCGGGGGCCGGGGCGGGGGCGGCGCCTGGAAGCCGCCCATTTCGGCCGCCATGCCTCCGCTGCCAAGTGAGATGCCGCCTCTCGCCTCATAAGCATCGTACTCTCTTCCGTCATAATTCGCGTCGAAAAACTTTTTAAACCACTGCAGGAATTCAAAATTATCCTGAAACCTTCCTTTAATCAATTTGTCTACTGGAATAACCTGCAAAATATTCCAACATCAATTTATCGACTAGTTGAGTAGTGAAAGTGATAATGTGGTAGTTATCCATATTAAATGAAAAGGCAAGATTGATTCACTAAAATTAATTTGTCAAATCACTAATTTTGTTTAGATGTATTTTTGGTTCTTAATGACACGTACTTCGGAATGACTTTGAATTTCAAGCACTGTCTATTAAGAAAATATTCCTCTCTGCTACTCCAAACTTTAGTTTCAATTTAATACAAAACTTCAAATCAGTATATAGCTAATATAGTAGGCTATATTATAATAAAAAGCAAGTTAATATTATTATTATTATATTATTACTATAAAAGCAAGTTAAATAAAACGTTGTAAAAACCATTGATTTGACAATATCTTGACTTTTCAATAGATAGGCTATCGATTTATTGATTTGCACTGGGAGGTCCGAAAAGGTTTTCATAGTCCACTTCTATGCTATCTAAATCCTATTTTTCCAAATTCTACACCATTGGTTTTCATAATAAATATCAATTAGCCTAAATTATTTTTATAAGAGAATCAATACATGATAATAAGATTATTAAATTGTCAATTATACTTTGTTGGTGAGTTCTTCAATTATGGAAAGGTTCCGCAACATCAAGGTTTACTCTACAAATATTATTGATTGAAAAATACATATTTATAACTCAAGTAGAGAACATTATTTGATTTTCTACAACAGGACGACGATTAACTGAACCTTTCCTTCCAATAACTCACAAAGGTTTATCAAATTTGATAGGCTAATTTTCAATATAATATATTTTAATTAATAATTAATATATTTTACTTTTAATATATATTTCTAATTTAATTAATATATTTTATTTTTAATATATATTTTCAATTTAATCAATATATTTTATTTTTAATATATATTTTTAATTTAATAGGACATTTTTTATAGTACTGAATAAGACTGCGAGACCTACCAATTAGTTTCTTTTATGCAATACAAGTATAATTTTCTGTATCTTCTTGAAAGTGAAATTAGAAATGGACACATAGCCTTAGTTAGGCCTCTAAATGGAGTATTCAATGAGAATCTTGATGAAACAGATGGTGAATGTTTCAATTTACTACATTATCAATAATGATAAAAACCTGAGCTGATATGGTTTTGAATCAAAACAAGTTGTAGACTACTTATTATTAAATCTTGACTGACTAAAATGTCTTATTCAACAGATGAATATGAAAAGTTTCAATATGTATGGATCTATAATAATAAATATCAATTTTTGAGCTTACCTTTTCTACTTGCATTTTTTTGAATGCGGCTTGTAATATTTTAAAGTTCTGAATATATTCATGTTCCAAATTCGTTTTGAACTTGATTCTTTTCAAAATGACACTTCCTGAAAAAATAAGAAACAAATTGGAAAAATCAATAGTAGTTGGAACCATTTACACAGTAGGCCGAATATTACCTATTGAATCGTAACAGTTTTTCTTTGTGATTGTGTACTGATCAGTTCGAGATCAATAGCTAAAACGCAATTGTCTTTTCAATGATTCAATTCATAAAACAGCAAAACTTCAATGAAAGCTTCATTGTTTCACTTACATCACAACAATGTGATTCAAACTATCCTCACATAAATTTAGACATATGCATTCAAAAACCATGAACAGGATAGGTGAGCTATTACTTGTTGTTGTGAAGGTGATGTTATCAAACCACAGATTTATAAAAATCGAGGTACCGGTACCAGTAGCTACACCATCTCAGGTAAAGTTTGAAGACTGGTAAATAGCTCAGAGAATGATAATGGTGAATTACCCGAAACCATAAACTCGATTTTCAATAACTTAAATATCTGATTTAACAATATCTTGTCTCTCCATTCAATAGTTACAACATCTATATTTTGTTTCAATGAGCTTAGAGCCTTTAAGGTAGGCCCAAGTAGTGCCTTCTTATTACATATACACACACACAAACACACAGGATGGAGCAGAGAAACCGGGTCATTTTTGAAACGCTTGTACATGGCAATGATAGGACCTATATTTAATATTATAAACTGCAAAATAATGCAATTTTAGGCACTATTCTCTGTTTAAAGGTCACAGAATTTCGTGTTTATTGTCGAGCATAGCTTGAAATAATTTTTCAATTTCCTCAAGATTTGGACATTCAAGTGTTTGATCAAAATGCACATAAATGTGATCTGATGAAAAATTAATGTCATATTCTTAGTTTAAACTCTGAACTTAGTTTGAAATTAAAAAAAAACCTAATGAGCATGGCTAATGAAAGAGGAAACTCGAGACTACAAGATAATCCTTACAAAGTCATATTCGACTACAGACACCAAGTGTTCCACGCTTTTAACACCCATTGCATTATTTTTTATCTAGTAAAACTTAATTAGGCTACCACTTCGTATCGACACCTACTGACGCTTCAGAAATTACAAAGTTTCTCTGCTCCACTCTGTATTAATTAAAGTAATTAGTTGAAAATTGTTATTGTTTTCTACTGTATAGTCTTGATGATTACGTATTTTGTATATTTTATTGATATGACACCATAGATCCCACAAGTGTGGATAGGCCTAATGGATGAATCAGAAGGTATTAAAAGTTCTAAAAGTTGACCGTCTTCTTCATTTTAATCAGAATGACTATCACGATAACTTGCCTGGAAACAGCATATCCATGAACTGACAATAGGCAGCACCGGTACAAAGCTCTTCAATTTTTGTGAAGCTTGAAGACAAACAGTCGTTGACCCACGCAAGCATGTCATGACGACTAAGGTTGTCAGACGTGACATTCGTTGAATATACATTGACAGCCATTTTTTCTGGTGTAACCTGAAATATAAATAATTATTGACTTATATGGTTGTAAAAATATTCGAGTAACATCTACAAAGTGGTTCTCTAATTGAATGCAGGAAGTCCTGCATTGAATAAAACGACATGTAGAATGTAGACATGGTAGAATGGAATGTGACATGTTAAGCAATTCTATCAATGAGCGGTTCTACTTCGATTTGCACGATTATGTAAAAAATATTCTCATGTTATCCTCAACATCAACAACCTTCACAATTTGACGCAACGCAAGACATAACCTATTTATTACAGCTAAAACTTCGGTAGATGGGGCTGCTCATCAGCCAGCATAACTTAAAACTAAACTTACAAAATATTCAACTTGTCAAACAACCATCAGATCCAAGATTAAAAGCAACCGTAAGATTGAAGCTGAAAGCGGATGAACGTTCTCCCACATAGGAATAATAAAGAGACAGCGTAGAGCAAATACCATTGAATTAATTCTTGGGTTAATGGCCGAATTAGCCTCCTATTGATGGATATTGTTTCATTGCATTGGAAAAAATGATCCAAGAATAAACAATAGGCCTATATAAAAGATAAATAGATTTTACGTGTAATAGAAATTAGTAAAATACTGTTTGATCGAGAAAAAGAAAACATTTGACCTAATGAAAAGAAAACGTATGTAAATTCCCATTTTGAGCTGACCCTTCAACTTGGCATGCCGGTTTAAAAATATTTTTACATTTGAATGGCTAACGATAAAAATTCGTACTTACTAATTATGTAGTCTTGATATTAAAGACTTGAGAATAAATTTGAACGAAATCTGAAGAGATGCATCAATCAATTCCAATAATTAAAACCCAACTCAAACTATGACAAACCCGATCAGACATCAGTGAATGATCATCAGACGGTAAAATGATATCATCATGTCACAGATTTGTTTACTGAACGGAAGTGCACATTACTATTCAAATGGCATCTAAAATTTGAATCTGTAGTGTAAATTTATGGAAATTGGTCGAAAATAATAGTTTTTTCCAATTTCATACAGATGAATAACATCAGCGGGCACCAAAATCAACCTATTTTTGAAATACAACTTAAATAATTCAATTGGAAAATCAATAGAACATGCATCAACAAGGTCTTAATTTTTACCGGTTTCAGGAGTAATAATTTGAAAAGTATTAAAATTTTAGTCAGTATCAAACAAAAATAAAATAATATTCCAGCCAATTCAAATTTAAGCTAAATTCAACTGTTTTTATGATCGAATAATGTCATGAGTTGGGTTGGGTAAATTCACTATTTCGACAACTCGCTATTTCAGCCAAAACACCGAACTGTTGCCAGGGAGGTGACTCGCTATTTTTCTGTGACGGTGATTCGCTATTTTTGTGTGATCGCGCTGCCTGTGGGCAACTCGCTATTTTCCCTGCTATTTAACATACATGGTTTAATAATGAAGTTGGAAATGGTTGGAAATATAAAGATCTCAATGTTTCATAAAATTCATAATTTTATTAAAACAATATTGACTGAGCTGGAGTCATAATGGATCACAATGTTTCCTGCAATTTGAAATAAAATTCATTATTCTAGAACCAATATCTACCAAGCTGGAGTCTTTATAGATCACAATGTTTCCCACAAATATTTGCAATCAAATTCATAATTATCGAACCAATATTGAACGAGCTCTAGTAATTTCCCCATCTTGCCAGAATATCTTTTTTGCATGGACAGACTACAATTTGAAATCAAATCTATAACTTTCAAACCAATATTGACCAAGCTCGAGTCATTTTCCCATCTTGCCAGAATGACTTCTTTGCTTGGACAGACTAAAATATTTTAATTTGATTTTTCATACAATTTGAAATCAAATTCATAGTTTTTGAATCAATATTAACCAGGCTGCACAGACTTGCCTCAAAGTTTAGGCCGCTATTACACGATAATAGTTCCATGTCATACATCTATTATCAAAGATATTATAATATGTTCTCCATAGGAGGACATATGACATAGAATATGATCATTTATAATATTGGTTCATTACACGGTAATATTTCATCATCACAGATGTTTGATAATAGAAATAGTATTATCTTATAGTATCCTCTTATGGGGCAATTCAGCACACATAGACGACATTCTACTTCTACAAAAAAAGGCTCTGAGAATAATCACAGATTCGCCATATTTGGAGCACTGCAGGCCACTGTTCATAAATAACAAAATTTTGACAGTCATTAATCTTTATATATATTCTGTTTCAATATACACAAAGAAAAATATGCACAGATATCAGACTAGAGATAATAATCATTCCTATAGCACAAGAAACAATAGACAGATTCACTTTCAGTATCAGAGATTGTCCAGGTCCTTGAACAGTTTTGAAATTGTTGGACAAAAGGTTTTGAATAAGTTACCGCTAGAACTCCATAATGCACCTCTAAATATTTTCAAAGCAAAGATGTATGATTGGCTATTGCAAAACCCTCTTTATAAGCTTGGTGAATTTTACGAGAAAACAATTAATGTTTCTATTGACCTTCGTGGAGAATTTTCTCTCTCTTAGATGTAATTTTTAACGTAGTCTTATACGTACTGTAATTTTTTGACGTTGTCTCTTGCCTTTCTGGCCTCTGGACAAAAAATATTATTATTATTATTAATATGTCATAGAACTATTATCGTGTAATACCCGCCTTATCAGGTATCAGCTCTAGCATCAAAGTTTGCATGCCCCTCCTAGACAGATGAGTTCTATTGATGGCGAACTGTGGCACGAAACAGCCAGTTGCCTGACCTGGCCTGCCGAGCTGTAATAGCCAGAACGTAATTTCGCTATTTCTCAAAAATACGCAGTTGTCTAAATAGCGAGTCACCTCCCTAGCGACAGTTCGGTGTTTTTGGATATGATCAAGTACGAGTGTTCTCGTGCTTGTGATTGTGAGTGTGTGCAGTGTGCGCGCTGTGTTGTGATTTGTGAACACAAATTTTATTTTTCGTGAATCAAAAATTTAACCGAAAAGTTTTGCCATCTACAATAATTTGATTAACGACACGGAATTCGATCTTTGATGAATTAAGGTAAGTTTCAATTTAACTATTTCTCTAGTCGATTCCAAAGAATTTGTTTAGAAATCTCAAAATAATAAACAAAATGTTACATGTGTGTTGTTATTAGTTGTTAATGGACTAACCTCATTCACAGTAACGGTTGAATAATGATATTTTGGTTTAAATTTTGAAGTTAATAATATTGTTGTACGGTAATCTTTGCGGTAAATTTCAACTCTGCTGGTCTAGGTAGTTGTTGCTGGCTGTGCTTATTTAGTAAACATATAAATTTATAACCAAACCATTGAAATTGGTATTCATACAAACGATTGCATTTCTAACGAACCATGCCATTCATGCTTTAATTCACAATTTTACTTCTTCTTATTCTTGTGTATATAATTCTACAGAGAGTGGCAGAAATCCTGAAGGTTTTTGGTTTTGCACATGTTAGCAAAACATGCCTACCAAGAGGATGAGGAATGGGAGAAGTGGAAGCACAGGATTCTCAAGACAACAAAAATGATTTTTAGTTACCATGGAGCAGTGAAATTTGTGCGTTTGTTGAGAAGGTTTTTATAAAACAGTGGTTTTTCTTATTTTTCTGAGGGTGATTCCCACTTGAGCTCCTAGGCTTGGGCGTGGATAATGAGAGAGATGATGAAAGGTAACCTTATCGTCTTGTTAGGCTATTTTCGTTGTCTTCACCACGGTCCTCAGCTTGGCATGAGATTGTGTATCCTCCGAAAGACGGGGTGGCCGTAACTATTTGATTGCGCTGTACTCAGAGAATTGTTCCCCGATCAAGAATCAAACCCGGGTCCTCTTGGTTATCACTTATTCTAAAGAGCCACCCAATCTTCTCACTGACTGTTCGTTTTGGTACATTCATTTAACCAGTTTATATATAGTCCGTAGCCCAGAACATTTTGGTGTAAAGGGATGGATTCTTTGCTCTCACATGAGAGAAAACTTTGTCACATTCTTAGAATTACGTCTTGAAGAAAAACGAACAATGCCCACTGAGTCGCTGCTGCTCAATTGCAACTCCAATTCCTTTTGGTATTGAGAACGCGGGCACCCTACCAATCTCCTCACGGTTGCTATAGGCTACTGCACACTACACAATAAAAAATATTTAGGAATTTCTGGCTGGAGACGTTGATATTATTTGACAGTCGATGAGTATGCATATTCCCGTCCACCCAATGAAAGTTATATGTCTGGAAAACCTCGTACATTCAAAATCTTCGGAAAAGTAAGTGTTGGGTGTAGAAATTCAATTGAAAGTACCGTATCAGATTGACTTGATTGACTAGATTTTTTCAAAACAAATTTTGTTATATTGCTTATACTTTTCAGAGTTTGCAAAGATGGGTAATAAACCAGAAGATCTAGATGTTATCACTGGCTTGCTTGCCGGAACAAAAATAGAATCATTGGACAGCGGTGTGAGCTTTGCAGGAAAGTCATTGAAGTTGGATAAAGAAGAAGATGGTAAGATATTTTTCTTTCAATTAACTGTATCACTTCTTACTCACTATTTGCATGCTACCTGACTTCTTCTCACTTACATGAAACTAGCATCAATTGTTGTCTTTAGCCCTGGTAGCCTACATTAGACATCAGAGCACCTAGAAGATAACTTATTGGATGGCTGTTTATAATCTTAATCACTTCGAACGTCCCAAATAATAAGATTACTATTAGTATTCGACTGTTTCTGAATGCGGCGTAATACAGAGTGCCCAAAAAACGCAAAAATTGTTCCCTTCAGTTTTGAGCGATTTACGTCGTACCTAACGTCAGACAGAAATTCTTAGATTTTTTTAAAATTGAAAATTGGTATTCAGCTCATTCTTCTATCTTCAATATGTACTAATTGAGTTAATTTTGTGCATTGTTCTCTCGTGAATACTGTCTATCACAGATCCAAACCAGCTAGTTGGCACATATATTCAAATTTCTCAATTTGATTGATGGATATCAAAATCAGTTGCAACTGTTGACCGTGTCAGTTTAAAACAATCTCAGTTCGTATGGTTTGAAAGTTCACTGATGATGAATAATAATAATAGGCCTAATAGTAATAAAGAATGAATAGTCAAGTATTTTTTGAATGCAAACCAGGTATTCCCCTTAGGTAGTTGAAAAATTCAGTTGCGCTTTATTGAATCATTAACTAAGAAAAACTGCAAGCTAAATATGTGAGTTAAATCAAGTTTGCAGATAACTGTATGTAGTCAACTGATGTGTATTTTCACCTATATTTTTGAACATACAGTATTTTCATTTAAAACTAGAAAGTATCATAGAATGTTAAGTAATATAGTCTTCAAAAACACGTTAAGATACTGCTCAGACTTGGAAACAACTGAAATAATAATAAGTTGAGAACATTAAAAAATATTATAAATAAATTGTTTCTCATGACACCACAAGTTGAATTGTGTGAATTCTGTATTATGCAAGACCCAATTTTATTCTTTAGGAAATGTACTTGTAAGGTTCCACAAACTTTATTTACAGTCCATGACAGGATGATCACGCCATACTGTCAATAAGTGAAGCCCTCATGGTTGTCGTAATAGCAGCTGGCTGCGCTTCGTTCAATTTGAATATACTCTCGATAACTGAGATTTCGGTGGAAGTGGTATCCATACCACAGAAAACACTCCAATCATTGACAACCATACCAGCTCCTATTACTTCTGATCCGCGGTTGATTGTTCCAGCCACTAAAGGTACTTGAAGTAGAGATGCAAGTTCATCCATATCTTGAGTCGAAGTATGTGGGTGAACTAAGCCTCCTTGATTGGAAAATGCACAGTAAGAACCAACTGAAACATTTGAAGCTACAGTTTGCCTGAAAACTTCGACATTGAGGTTATCAGCAAGGATTTCTTCGGTTTCACGATCCAAATCAGGATGAACAAGCGCAACATAATCATTGCAGGTGATAACATTTCCTAGCGCTGATAACCTTTCTTCAACACGTTGAACTTTTACACTGTCTGGAAGTGAATTACGAAGATGCTGCAGTTCTGTATCTGTTGTAGAGTTAGGAACTAGAAGTCCATTTTTATTTCCAACACACATTCGTCCAACAATTCTGCAGCCAGCAAGTGAACAATGAACAACTGGAATTACATCGTTCATCTCGGCTTCGAACACGCTGTAGAAGTTCTCTGATCCTCCAATCCCAACCAAACAGTTGGCATTAGTCAACTTACTAAAAACACCAATTTCATTATTGTTTTCAAACTGAACTCGGATAGCCATTTTTGATTTAATAAAAGTTCAACTGCAAATGGAAGGATGTAATTGTGAAATTTACAATTTAAAAGACAAATATGTTCCATCTTAGGGAAGCGGTTTGTCCCATTGGTAGAGAGCGTCTAATCGGTGAGATTAGATAAGCGACGTGCCTCTACCACCACCGTTGTAATGGTGACCGGTTCCTCTGAATTAAATTTATGAGCCTCAAAAATCGCTTCCCGGTGGTTCGGAACCCACCTAAAGCAGTAGGTCCATTCATCTCTCATCATCATCCTTCCCATTACCCACGCACAGGCCCAAGAGCCCATGTGGGCATCACCCTCACAAAAAAAACTGTAATTTATTTGTTTGATACAAGGTTTAAAAGTCAAGAGTTGAGGATTTATTAGGTTAAATAAAAATATTGTTTCTTCCGCAATAATTCACAGTTTATATTGAAATTATAGAATTACCAGCTAACAGCTAATAATACAAATTATTTAGGTACAGTAGTAGAATTATCCTTACTTTTTAAGAAGAAATGAGTCTGCATGAGCAAATTCGCCTGCACAGTAACTTGTTTTAATTCATTAAAAAAGCCACGATAACAATAACAACCATTAATATTATTTGAGCAGGTACAATATCAATTCATAATTTTAAGAAATGAAATTTAGATGGTTAGTTGATTGTCACCCCGTGAGATTTTTTTTAAGAATACTGTGGTGATACGGGAATAAAATTTATAAAAAGCGGTAGACTAATACATTTTCAATTTTGTTTTGTTTTTGCAGCTTCAGAAGTAGTAAAAGCAATCTTGAATTGTAAAAATCTGTGCTACTTGAATTTAGAAGGAAACACATTAGGAGTAGATGCAGCTAAAGGCATTGGTAAAGCGTTGGAATCACACCCAGAATTCAAAAGGGCATTATGGAAAGATATGTTCACCGGTAGGATGAAAGAAGAGATACCAGAAGCTCTGGTAATTATGCACTTTTCATGCTTATAATATTCTTGATGTATGTTTTCTAGTTTTTAGGAATCCGTTGTTTCTAAACTACTTTAGTTGGTTTTACAAGATTTCATTTTGTACCGTTCATATTTTGAAATTCATAATTTTTCACTTTATTATTTTTATTTCTGTTCTACATATCAACGTTCAGCTGTAGAAATACTTGATGAATATAATATTGTATTATTCAAAATACTTGCTGTAGAAATCTTGTGAGCACGATATTGCTGCACATTTTAGGGAGTAGTACTCAGCTGACAATCCGCGCCACTCTACTAACCTTCTAGCGTAGATATAGATAGTCTGGTCGAGCAAAGAAGACATTCTGGCAAGATGGTGAACTTACTCCAGCTCGGTCAATATTGATTTTAAGATTATAAATTTGACCTCAAATTGTGGAAAACATTCTGCTCTAGAAGGTTAGTAGAGTGGTGAGGACTGAAGTTATTCTCTCATCTTATTAGAATGTCTTATTTTATCGATCAGACTGGAGAGGTTGAAATTTTACATGCTCTCATGCTATTATTTGCATAGTTTCAGATTCAGGTGCTTTGTACAAACTTGGGTCCACATTAGATCACATTTGTAGTTAAATTCTAGTGTTGCCAATAGTATTATTTTTATTTCAATTCTATACTTTATAATTTCACCACCACCATAACGTTTTACTTGAGCATTTAATTTATTGTTTGTGTTTGCAATGAATCTTGAATTGATTGATGTTCCAGCTCATAAAGTGGAATTGTTTCCTAAATATTTTATCAGAATCTCAATCGCTAAATTTCATATTTTTTCAGAGATTTCTTGGAAGTGGTCTAATGTTATCCAATGCCAATCTGCTTGAATTAGACTTGAGTGACAATGCTTTCGGGCCAATAGGTGTTGAAGGTCTTGCTTCTCTCCTGAAAAGTAAATGCTGTTTTGCTCTGGAAATATTACGACTGAACAACAATGGTCTTGGCATTACTGGTGGCAAGGTAAGAACGCATATATTAATTTTAAAATTAACTGATTAACTGTATTATCATAGAGATTGTTTTATACAGAGTGACACAAGAAAACGGGAACTTTCGAGGTAAAACGTACCTGATTAAAGGAAATGTAATCATTATTTTTATCGCTGAAAATGTGAAGTATTATAGTTGCCATTTATAGTTGTAACAAGAAAAATGCCAATATTCATCGACAATGTCTTTTAGATGACGACCATTCAAACGTGTACATTTCTGGAAAACGGTGAGATTTCCATGTAAGCATGGAATGTCGAAGCACTTTGTTTTACTTTTTCTTGTGGAGCCATTTGGAAAGTAAAGCATAGCCTACGCTCCACGCTCAAAAATAATTATTGAGTTGGAAACAAGGATTCATGAAGAAACCGCTGAAATTCGCATTGCAGTGATTCAACTTGCCGTGCAAAATCTCACTGTTCGCTTGCAGGAATCCATACATACCGTTTGAATGGTCGTCATCTCAAGGACATTATCTACAAAAATTGGCATTTTTCTTGTTACAACTATAAATGGCAACTATTCTACTTCACATTTTCGGCAATAAAAGTAATGATTACATTTTCTTAATTCACGTACGTTTTACTTCAAAAGTTCCCGTTCTTTGTGTCACCCTGTAGAATGTGCTATCAAATATTTAAATGAATCTTGTAGAGTTCCATAGAATATTCAATCAATAATATCTTCCTTTGACGATTTTTGTATAAGATATATGGTTTTAAACTTTTATAAATGATGTGAAGAATAATTGGAAAAAATCTCAAGTCTTAACTGAAATCTATGAACAAAGGCAACTGCCAACTGCCTCTACATACTCCATTCAATAAGTATCGAGACTAGTTCGCTGTAGCCTCAACCGAGCTTTATAGGGGGATTCAACCAGTAGGGATCAATAGATGGGATCTTTACGAATGAGAATCATTGTGGTTCAGTCGCCTACGTGCATTAGTTGATGCAGGAGGTCGATTTCCGCGCCGAGTGTTTTTACCTCGTGTCACAGCACCAACATGGAACTTACCATTAGTGATGTGGGTCGGGTGAAGACCTAGTGGATAGGTAAATATAAATTGGGTATTTACCCGGGTATTTATTATTTTTATTGAATTTAGAAAAGATTTAGTTGTCTTTTTGCATTCAAACGCCTTCAATGATAGTGAAATGATGACAAAATGCAAACAAAATGTTTTATATAGTGACAAATAGCATTTAGCTTCCGAGCATCATTTGTTTCTGTATTGTTAAATCTTATTGAAAATTACAAAAAAATTTTTTATTAATAATTATTATTTAGCGTTCAAAGAGAGGGGAGTTTGACCCAGTATCACTTTTCACTTTCATAATAAAACGAAATAACAATAGAAGCATATTCACTATTTTTCTAATGTGGTGCTGTAATGATTTCATTGATAAAGATTGACTTCATTGACGATTTCGTTGAGAAAGCATTACATTATGCCATTGATACGAGCGAATCTTAAGGGTTTAAGTTTACTGCCGAACGGCAAAATCATGCCCCATAAAACAATGTAATTTTTATCAATCTTTTGGAGCAGATAGCGCCGATATTTATGGGCAAAATTACACGTTCTTCATGTGATTGGAAAAACATAAAAAAGATTATTTACTCAGTTTTTTATTGATTTCTTTTATGGTACCGTATAGTCTGTATAAGCAAAGAAGACATTCTGCCAAGATGAGAAAATGACTCCAGCTCCAAAAATATTAGTTGAAAAATTATAAATTTGTTCTCGAATTGTAGATCAGAATGTTTCCTACAATTTGAGACCAAATTTATAATTTTTAAACTAATATATCTGGAGCTGGAGTAATTTCCTCATCTTGCCAGAATTTCTTCTTTGCTTGTACAGACTATACTAAGTATTATTCAGGCTAAATATTTCTAAGAGAACAGAAACGACCTACTTCATCAGGAAAATATTTAGCGAAATTTTAAGGTGAGGATATTATTCAAGAATCTTTTTCATGAAAAGCCTACATCCAGGATACCAGAAAAACATTTCTTACCATCTAAAACTACACGTGCTCTATCCCAATCCATGCCAATAGGCCTCTCATTTTTAGAATGTTGATAGAATAAATTTCCCAATGGATTAATTTTATTTATTCTATTTAATTAATTTTAATAAGTTGAATGTTTGAGTTTGATCCATTTTTATGCCCTTTATCGGCCTTAGAAAATATTTCAATGTTATTTGTTTCCATCTACAGAATTTTAATTCACGATTAAATTAAAATTACAGATTTATCAGAATTTCAAGTAGATTCATAAAAATATGCATAAAACTCCCATAGGTGTTTCTTGTTACAAAAAATTCTCAAAAACATTTTCTAAGAGTTAATTTCTTATTTTTGTTTTTAAACAGCCTAAAATTTAGGCCTTTAGGCATATTTAATATGCTTCACGAGATTTTCAAGTTTGTAACTATTGGTTTTAATTTTCCTTTAATTTATTATTTTTATTTAGTAGCCTATAGTTTAGAGTAGAAATATATGCATAAAACTCCTGCAGAGATTGTCTAGTCTTATTTACCCAGTTTTTTTATGAAGAATCCTATTCATTCAAAACTTCAAGTAATACTTGAAAAAATATATAGTCATTGAAAAATAGCAAATAAGTTTTTATAATATTATAACAATACTATTACTATGCCAATATATCATCAATGCCAATACTAACATAATCAGGGGTACAAACATCAATGATTCAATAAATACCCAATATACCCGGGTATATATGAATTTTGGGTATTTACCCCGAGTTTTAAATACCCGGGTATTTTACATCACTACTACCATCGAGAAAACCTACGCTCTAAATTTTTGCTTTAAACATGAAAAATCTGCGTCGGAGACCCCTCCCTTGTTAAATAGGTAATCGAAGAAGACTCTTCGAGCCGCGCAAGAGTTTTTCAGGGGGTACAAAATGTTTTAGGAAGGCCAAGAACTCGTTGAAGTCGAGTTGGGCATCTGACGCCTGACAAACGCTTGAACTGGGGCTTGGGTGGTGAAAACTGGAAAAATTTTTGCTCTCTGACAGGCGTATAATAGTCGCTCTCATCAGTGAGAAGAATGATCTTGTAGTGGAAACCATCCACACTATCGAAACAGTTGATATGACGATGAGAAAAACTTTGAGGAATTTTCCAATTGTAGCGCTGTGCCACAGTGCGATTGTTGGGTAGCATCTACTGCCGAAATTTTGCGTTGCCAAGTCATATCAACCCCCTAAACAATCCTTTTTTCTTACTTCTATGACTAAAAAGGCCGCTGTGAGTACAGGGGTTTGACTCGGATGGCTAGACTTTGGCTTCCAAACAGTTGTGACGCGCTCTCAAAACACTTGGCGCGGAAATCGACCTCCTGTCTCAAAGAATGAACTTAGGATGCTAAACCACAGAGCTCCTGAACAGTAAAGAACCCCTCTACTGAGCCCAACCAGTTGAACCCCCCTCCACGTTTCTGTTGAGACTACAGAGAACCAGTCTCGATACTTACTGAATGGACCTTGAATAGTTCAATTATTGCTCCATCCTATTTGAAAATCATGGTACCTATTGAAATATTTTATAACCATGTCACTGTGTCACTGAGCTACTTTTTATTTGAACGCCGAAAATGTCCAACCTGTTTATCAGTATAAATCATAATGATCATTTCACTGGTGGCTCGTCAGGTGAAGTGCCCGTATCTTATACTGTACAACACTTCACTTTTTTCCTCGGCACGAGCCGCCAGTAATCATATAATCAATCAGTAGGCCTAGACCCAACTTATATTATAAATCAAACATTCAATTTATAATATTGGCTTTATAATTACAAATTTATGTAAAAAGTAATTTCTGATATTGTGCTTGGTTCCAGTTGTAAGACCGATCATTGATTATTTCTATTTTTCATAGAATGTCCATTTATCTGAAATCATTATTTACTTATGTAACTCGTAAATTATTTTGATTCAACCCATGTATAATTGTGTAAAATTATTGTTAAATAATGATTGAAATAATGAATAAAAAATTATTAAGTAATGAATCAAAAATGATTGTGTAAATTATAATATAGAATATGGATGAATCGCAGGGAGAAGACATTTTGCCAAGATAGCGGCTGTTCTATTAAATGCAATTTAACACACCTTACTCGCTTAATATCGATCACTCTTTGTTTTCAATGGAGCAGCTACCATTTTGGCTAAATCAATTTTCCCAACGACTCATCCATATCACTAATCACTCTGATCAAAAATGAAAAATTTTGATTTTCATTTTCATATTTTTCAGCTGCTAGCAAGTGCTCTGATGTCTTGTTACAACTCCAGTAAAGATCTTGGCAAACCACTTGCTTTAAAAGTTTTCATAGCTGGGAGAAATCGATTAGAAAACGAAGGTGCTAAAGCTCTGTCTCAAGTTTTCTCTGTAAGTAAATGCTTTTATGCTGACTTTTTGAGCATAAATCCATGACCGACATCAAATCCTTGCTTTTTTCTAGAAAATCTTCAATTCTGATGATGTCTTTTTTTACTGGAAGCACTTCTTGTGTTTGTGTTTCAACTCTTACCTCCTGTACAGTGTACAATACTCTCACTTATCGAATGATCATCATTCCAGAAAATTTATCTTTCTTTTTGAAATTTTTTGAAAGAAATGTTTCTCTTAAACGAGTTAGTTCTCTAGAGTTTTTTCTACTTGTTACTTTGAACGTTTGTTACCAAATTCACCACTTTCAATGACATAAACGTTTTCCATACGCAGACTGTTACATCATTTGCCATGATCAAGATTTAAATGTTTCTTATTTTCGTGCTCTGAATTTTTAGTGAAAATTCAATATTTTTGGCTATGAAAAAAATGGTCAGTGATTTCGTGAAATGCTTCAGTTTTAGTAGTCAACAATGTTTTGAAATAAAAAAATAGGTTTTCAAATGAACTATTTAAAAGAACTATAACTCATGTCTCCATTTGTGGAAAATGAGGTTATCTGGCGAAGTGGAACAACCCTTGGGTCTCCCCACTATTATAAAGCATGCGCTAAATGAATAAATAAATCATCATTTGCCTTATTACATCAGCTCATGTCAGTCTTGGGTAAGATTCAATCTCTTATAATGACAAATCATTAAAATGTGAATAAGATTCAAATTTTATTCTATTGTTTCTCCAATCTGAGTCAATCTTAAGCCTTTTTCACATGGCGGATATTTTATACACATTAGTGATAGGCCCACGCAGTAGTGATACAAAATTGATAGAGGAAAGCAATGCAGACACAGGCAGTTGCAATGCTCTGGGAACGCCGTCTTATTGAAAATGAGCTGATTCTATTTCTCAATTATACAACATTTACAGAGCATTTAAAACTTAGTTCAGGTATTTTTTAAGTTGATTTGATGAAAATAATCATAAAACACTGACTTTCAGAGAGCCAATAGTGTTTTTCCTGATTTTCAGCATTTTCAAATGAGCAAACCTCACTTTGCAACCCCACGTTACAAATATTTTGTGTCAATGAGCTTCCTTCCTGTAAGATTGCTTATCAATTTTGAACTCCTGTATTACAACTGCACGTGTAAAGAAACTTCTAGTCCAATTTACAAAAGTATATTATAACATTTTCCTTGTTTTTGTTAACATTATAGTAGAAATATAAATTTTATTAGAAATCAAAGAATAACAACGAGTGTCAACCGTCCCATGATCCTTTCTCATTATTGTGTGTTGAAACAATAATTTTTATGTACTTTTGCAGACTTTGAAAAGTTTGGAAGAAATAAGAATGCCGCAGAATGGAATCTATTACGTGGGGATCACGGCGCTGGCGGATGCGTTTGCAGTGAATAAGAATTTGAAAATTCTAGATCTGAACGATAATACAGTGAGTGAAAAAGGCAGCATTGCCCTTGCCAAAGTGTTGCCAAATGTTCAGTCGCTGACACACTTAAACCTGGGCGATTGCCTGCTCAAAACTGCCGGCGCTCTAGCTATAGCTAAATCAATCACTGACGGACATGATAATCTTCAAGTAAGTCTCTAAAAGTACGGTAGGTTAATGTATTGTACATTATACCTTATTCACGATCACTTGAAACGAAATAAGCAAACATTTTGCGTGTAATGGTAGGTCTTATTCTAGGTCGGCCGCAGTCGAACAGCTGTAGTTAATCACTGCTCAAGACAAAGAGTCTTGAGACAAGGCAAGTCGGACTGAAGCCTATCACTGCTCAAGACAAGAGCTGTGATTGGCTACAGCCGTTCGACTGCGGCCGACCAATTCACATAGAAGAATACTTATCATACTCGTAAAAAGTTTGTTTATTTCATCTTAAGTGGGTATAGTGTGTAGATTCGTATGTCGTGAAGACATTCAATTTTAAAGATGAATAATGATTAAATCACTATGAAACTGTGTGATCACGGTTTAATTTACTTTAAGGAAGATACAAGTTAATAAGTTATCGAATAGTAAAAGCATGCGTTTTGATGAGTGATTTGTATATTATGTATTCAACGATTTAGACTATTATACTATTGCAATTCAATGATAGAATTGAAAATAATGGAACAGTACATTTCTATTTTGAATAAAACATCAAGATATTGTCAAACCACAGTTTTAACGAAATACCGGTTTCGGTTGCTTCACCATTATCAATATCTGGTGAACTCCAAACTTTCATTCTGTGTTTTATCAGCATAGTCTACCATTTACCACCATAATAGTATGATACAATTTGAGTATTAACTTAAGTCTCAGGTGTATATATAAAAAATTCTATTGTATTTGATGAGATATTGTGGTATTTTCCTATAATTAAAAATAATAAGACACAGATGTTGTCAATACCACTTATTTTATCATACTATTTACAACAGTAGAGATCTAGCTGAGGATGGGGCAAGTATAGCCCTGAAACCATGGTACTGTTGTAAATAGTATAATAAAGTTAGTGGTATTGACAACATCTGTGTATCATTATTTCTCATTGTATATATCACTTCGGAAGTTAAATCTTTTGAACTATAATTATAACGCATTTTTAGAATAGTTCTCAGTACATTGCACAAATAATGATTATCACTCAGTTATAGTCTGTCCAAGGAAAGAAGACCCTCTGGCAAGATGAGAGAATGACTCCAGCTCGATCAATATTATTTCAAAAAATATTTATTTGGTCTCAAATTGTAGATCAGAATATTTCCTACGATTGAGACCAAATCAGTATTTTTTGAACCAATATTGACCGAGCTGGAATCATTTTCTCATCTTGCCAGAGGGTCTTCTTTGCTTGGACATACTATAACATGTTCCATTTTTTATTCATCCAACAGGAAGTGAACTTTTCATGCAATGAAATTCGTCTGAATGGTGGTCTAGCGTTAGCTGAAGCTCTCATATCGAAGGAAAAATTGACAAGTGTGATATTAGACGGAAATCAATTTGGTGATGATGGTGCATCCGAAATTCATGAACGACTTTCGTCATGTGAAACAGCTACAATAAGCATAGAGTAAGTAAAACGTCTTTCATTGTTTTAATAATTTTCTTAGTTATCATTCAACATTTCTAGTTTTGGACTGTCACTATGAATTGGTAGATGAACAATTTTGAACTTGAAGGGCACGACACGGTTCGACGGCAGTTGAAAGGCTGTAGCCAATCTTCTTGTTGAAGCTCAAGGACAAGACAAAACCTGTGATTGGCTACTTTGGCTGTTAGACTGTGGCCGACCGTCGGACCGTGTCGTGCAGTGGGAAACGTGATTCAATGATTTATTTCAGCCAAAAAAATACATAAGCACATTAGGCCAAGTCATAATACAATACAAGACATTCAAATACATCATTACACAAAACATAATAATCATAATATATCGTTAAATATCATAAAAACCAATAAGTTATACAGCAATCATTGAATTAGTTATTATTAGTTATACAGCTGGCAATCATTGAATTTAGGTTGGCCTCCTTGAATTCATTGACAGAATAAAAAGGGTTGGAGATCAACCATGACTTCAAATGTCTAGTGAATGGTGTAAGGGGCAGGCTCCTCATTTCATGTGGTAACATATTAAAAAACTTCAAGCCAGAATAGGGATAGCTTCTGCTTGTTCTCTCCAATCTGACTTTTGGCTCTCTGGAAAATGTTCTGGTTACTCCTAGTTGCATGACCATGAATTTCATTGGCTAAGGTGAATGAGCTTATATTTCTCTTTACAAACACTAAGCACTCGTGTGTGTATGTATATATAAGTAATTTATATAGATATAAATATATATATATTGAAGACTGTCATTACTTTCAACCTGATGAACAACGGCTTACAATGATCAATCCACCCAGCCCACATCACAACTCTAACAGCTCGCTTCTGCAGCAACAACACCCTTTCAACACTGGCAGCATGTCCCCATAGAACTGTTCCATAGGCTATATGGCTCTAGAAAAATGCAAAGTAAGCCTGGCGAACAAAGCTGTCAGGTACACAATCAACAAGCCTCCTCAACAAAAATACAACCCTACTAAGCCTGATGCATAGTTGGTCTATATGAGCCTCCCACGTCATCTTAACCTGTCCAGGGAAAACCCCAAAAGTTTCACAGTACCTGTGATGGAAATCTGCGGATTGAGACTAAAAACCATCTCCTGAGTCTTATCATTATTGAGGGCCAGCTTATTTGCACCAAACCACTGGGAAGCACTTTCATACAGCTCTCTAACAACCAACTTGGCAGACTCAATACTCTTGTGATCAGCAAAAAAAGACGTATCATCGGCAAACAATAGAACACCACCATCCACTGAGTAATAAAGGTCATTTATTGAAATAAGGAAGAGCAAAGGCCCCAGAACTGGCCCTTGGGGGACTCAATAGTGTAAAGGAGCAGGGCTTGACAATTCACTATTCCAGTCAACAATCTGGAACCTATCACTTAGGTAAGATTTCATCAAAGCTACAGCACCGACTCCTAGACCATACCTCTCCAGTTTCATCAACAATATATCATGTGGAACACAGTCGAAGGCACGTGTCAAGTCGCACAGTAGAAGCGAGGTTGATTTTTTACTTTCAAATGCCTCTTGGATTGACTGTATGAGAGTATGAACAGCCAACACAGTAGACCTTCCCTTCCTAAAGCCAAACTGAGCAGAGACTAATAGATTATTAATTTCGAAATACTCATAAAGCTGGACACATAACACTGTTTCAAAGATTTTGGCAAATACTGGAATAAGAGAAATGAATCTATAATTACTTACACTGTCTACAGCACCTTTTTTGTGAACAGGGACCGTTCTTGAAACCTTGAGCTCATTTGGAAAGACACCCTGATCCATACACTTATTAATTAGACTAGCAATTATCGAGCACAGGGGAACAATTAGTTGTTTTAGAAGAGCGACACTCATGCCATATATATCTTTTGCCTATGAAGAGCTGAAACCATTTACAATGTTAAAAATATCAGGACCTGTCACATGACTCCATTTAAAATTACTTTCCATGGCTGGGATTTATTGGAGAGCAATAGATGCATCAATCGAACCATTTGGTATATTACTCACAATACCGTCCACAGATGTGACATAAAATTGATTGAAATCATCAGCAGTTGCAAATCCTTGATCAGTTCCTTTAGATTTTGGCTTTTGTGAATTAATGAGCTCCCAGGCAGCTTTGCATGGGTTTTGAGTATATGTAATGAATCTTGCATTGGCACTTTTCTTGGCCTCCCTTAACCTAAACCGGTACTCCTTTCTAAGTCTAGTAGTCAACTCTAATAGGTAAGGCCTACCTCTAGCCAAATCATCAACCATGTAAACCATGTCTCTCATTTGAACAAGCTCATGAGTGAACTAATCCTTTACTTGTGGAACTCTCTTTTTCATAAACCTTCCAGAACCTCTCAGCTTCATCCTTAGAAAAGTTCAAAGCCCTCCTGAAATATTTGAAAGAAATAATTGAACCCAATATCCGACTGCATGCTGACAACCAAACCATGCCAAACACCACCCCATGCCTCCAAATAATCACAAAATAGCCTGACTGCCCCATCATTGAATACTCTGTAAGGAATCCTCTTACTAAGTTTACTCAAATCTTCCTTGACACCGGACTTGAATGAAGCTTCCAAGAAATTAAGTGCCTTAAGCCAGTACTTCCCAGCATTTCCCACTAGGCCCACAAGGCCCAGGCCTAGGGCGCTAAATTTTTGGGGGGCGCAAAATTTTAAGAAGTGCTCACATGAACGTGGATAAGATATGATCGGACAAGCGATCGAAAATTTTCTGTGCAGCTAGCAGGAAATATTTATTTATTTTCAAAATATACTAACTAAACTTTAAATAACGTTTAAATATCCAACAATAAAAATGTAGCGACCGACATTCACAGTGTTATGAAAATAATATGATTCATAGTTATCACACGTGTACGCTGACGCGACTCAATGGCCATTGAATCTGAACTTACTGAAAGCATTGACTTCGGAGAAATAACGAGAACTTTTGTTGAATCCAAGCAAAGAAGAACATTTCTATAAAATAAGAATTTTATGAACTACTAATCACTGCATGCTTTTGCAGGAAAGTTATACTTTGTTAGATCGCTTTCTAATGAAGCTCTAAAATATGTTTTTTTATTAATAGTATAGATTTACATTATAAATCTTAACGTAAGTATTTATTATTTTCATTCATTGTGAATGGTGTGATTCAGGAACGTAAGTTGTATTATTTTAGAGTTGAAATTAAAAAGTTACTAGAAAAGTCACATTTTTTAAGTTATTCTACACACCATCTTAATAACTTTTGACAGTACAATATCATCAAGAATAATCAGTATGTTTTACTAACATGTTACCCTATACATATTTATTTAATCTGAAACTGATATGAGAAAAGTAATTTATGTGTATGGGGGATGGGGTTGTCGTAGTAGTTCTGATGTAGGGGGAGGGGCCGCTTTTGGTATGTAGGCCTAGGGGCGCTGAACTGCTAAATGCGGCACTGCCTTAAGCCTGTTCTACCTGTGTTTACAGTATAATAATTAAATAGGCTAAATGATCTTTAGATTGATTTATTAAAAATAGTTACAATACTGCTTACTCGAATAATCTTATCATTTTTTGTTGGAATTATAACATTGAATATTCACAACATTCACATTGAACATAATATCTGAAAAATATTCAAGAAAGGAATTCCTATCATACAGGGTGTTTCAGGAGGTATGTGCAATACTTCTCAGGCTGATTCCTTACACCAAGTAGACAAAAAAGTTAAATGGGACCAACCCCCCAAAAAAATGTTGAAAAATGGCGTTTTTAAGCATATTTTTTCAATTATCTCAATAACCGTTGAAGTTACAGACTTCAGACAAATTTTGCGATTTTTTATCACCATTTCTGAGATTTGGCTGAGATTTACACAATCGCCGTCATTTAACTTTTTCTTCATAATCCGACTCTCTTCAACTTCCATTAATAAAAAATACAATTTTATTATTCCTTATCCAGTTATAACCCTTATTGTTGAAAAATTGCGTTTTTAGCATATTTTCCAATTATCTCAATAACCCTTGGAACTGGTTTCATTGAATTCCTCAGGTAATTTTACATAGGAATTGATTATTTTAGAACCTCAGTAAAGCCTCTAAAAAATTAGAAAAATAAATATTTTTTGAAAAATCTCAATTTTTCGCCATTGTTATCTCGGTAACAAAGCGTTTTTGGGGGTTGGTCCCATGGAACTTTTTTGTCTACTTGGTGTAAGGAATCAGCCTGAGAAGTATTGCACATTCCTCCTGAAACACCCTGTAGAAATAGTTGATTTTATTTGTTGTTCGAAGATATTACTGCGCTATTTCTTTTCTCTTCAATATTCAAATCCCTAAACAAACCCGAACTAATTGTGGAAGATTGAGTCGTTTAAGGGTGACGGATTTTCAGTTAATTTTTTATTTCACTTTCTAGAGATGACGAAGGTGATGAAGATGATGACGAAGAAGAAGAGGATGGTGATGAAGAGGAAGAAGAGGAAAGTGAAACAGAAGAAATTGAAAGTAATAAAAGTATCAATGAAAGCTTGAATTTACAAAAAAGTAATATATCTTTGACTAAACCTACAAGTCCTTCAAATTCAACACAGGTATGTACGAAATTGAATTGATTGACAGATTATATTATTAAAATCTATGAATTTTATCCATATACTTGAATTTAAATGGCTTCATATCAATAATTTTGTAATTTTTAACCAAGCACGACCTCTCCTACTGTTATTATTATGACTGAATGATTTTCTTCTACCCTCAATCGAATGATAGTGAAATAAAGGTTTCTACATATTTGTAACACAGTCATACTCATTTTAATGTTCACTTTGCTATTAGGGCTTCTAATATTTTATAATAAATCAATAAATAATCACATTAGGCTACCCTTGAAATGAGTTCATTTATTGAATTATCATACTCCTTATTATTGTTGTAGCATATAGTCATTCCATTATTTATTTGCATTATCTGATAACATTATTATTAAACTATCAATGAATAAAAAATTATAATACGATTACAATATTGTTAGTGAATAAAATGTTTTTAAAACTTGCATTTTTAAATGTGAAATTTGAATAATTAACATTTGATGAATCGTTCGCAGGTTACCGTTTCTGGATTTTTTAAATCACCAACTGTAAATAATTTTCTATCTCTGGGCACAACGAGAAATCATCTGATTTTGGAAGAAGTCAAAGTAAGTTTAACATTTTTTACCGATTAATAATATTTTATACAATCTGTTGAGTAAATAATTACTGTCTTCTTCCATCTTAACTAAGAATACTGCACTCATATAGTTCGCGCAAGCTAGAAGACACCTGGTTACCATGTAAATTCTATTGTAACGACGTGTCATCTCAGTCTAGACGAATCCAATTTAGCTTTGTTAGACCGATATTAAGACCAACAAAAATCATGAGTATTTGATTTGAATTCATAAGACATGTCACAAATTAACAAATATGTATTAAAGCTTACCTGAAAAGAGGATTATGAAACTTATTTCAGTCAAAACTATGATAAAGGCTACAAATGTTTTTGGACTTCATTTCTTTAAAAGCTGTATCAAACTCTTACAGTAGAATCTCACGAATTCGAACCTCGATAATTGGAAAACGTCTGTAATTTGAATTTTTTGTACGTAAATACACCTTAAAAGGACTTTTCTTGTCTTTCATCCTTGATGGTCCAAATTTCCTATGATTCTAACTGAAATAGCAATCCTTAAATTCAGAATAATTGAGATTTTTATCGACAACCACAAATCTCAACAATAGAATAGATTGTCGACTTCTTTATTTAATAACGTGGCGAAGTTTTGACAGTAATGTCCACTCAACCACGAAGCATCCTCTCCACAATCGAAATAGATATAGATCCTAAACAAAATACAGGGTGTGTTTCAGGAGGAATGTGCAATACTTCTCAGGATGATTCCTCACACCAAGTAGACAAAAAAGTTCCATGGGACCATCCCCCAAAAACGCTTTGTTACCGAGATAACAATGGCGGAAAATTGAGATTTTTCAAAAAATATTAATTTTTCTAATTTTTTAGAGGCTTTAGTGAGTTTCTAAAATAATCAATTCCTATGAATTTTGACAAAACATAGCACAAGTGATGAATTTGTGTTTAGTAGCGATTCTGCGATTTTTGCAAAAAAAACCACGTGCCCAAAAAACCACGGAAAATTTGTTAAATTCCTAGTTTTTTGCAACTCACGTCAAAACCAAGCGTCGGACAGAAAAAATTGTAATTACAATGTTTAAGTAAATAAAATTCTTGAGCGATTGATATCAGATTCAACCCTCTGTGATGAGCGACAACCGAGTTATGAATTTTTTAAAATACTGTTTTTTTATAGAAATTGAAATTTGACAATTTTCAATTGTTTATATCTTCTGTACGTTTCATTATGTGAAAATGTGAAATTCAAAATCCCTCTGGGGATAATTTTATCCTGTACAATTCAAGACCACGTAGAACTTTCTATCTTATATATTTTTTGTGCTAGAGCTCGCAACATATTTCCTTGTACAATAAAAAATACAATAATATTATTTTCAACAATAATGACCAAAATAAATCTCTATATCCTTGTATTGGAGTTTTCCACCAGAATATTTTTTGTTAGATCATATTTCAATATAATACCCACCATACCGTCCTCAATTCAGGCTATTTCCAGTTAGAAGGACTCTTTAAGGATAATAAATTAAGGACACCCGTTACATTCGTAGAGTTCAATAGATCTTAACAAACTATAGCTCATTGTTTTCAACTCATCAAGGCGGATCAAACGCATATATAATTTGTTAAATTCGGTCAAAATTGAATAAATCTAAATCAAATTTAAATAAATTGTGAATAAATCTAACCTTCTTGAATTGTACAGGATAAAATTACCCCCAGAGGGATTTTGAATTTCACATTTCTAATGAAACGTACAGAAGATATAAACAATCAAAAATTGAAAATTGTCAAATTTCAATTTCTATAAAAAAACAGTATTTAAAAAAATTCATAACTTGGTTGTCGCTGCCCAAAAACCACGTGCCCAAAAAACTACGGAAAATTTGTTAAATTCCTAGTTTTTTGCAACTCACGTCAAAACCAAGCGTCGGACAGAAAAATTTGTAATTACAATGTTTAAGTAAATAAAATTCTTGAGCGATTGATGTCAGATTCAACCCTCTGTGATGAGCGACAACCGAGTTATGAATTTTCTAAAATACTGTTTTTTATAGAAATTGAAATTTGACAATTTTCAATTTTTGATTGCTTATATCTTCTGTACGTTTCATTAGAAATGTGAAATTCAAAATCCCTCTGGGGGTAATTTTATCCTGTACAATTCAAGAAGGTTAGATTTATTCACAATTTATTTAAATTTGATTTAGATTTATTCAATTTTGACCGAATTTAACAAATTATATATGCGTTTGATCCGCCTTGATGAGTTGAAAACAAAGAGCTATAGTTTGTTAAGATCCATTGAACTCTACGAATGTTACGGGTGTCCTTAATTTATTATCCTTAAAGAGTCCTTCTAACTGGAAATAGCCTGAATTGAGGACGGTATGGTGGGTATTATATTTAAATATGATCTAACAAAAAATATTCTGGTGGAAAACTCCAATACAAGGATATAGAGATTTATTTTGGTCATTATTGTTGAAAATAATATTATTGTATTTTTTATTGTACAAGGAAATATGTTGCGAGCTCTAGCACAAAAAATATATAAGATAGAAAGTTCTACGTGGTCTTGAATTGTACAGGATAAAATTATCCCCAGAGGGATTTTGAATTTCACATTTCTAATGAAACGTACAGAAGATATAAACAATTGAAAATTGTCAAATTTCAATTTCTATAAAAAAAACAGCATTTAAAAAAAATCATAACTCGGTTGTCGCTTATCACAGAGGGTTGAATCTGATATCAATCGCTTAAGAATTTTATTTACTAAAATATTGTAATTACAAATTTTTCTGTCCGACGCTTGGTTTTGACGTGAGTTACAAAAAACTAGGAAATTAACAAATTTTCCGTGGTTTTTTGGGCACTCTGTATTATGCGCCACTCAGAAAGCGTCGCAAACTCATATGAAACTTATTTGGGATGCCCACAGTGGTTTAAGATCATTTCCAGCCATCCATCATTTTTTAGGTGCTAGAAGTATAATTTGCTTGGGCTATAATAATATTCAATTAATTTATTTTACGTTTTACTACTAATACTTACTTTATAATATTGCTACTTACTTTACTTTTCGCTACTATTATTACACATTCTCTGTACTATCCGACTACTTTGTGCTATATTCATTTTTTATTACTGTAATTTCACAAACTTTTTCTGTTCCACAGAAGGCACCAGAATCGGAATATCTCGATACAATGTTGTCAACAATAATGAAAGTGTCAGCTTTGATAGGCAGTGGATCGCAGGTTGATAAACCGGCTCTCACGTGTAGCGAATATTTGTATCATGATCTCTGCAAGTGGTCAAAAACAAAAAATGATTACTCCCTTGTCAGCAACTCTCTCCTTGTACATCTGGGATTGATGAAAGTAAGTTGAAATGAATTCATTTTATATTTTTATGCCTCAGCTTTACGATGTGTGTTTGATCAAGTGAATGAGTTGGCTGCGAGAATAATTGAAATAGAAACAATAAATTTCCTTTATTAACTTTCACTTTAACACCAGAACTAACGATTTTGTTGCTTGACGGAAGCGGTTCGGGGCACTGAGTCTCAGTCTCATCTTCAGCGTACAAGGAGTATCTACTTGTCATCATCAGCGTGTTACTCCTCACTGAAAACGCGTTCGTCAAGTAACAAAATTGTGAGTTATGTTATTTAAATGAAAGCTAATAGCGTAAATTTATTACAGTATATTTTATCAACAGTTAAAGTAGGATGAATCAAAAAATAAATAGATCTATTAAGTGGGAATGGGAATCACAAACCATAAGCTATTCTCGTATACTAATAAATGTACTTATACGTAACAAGTATTTATTATTAAAAAGATAATACCTATAAAACTACATACTAAGCCTTTGAGACTGTATAGTGTATGATCATAGTGTGGTCATTGTCTGTCAAGCGTTTGGTTGGTCGGCTTGGTCAAGTCCGCCACACCTTTTCCAATTCCCATAAAAATCACATTGAAAAGATACGTGAATTAACTTCCAAGTTGAAGTTATACATTTCCAACTTGTAATTATTGTCTATGCTGCATTGCCACTGATAGTTTCTATCGTTTTAAATTATTCAAAGTAGTACTAGAAGTAAAGAGATTATCTCTAATCTAAGTTACTGTAATTGATTTTCAATGTCGATGTCGTTTCACTTGGGGAAAGTTTGAAAAATTTATTTATTAATTTGATTACAATAAGAAATACTTCTCCTATTCCAATGAATAAATGAGCAAATATTCCTGTTGAATCTTATCAGAATTTGAAAGTTTGGCAAAAGTATGGCGACTTGCTGGAATTGTTTTTATCTCAGCATATTCTTATGAAGCGTTTCAAACCAATGGCTACACTGTGACTAGACAGTCTCTGATTACTAAACTCTACGTATAATACTAATTAAGAATAAATTGTTGTGTTTTTACGGCCATTTCAATTTCTAGTTTTGATTAAATTCCGGTCACATCGTGAGTGTGTTAGTTGACTGCTTAGTTACTACCAGTGAATATAAATAGATAATCTCTTTATATTCACTGCTGCCAATTCAATAGATTATCACCCAATTACTGGGTATTGGCCACTCGGTGAGGATGGTTACTCATGGCGATCGTGTAGTCAAATCACGAACACTGTGGACTGCTCTTGGATGAGTGACCAGTATTTGACCAAGTTCACATTGGCGAGGTGGAACCTACCCGTAATGGTCTCCCCACCAAATGAGATTATACAATTCAACTCCATAGAAATCCCCCATAAGAATATTAAAGTAGAAATCGTCAACTAAAATTATGTAGAATTACCGTAAAGATAATTAATGTAGGTTATGTTATAATGTATGTTAATGAATAACATTATTACTGATTAGAAACGAACTATAATAATTGATTTAACGATTATCCTAATAAATAGATTTACTTATTAACTTTTCTTATCTTTCTATTCTTAAGGTTTCATTTATCCTGAATTTCTTATCTATTTATATTTTCGCAGATAACTTTGTTTCGTCTTCTTGAATCAGTACTGATCCATCGCTCCTGTCTTTCTAGTGATCAGAAATCTGGTGTACTGAAAACAGGGGTTTTAAATATTTGCCTTATTTTCAAAATAATAATTCGAATATCATGCTTCCATTCTATAAATATTTGTCTTGTTAAAATTATTATGCTTAAAGATTACTTTTTATTAATAATTTTATGTTTTTCGTTTTGTTTAGAGTGAAGATAAGACCTTCAAGGTGACATATAATACGCATGGATGCAAGGCTGCTTTACAGCAAGCCATGACTCAGAACTACTTTCCCACCCAAATCAAGGATACCATGCAGTTCTTCCTCAGCAAAAAATGAACATTCTGATTTGAAAAAGCATGTATGACTCAATTACAGTAACTATGCTGATGTATTTAGCAGCTAACAACCAAATTTCAATCATTAATTTATTTGAAAGTACGTCCATCCTCTCAACTGTAATAATTTATCCATGTTAAGAACCCCAATGTTAATTTTAATGTAAAGTAATAAAAAAGTGAAAAATTGATGTTTTAAAAACAATTTTATACCTGTTGTAGATTTTTTCAGAAATTCAGGTCTTGATTTTTAAATTAGTTCCATAAAATTTATTTTTTTCAAATTCTGTTTTAATTATTATTGCCTGTGATTTATTTAGAAACAGTAGCTAGCTTAATTAAAGTTTTTGAAAGCAGTTTGTGATATTTCAAGTACTATTAACAAAATGCAGGTATCTCGGTATTCAATTTTGAAGATTTAAGAAGAAGATTACTCAATCTCAATATTCTCAATAGATGACCGATTCTGCTCTAAAAATGTTGTATAAAGTAGGAATAATTGTAAGGGGATTGATTTTTATTGCCCTTAAATGTGATATGATCGAAATAGGATACATACATTAGTATCCTAGTATTAGTAGTTTATAAAACGGCTGTATTATGAAAACTTTCAAAGTTTAAAGTACGAGTGAGATAGTTGCAAGAGTAAGAGCACTCGCGAGCGTATAATATCGCGATTGCTCTAAATATCTCATTGAGTGCTGTAAGGCTGAGGCCGCACTGCTGGTGGGTAGCGCCTGGAGGGTGGAGGGTAGTTGGTAAATCTATAGAACATACACACCATCCACAGTAATACATTGTATGAATGGTATGACGTCATACTGTTTTTTTTTTTTTTTTGAGGTTATGTTGTCCATATTTAAGAATTTCAAGATGGTGGCTGAACACATACCATTCATAGGATGTATTACTGTGGATAGTGTGTATGTTCTATAGATTTACCAACTACCCTCCACCCTCCAGGCTCTACCCACCGGCAGTGCGGCCTCAGCCTAAAGGCTGAATACAACTGTTGCATAGCCTGGTGTACACCGCAGTATTTTATCTTTGACCATTAGGATTCAGCGTTTTCACTTCACCTGGGTCTGGCCAGTACTTGAATAAAGCCTTCAAAATCTAGAAAATTGAATATTTTTTGAAAAATCTGTCAATATTCCTCCATCGTCATCACAATAATAAAGCATTAACAAGCAGAGGTATGTCATAAGGAACTTTTTCTCTACACTTTGTGTAAGAAATCAGCTTGAGGTATTGCACGCATTCCTCCTGAAGCACAGTATAATACTGTAATAATTGTGTATATTGAATAAGCTATATGCACAATGCAGGGTTAAACTCTACATTTTAATTAATATAATATTACTTTTATAAAGCAATTACAACTTCTATTCCATCAAGAGCCGAAAACACTATCACACTTGAGCTTATTTTAAAATTTGATACCCTACTCATAAGAGAAGAATAATTTATTAATGAAACTACAGTAATGAGTAACATACGGTAATTTAGAAATAAGGGCCTTCTTATAAAGATGGTGATGAACGGAAGGTTTACATTTACACAGCTCTTGGTTGCTGATAGAGACACCCTTCATACTTTTATCTTATATTATATTATACGATATCCTTATATTATATTCTCTAAACTATTATAGCTTCTTTAGTCTAATAATCTCTATTATTTCCACTCTATCAAAGGGTCAAGAGCGCTTGGAATTGGAACAGGTCAATCAGTATCTGAGAGAAAATTATATTTTGAATAAGTTTCACAGTACTACTACTGCTTTAGTTGATGTAAAGGATTCAATTCGTTTAGCTATGAATGATTCAAAAGCAACAATCTTAGTTCTGTTTGACCTGTCAAAGGCCTTTGACTGCGTGTATCATCTGCTCTTGCTGCTCAAACTGAAGCGGATGGGCTTTTCTTACAATTCTCTAACCTGGTTTGAATCCTATTTAGCTTCTAGACAGCAGTGCATTAGGAACCATAGTGAGTTTTCTGCCTGGAAACCTGTAACCAGAGGAGTACCTCAGGGTTCTATTCTAGGTCCCCTCCTATTTTCTAGCTTTATTAATGATCTAAGTCATCAGTTTGCATATTGTGACTTTCATTTGTTTGCTCATGATCTCCAAGTTTATTATAGCTTCAAGCCGGGTGATATAGATACAGCTGTGGAAAGAATCAATAGAGACGTGGCAGCTGATAATGATTTCATGGTTTATGTTTAAATGTAGGAAAGACCAAATCAATGCTAATCTGTCATCCTCAAAATAATTTGGCGTCAGTTTGATGTAGCCAACATCCCAAAAGTTGAAGTTGACCTGCTGCAGTTTGAGTACAGCCAACACCCACTAATACATCTATTATAGTGTATTAGTGGGTGTTGGTACAGCACCTCTGTATGCAGCTTGGGAATTATTATTGACAAATCTTTGAAGTGGAAAGAGTATGTTCAATCTTTTTGTAGGAAGGTATTTGCTGGTGTGCACACAATGAAAAGGGTAGGAGAAGGCATTCCACTTGATATGAAGTTGATGTTGGTAAAATCACAGATTTCTCTCAATTCACAAATGATCTCTGATCTAACAATCTTTGATCAAATGATCTCTGATCAAACAATCTTTGATCATTGCTTTTTGATTAAATGATCTTCGATCAAATGATAAAAGATCTAAGATCAAATGTCAACATCTCATTATCATTTCCTATCATATTGAGATTATTATCATTATCATTCCCCTCATTATAAGAATAATTATTAGTTATAATTATTTTTTAGTATTACATTTACAATTTAATATTTCTTAGTAGTAGAATAGGTGAGAAAAATATCAGCCCATGGTTGAGTGTTAATGGGAGAGATGACTTGAACATCCCTCTCCAAGAATGGACATTTATATGCCTAAACTCCACAATTCTATGTAGATACAGCAAAATGTAAAGTACTATGAGCTTATCAAATCCTATGTTTTTGTCATTTACAAGTTTCCATAGTCTATCATTTGCTAACTTAAGTGAGCCATAATGTAATTCATTTATTTTTTTATTATCATTGCAGAGGATTAAAACAGATTAACGCTACTGTTCTATGTATTCTACATGAATAGAGTGATTGAACCTGAATCTCTCTTTCTTTCTCTCACTCCTCTCAAACTTCTCCCTTACTTATAGGGTAAAAGACGTTAATTGGAAATTTGGGAGCAAATATCACAGTCATACTGTGTTTTGAACAATTTTTAATTGTTATTATTGTGTGTTATATTAATTATTCTAATAAATATTATTCAACGCAACATTATCATTATCCAAAAGCAATTTTCTGCTGACATCCAAACCGAAATTGCAACGTGAAAATTAAAATTCATCTATTCAGGATTGAAGGTAAGGATTAAGAATTAAATGTAAGTTACATTATTCTTACAAGAATGATTGGCAAATGTATGCTCTCTAGTATTATTTATTTATTTAGCGTATGGCTTTTAATAGTGGGGAGACCCAATTAAGGGTTGTTCCACTTCGCCAGATAACCTCATTTTCCCCAAACGGAGATATGAATTATAGTTCTTTTAAAAAGTTCATTTGAAAACATAATTTTTTATTCCAAAACATTGTTTACTACTAAAACTGACTCTTTAGTAATTATTAATTAACTAAATAATTGATATTATTAGAAATGAGCCATCAAATTGGCTTTGTAAATCAACTTCTGACTGATTTGTCCTTATTCAACCTGCATAAAATCTCTCCACTTGTATTAAAACATAATTATTACTACCGCATTGTGTTCACTCACATCTGACATCTCCAATCTTATTGATTGCAGAGATTAATTTATAACCAGTATTGTAACGATCTGTCGACTACATGTTCACTAGAAGAGGGTTTTTTTAAAATTCGAAAAATTCCAAATTCGAAAAAAATGATTGAAAGTAATGTTTTCATGCATTTATTCGAAAATTCTCATACTCTGTTAAGAGTTTCTGGGAGGCTATTAAAAACAAACAAACACTTCATTCCATGTTTAAAATGAAATAGGTGTGTCCAAGAAAAGTAGAGATTCTGGTAAGATGGGAAAATGACTGCAGCTCGATCAATATTGCTTGAAAAATTTGGTCTCACATTGTAGAAAACATTCTGATCGACAATCGAGACCAAGCTTTTCATTTTTTACCAAGCTGGAGTCATTTTCCTATCTTGCCAAAATGTCCTCTTTGCTTGGACAGATCCTCTTTGCTTACATTCTTGGTCGTTCTCTACTCAAAGTTCAATAATCCGATGTAATTCCCTATAATCTCCTGAGAGTTCATATAAGGACTGATAAAGGTAACCAAAACCGGTATCTCGATTTTCCAATGAATCTGTAGTTTGACAATATCTTGTATTTTTATTATCAAATTTCAAATTCAAATGAATTTATTTAATATTTGATACATTACACAATAAACTAGTAAGCCCCATGGGCTGAAGAACTCGCGTGCAAACTCTTGAAGTTGACTTATGTATTCAATAACTTGATGATAAATTTTGCAGTCGAGTCCACGTGATCAACTTCTCTGATGCTTTGGATGCCATGGATGTCAAAATAGGAACCACAAATCTTGCCAATACCTATATTAATACAATTCTGACTGAATCATTTTTGTTTCGTTTTCATTTTGTTCCTATTCCAACTATCTGCAAATCCGCTGAGCCAATGCACCAATAAAAACGTACTTGTTCAAGACGACTTGACCGTAAAAAATCACAAAGAATAACTGAACAATTCAAAGAAATTTGAATATATGGATGTAATAAAAATTTTATTTTATTTTTTTGTTGAAACTTATTCATACTATATTATTAAACTTAGAGTACAGTTATATTGATCGCATTTTGTATTGAATTCAATAGACTTAATAAAGTTATGAAATGAACAAATTAAAAACAGTTGAACCATTGACAAAAGTTGTAGAGCTTTGTTCAAGAATGGTATTTTCCAATATTTTAGTATTCCCATTCGGATAAATCAAATAGATTATTTATCAAAGATCCACTCAATATAGCATTCCTCAAATCCCATAGTGAAGCACGGGTGACATTATCAGTTTGACTTATCAAAACATATGGGAATTAGATAGATAAGAACAAAAATTTGTTTGAATGAAGATTGGGGATAAATGTCTAATGGTAAAATAATTCAAATTGCCACCTCTTAATTGTCAGTTGTTCTAATAAATAGACGCCTATTATTTAAAACAACTTTGCTGCAGAAATTTATAAAGAATGATATCAATGGAAAACTTATTCAAATTTACTGCTTTTTGTCAGCTGTTCAAATGGATAGACTCCTATCACATGTTTGCAATTAATATCAACATTATAATAATGCTAATTTCATATGAAAAGTTTTCTTGATTTGAAAACAGCTGATTTTTTAAAAGTGTTCTTGATCTGATTCCATCAGCTTAATTACTGGTTCTTATTCAAGTAAATAAAATTGTGACGTTTAAAGTTAAAACCATTAGGCTGAGGCCGCACTGCCGGTGGGTAGAGCGTGGAGGGTGGAGGGTAGTTGGTAAATCTATAGAACATACACACCATCCACAGTAATACATTGTATGAATGGTATGACGTCATACTGTTTTTTGAGGTTATGTTGTCCATATTTAAGAATTTCAAGATGACGGCTGAACACATACCATTCATACAATATATTACTGTGGATGGTCTGTATGTTCTATAGATTTACCAACTACCCTCCACCCTCCACGCTCTACCCGCCGGCAGTGCAACCTCAGCCTTAGAGATCTAGAATAATGGCTTTTATTGACTTGAATAAACTGAAATAAAATAACAAATTTTATGATGATGTAGAATAACTTGAACAACTGATTTATGACATATGATTATCATATCACTCTGCAATGAGAATAAAAAATAAATGAATTACATTATGGCTCACTTGAGTTAGCAAATGATAGACTATGGAAACTTGTAAATGACAAAAATATAGGATTTAATAGGCTCACAGTACTTTACATTTTGCTGTATCTACATAGAGATAGAATGGTGGAGTTTAGGCATATAAATGTCCATTTGTGGAGAGGAATGTTCAAGTCATCTCTCCCATTAACACTCAACCATGGGCTGATATTTTTCTGACCTATTCTACTACTAAGAAATATTAAATTGTAAATTTAATACTAAAAAATAATTATAACTAATAATTATTCTTATAATGAGGAGAATGATAATGATAATAATCCCAATATGATAGGAAATGATAATGAGATGTTGACTGAAAAAAAAAATCAAACATTATCAATGTGGATAAAATAGTGAAATAAGTAAACCAGGGCCCTGGCTTATAAACATTTTACAATCCACATTACTCATAATTCGTGGATTTTATGGGCGTTTCTGTCTCATAAACATTTCCAATAAAAAGCAAATTCTACAGTTTCAGCTGATTAAAAAATTACATGAAACGAATTTACCTCAAGTAAATAGAATATCGGAATAGTCCAATGCTGTTCCTTTAGAACCAAAACTTTGCTCCTAATTTAATGATTTTGATATATAAATTGATTTATTATTATGAATATATTTAATAATAGAAATCAATCATTATTTTTATAGTGAGATTTGAACAGGAATCATTTTTGTCGCTAAAATATTATCATAACCTACAAAGAAAATCGTAAACAAACCAAGTCAGAAGACCCTAGCCTTGTAATCTAAAATGACCGTGATGATTTGAGTTTGAACAGCAATATCGTGAATTTTTCATCTGAACCAATTTACATAGACATATAACCTACATCTTAAACCTTCATCATTCATCATCACTCATTCATCCTTTGCTTAAAATACTTGGAAACCAAGTCACAATTGTAAAGAAAGAATAAAGAATACATGGGATTTCCTATTTTACGCGAACCATTGTGGACATTTTGGATTCAAATGTTAGGGTCTCCTAGTGAGTTTTGGCTGATTGTTGATTCAACAGCTGATTCTTCCCAAAATTTGGAACATTGTAAATCGAGAGTTTTATTGGTGAATCTACAATCCCAATCACTTGTTTTTCATCAGAAAAACAAGCTGTAAATCTTAAGATTAAAAATATAAGTCTAAAAAATATCATATGATTGCAATTGAAAGCATATGTTATAACTCCTATTTACACCAAAATCTAGGTTTTTAATTTTTTTCAAAAATTGGATTATTATTAAAATTATCTTCATTTATTATTTTGTTGCCATTCAACTTTTTTCCTTTGAATATTTGAAATTCTTCTTCTACATTCAATTTCATACTTTTGTTTCCAAAGTAAAAGCCAGAAATACCACACAAAAATCAGCCTTTGCTGAACATCTTTTGGATTCAAATCATTGCTACAGATATGAAAACAAACATGATAATGTTGAACTTTTTTGAAAAAAATTTAAAACCTAGGTTTTGGTGTAAATAGGAGTTATACGGTAACATATGCTTTCAATTGCAATCATATGATATTTTTTAGACTTATATTTTTAATTTTTAATCTTGTTTACTTATTTCACTATTTTATCCACATTGATAATGGCCTAATGCGCCAAAACATGTCCGTGTTTCAATAATTTTATAAAGTTTTTAAAAGGGTGTTTGATTTTTATTTATTTTTCAATTATATTAAACAGCCCTAAGTTTTAAAGTTCAGTTTTGAGATGTTGACCTTTGATCTTTTGATCTCTTATCTTCTGATCATCTGATCAAAGATCACTTGATTGACAATCATTTAATCAAAGGTTGAAGAGCAATGATCAAAGATAATTTGATCAGAGATCATTTGATCAAAGATCATTTTATCAAAGACCATTTGATCAGAGATCATTTGATTAAAGATCAAAGACCAGAGAACATTTGATCAAAGATCAAATATTTGTTCAGAGATCATTTGATCAAAGAAAATTTGATCAGCAATTATTAGATCAATGATCAAATATCACTTGATCAGAGATCATTTGATTGTAGATCACTTGATCAAAGATCATTTGATCAAAGATCATTTCATCAGAGATCATTTGATCAGAAATCATTTGATCAGATAATTTGATTGAAGATCATTTTGATCAAAGATCATTTGATCAAATATAAAAGATACAATGAGAATAAAAAATGAGTGAATCTCATGAAATAGCTCGATTTCAATAAAAAAAATTCAACCGGGTTCCCATTCGAAATTGCCGCACAATTTTCAAAAACTAAAGCCCCACAACAGCTGTTTTTAGAAATGTCAACAAAAACATAACCTAGAGAGCAAATACCACTGTCATACTGTGTTTTGAACAATTTTTAATTGTTATTATTGTGTGCTATATTAATTATTTTAATAAATATCATTCAACGCAACATTAACATTATCATTATACAAAAGCAATTTTCTGCTGACATCCAAACCAAAATTGCAACGTGAAAATTAAAATTCATAGATTCAGGATTGAAGGTAAGGATTAAGAATTAAATGTACATTATTCTTACAAGAATTATTGGCAAATGTATGCTCTCTTTAGTAATTATTAATTAACTAAATAATCGATATTATTAGAAATGAACCATCAAATTGGCTTGGTAAATCAACTTCTGCCTGATTTGTCCGTATTCGACCTGCATAAAATCTCTCCACTTGTATTAAAACATAATTATTACTATTGTATTGTGTTCACTCACATCTGACATCTCCAATCTTATTGATTGCAGAGATTAATATTTATAACCAGTATTGTAACTATCTGTCGACTACTCAATCAATTTCAACAAGAATTTTGACTCTAGCGAGGTGGGCCAGTAAACGACACTTACACCAGTAGGCTACATACACTTCATTGAATTGGGTTGTAACAATTTCATAGCAGGTGATTGACAGGATGGTATCTTTATTATCAAAAAACACTTCCAGTTCTTGTCGTCTGAAAAAAGTTATTATTTGCTATTCCTCTTGTAAGATATTGATTAATATTCTCTATGAATATAGGATTGGTCCGTCCGTGGGACCGTAGCAGTAGCACGGATATCATAGAATACTAGTATTCTAGTATCCGTGGACCGTAGGAATAGGTTGCAAGCCAGGCGTTGAAATCCAAACACTCGATAGAATTATTAATGGTAATAATCAAATCATTTAAATAAGTTACATAAAATTATTCTACATCATATAGATGGCGAACTACAAACTGGTCTTTGTATGTCACCCATATAGACAGGCCTATCAATAAGAATACTCTTTACAAACTTCTCAAAACGATTTACTTCAATATCTTTTAGATTGGTAGGCAGTTCATTGAATTGTTTTATGGATATTTATATTCCTAGTTCTTAAGGCGGGTATTACACGATAATAGTTCTATGACATCTGTTTCTATTATCAAACATCTGTGATGAGAACATATAGAGAACACATCCTGTAGAGAACATATTATAATATCTTTGATAATAGATGCATAGAAACATTGTCAATGAAGAAATTGATATCAGAATAACTACCGAGCCATCTGTTTATCCTCAGTGGTGCTGAAATTATATTCGCGTATTATTGAGAAGAGAATGAGAACAGAAGTGGAAGAGAGACTTGAAGAAGAACAGAGCGCCTTCAGAAGAGATAGACAAACCCAGGATCACATCTGTGCTATAAGAAGGATAATGGAAATATCGCCTTTGATACAGTGCCTAGAAAAGAGATTTGGAGTGCACTGAGGGAGATGGAGGTCAGTAACAGACTGATAAAAGCTGTGCAGACACTGTATAGAAGAACGGTAGGAGTTGTGAGGCTAAATGGAGATGTATCTCAAGAATTTGAAATGAAGAGAGGCATCAAACAAGGGGACAGCCTGAGTCCACTACTCTTCATTATATTTTTGAATAGTGTTCCGCAACACTCATGCAGGCCCTAGCATTTGCAGACGACATAGTTCTACTGGAACCAGAAAGAATAAGAGAACTTTCAATGGAAACAAGAAAAAGAATATTCAATTGTGTCTTTGCCCCTACCCTGATGTATGGATGTGAGAGCTGGGTTCCTTTGAAAACCACTGGAGCAAGGTGACGGCAGCTGAAATGAGGTACCACAGGAAAGCAGTGGGCAAGACAAGAAGAGATAGATGGCGGAATGACAGGATAAGACAGGAAGTGGGAAGGAGAGCTCTGAGCGATGACATTAAGGAGAAACAACTCAAGTGGTTCGGTCATGTCACCAGGATGCAGGAAGGTAGAGTGGTCAAGGAAGTGGTGGAAGCAAGAAGAGAGGGAAAAGAAGAAAAGGAAGACCGAGAGTTAATTGGGAGGGATATATAGAGGGCTTGGGAAGAGAAAGAGGAAAGTCCATGAGAGATATGAAGAGAATGGCTGAGGATAGGTTAACATGGAGGAGATGGACCGAGGCTGGCACCCCTACGCTGTGACGGCAGAAGGGGGAAAGAAAAAGAAGAAGAAGAATAGATGCATGACATTGAACTATTATCGTGTAACTTAATAGCGGCCTAAGAGAGCTGATGTAACTACACTATTTAATAGTAAAATTATTTTCCTTTCTCTCACCATATTCATGTATCTTGTAGTTGACATTATATTGATGAATATTAACCTGACAAAAGTGAAATCCCTGTTTATGCACGGTAGAGCACAAGACCTAAAAAAGAGGTCCAAAACAATTATTTTAATGAAAACTCTGTATGATGGCTCAAAATATTTTTTCCCTTTCACTTCAATCAAAATGCATCATTACTGCTACGACTGATTGGACGAAGCCTAATATGAAGAAATGCTATTGTATAATAAGGATAATAAATTATCCTTATTCGAATCTAACTGGGCGATAATTCGTGAGTATAATATTGCGAATTCAATTTCCAGAATAAAAACAATGGTTAAACGCAAACCACCCAGGGAAGTGGCTAGCCAGCAAATCATCGATGTGGAGAGCAGCGAGCCGCCGACACCATCGGTACCAAGTCCTGTTCCTCCGGAAGAAGACGCGCCCAAAGAGGACAAGAAGCTGATTTTCAAAGATGCTCAATTCCAGCACTCCAACAAGGCCAACACGAAGAAAAAAGTTTGGCGCTCGTTGAAGCAGATTATCGCCCAGGAACGAGCACTGCCCTGGCCTAAAGACTATCAGCACTACAGTTCGATTGACGCGCCTCCGTCGTTTAGGCCAGCTAAAAAGTACTCGGACATTTCGGGATTACCTGCCAAATACACTGATCCGCAAACAAAGCTGTACTATGCCTTGGCTGAAGAGTTTGCCACAGTTCGTAGTTTACCAAGTGATATCATCAATGGATACCTTACTCTGCGTGGTGCCAACAACCCTATTGGTTGAGTGAACTTTCTTTATATTAATTGATGAATGAGTCTTTTCCTTATTTCAATTATTATAGATGAACATAAGTTCATAACATAAGTTATGCCTAGTTTATGTGCCAATTGTTGTAAGACAACAACACTGATGCCGGGCACAAACAGCTGATATTGTCTATTAGAGTTTTCATCAAGCCATGCCTAGCTGATGATTTTAAAATTAAAAGATTTAATAGATACTTGACATCAGCTGTAAATTTCAGGAGACAATTGTCTCGCCAATTGGCATCGTATAAACTAGGCATTACAAATATGTTGAATTTATTAATAATTCTTGTAAGAGTTGGTTCTATCATAAAGCAGCTCTAATCATCTAATTCTCTTTGGTTCAAATATTTAGAAAAATCTCTCATCTTCTGTATTAGAAAGCAAGAAGTATAGTCTAATCTTGTCGGGCAAAGATGACATTCCTTAAAAATGCTGCCAGCAGTCGGAATGAAAATAGTGCCACTCCTACCTACCTGGTTGCTGTGCCATTGTATTTGCTTGGTAATGAAGAATTGAGTTTGTTTTTTGAGTTATTTTGAGACCATACACCACCTGGCGGTGTCTCAATAAGTGTTGAATTTTATGAACTGACGAAATCTGTCCAGTAGAATTACTAGTCAAAGATTGAAAAAATTGAATTGAATACCATCTGTCTCACAACACATGTGTAGCGGTGTGTTGGCAGAAGTGATTTTACACTAAAACTTCCAGATCTGCTAATGCGTATGAGTTTTGAAGAAAAATGTCTTCTTTGCTCGACAAGACTATTCAAGTATATCCTTGTGTGATGGTAGTGGTCAAAAGATACAACCAATTACAGATGAATTGCAAAGAAAAAAGATTTTGCTAAAATGGTGACTGTATTGAATTGATACATGGAGTGTTGGTTACGGCGCGGTTGAGCATATAGCCCTAATCGTTGAAAAAATTCTATGATGCATCCAAAGTAATAGACAGAATCTTGGCAAGAGCTCTCCTTACTCCAATATTCATCAGTAGATAGCCGTGTTCGGCCAACTATTCATACATTGCTAAAGCTGTGTACACAATTCTATTTCCTTTCTAAATGATTTACAAGATGTATCAAATGAAGCAATCGAATTGAATTATTGTGTGATTATTGAAATGTCATTTATCCTATGTACTATATAATTTTCATGTATTTTCTTGTAATGATATTTAACTTTGCTGCACTAACTTTATACAGTACGTTACAATACGGTTTAAATATAGAATAATAGAGCTCTAGGATTCTCTTTGGTTACGTTTCAAACCCATGGTCACGTTTGAGTATACTATAGTTTAAATTAGTGTCAAATGCGGATGAGAGAATGCGGATATAAAAGGTGAAGATGAGGCACGCCCATATTAGGTGTAATTGAGGCTCAAGTTTATAGTGATTAAAATTTGAAAAAATCATTGCGAATTAATTTTGCTCTATCAGCCTTCAAAGATACTACCGTAAGAGGCTAGATAGTTGGACTGAAGAAATTTCAATATTGGCAGTTGACGGGTAGAGCTATAAAAATTTCAGCCACAATCTAATGAGAAGTTTTTCACAATTTGTTTGAGTTTCCTTTCTTTACTTTGTAATATTTAAATTAGTGAAAATGCCGTATGTTATTATACAGTGTATTATTATTGAGAAGAATCAGTGAATGGAAATTAGAAAATATAGAAATAAAACTATCATTCTCATACCATCATACACATACATAAATAATTAGGATTGATAAAAAATCAGGCTGTTTCTGAACAAATTCATATCATACGCAATTAAATTTATTACAAAAAATCCAAATATTTGAACTTCATATTTTTTGTCAAAATCACAGAAGCATAGAAATTATATACAGCTTACAATTTCATAGAGCTGTTTTTTACATAAGTTAATTATTATAATAATAAGAATATTATGCTATGAGAAAATGCAATAGAATAATAAACATGTTCAATTATAATCAAAGCTTCAAGTTACTAAAAAAAAAACAGTGTTTCAAAACATAAAATGAGAATTAGATGTTTTTATGTTTAGAATTAGATTAGTATTATAAAACGCATGCCAATCTATGTATGAACTAATGAATATAGCCTAAATAGATATCCAACATTTATGAAGTATATTTCTACTCAATATAACGAGTAGAACTCTTCACACATTACAAGAAAATTATTCTGCCTGAATGGACTTCAATTTCAAGTTATTACGACCCAACTTGAAGCATTTCTGGAGATAATTAGGAAATGGAGGCTGGATGATACCGATTTGGGCAAATAATCTCATAGTTTCAGCGATGTTCTTACTTCTGATTGTCATTGAAGTCCTAAATTTACCGGTGAACTTGTTTATTCCTTGAAATTCTGGTGCACCCTGAAACCATACAAGGAACTGTAAGGTTATTGAAAATAATTTATTTTTCAAAATATAAAGCGTTATCACATAAATCCAATAAGAATCTGATTTACACAGGTTATATCCTGAGGACTTACATGAACTTTTATCAAAATTCGGGAGATAAATAGTAAGGGTAAAGCCTGTTTTTCATCTTTCGAATAATTTAAATTTGATTACGTATATTATGTATCATTGGATAAATAAATGAAAAAAAACTTTATATCGGATGAATTTAAGTGGAGTGAGAGATCTTTAAATTATGTTCAATACTTAAAACGTTTAGATCAATCTTGTGTACATTCCATAGCGATTAAAGCAATTTGATCATACTTCATAAAATACAGAATGATTCAAAAAAAATACCACAACTTTGAAAATCTGTGTCTAATCAATGGAACATAATAGAAACTGGGTTATAAATAATAATTAAGAGTATTAAAATACGTTTTTCCCACTAGAAAACAAGTTCACAAAAAATGTTCAATGTGACCCCCTCCAGACTTTCGAGCGATATTGATACAATACTCGAACTCGTTCCACACTCTCAGTTGATCGGGCGTAACAGTTTGTATAGCAGCTGTTATTTCTTGTTTGAGCTCCTCAATGCTAGCTGGTAGAGGCCTACACCTTACATACTTACTTTGGTAGAGGATAATACACCTTATTTCTATTAATCCCATAGAAAATAATCGCAGGGGGTGAGGCCAGTGATGAAGTGCTCTATCTCGAACTGCTTGGTGGCCGATCCATTACATTGTTCACCGCGCTGCTAGCGGACAGATAAAGAACTGAAAAAACTTCAGAGCTTCCTCAAATCGTGCTCCACTCTCCGTTTATTCTTTGCAGCGTTATCAATTTTCAAAGTTGTGGTATTCTTTTTGAATCATCCTGTACTTTCAAAATAGTTCGAGGCTTGACAAGTTAGTCTAGATAAGTATTTTTAAATTTGTTAAGCAATTTTGTGGATATTGAAGGAATTAGAGGGCTTGACCATATGCTGATAAGTCGGCTTGATTAAGTAGATGTGAAGATATACGTCGACTTATCAGCGTGTGGACAAGCCCCAAAACTCTCATATTCCATTTTATTGCAAAAAATTGATTATTTCCCTGTGCTTCCCTGTCCCTATGCCTTCAGCTATAGTCTGTCCAAGCAAAGAAGACATTCTGGCAAAATGGGAAAATGACTCCAGCTCGGTTAAAATTGGTTAAAAAATTATAAATTTAGTCTCAAATTGTAGCCTATATCAGAATGTTTTCTATAGTTTTAGACTAAATTTATAATTTTTGAACCAATATTGACCGAGCTGGAGTCATTTCCTTTTTTGCCAAAATTTATTCTTTGCTTGGACAGACTATTAATAAATATTCTTTTCTAAATCCTTGATCAATTCTTACGTTTTCAAATTTCCTGATTTGCATGAAACTTCAAATTAATAAACTTAAATCTCAAATGGATCATGCGTCCATGATATCGGTTCAACTAAATTTGAACTGAGAAACTATTTGACTGTCCAAAAATGAGTTTAAACATAAACATTATTCACTATTCACTCACAACGAAAATACTCCTACTAATTGAATTTTTTTTCAATTTATTAACGATTGTTCGATGATAGAAAAAGCAACTATAGAGATTACAAATAATTAGATGAACAAAGTACCTGTAGGCTAATTTCAAAAACTTACATTGACGACTAATTCTTCAACACATGGTGTGTTTTCGTCGAAGTGTTGAGAAGCGTAACTGACACGACCTCTGTCTTGGAGATAGATGTCACAGGAAGACGTTTTTATTATTTCAGCTGAAATAAAAACGAGTTGAATCATAAGGGTTTATAAAATGACAATGCGATTAATGAATCATGACAATTTTAATAGGTCACACAGTTTCTCGAGTTCTAATTTAAATAAGAATAATCTATTATTTATCAATAATGCTTACAATCAAAAGAGAAAATACAATTCAAATTGAAAATTGAAAAAATGTCTTAAATAGATTGAAAAAAAATTCACAGCTACTAAAAGTTATTCAGCTTTTATTCAAATAATTATTGAAAATTGAACACTGTTTACTTGTCCTTCAAACGGATACCACTACTTTGCTCTACTTAATGCCCACATAAGTTCGGGGCTTGTGCATGTGTATTGGAAAGGATGATAGATGCATACTGCAACTGTGTCAATATGAATATTGAGGTGATTTGAAATGCATCTTTTTGGACCACCAAATATTTAGCAAATATTATGACAAAACAGATAGAACAAAAGACGTGATTTATAAAATTATGTTTCTAGTTCGCGGCCAGAGGGTACAAAAACTGCATCAAAGACAAAGATGATAAAAAATCGAACAGATAATTTAACTGATGAGAAACTTCAAACTTTAATTCACCACATCAAGTAATAGTACGGCATGTAAAGAGAGCAGGCCGATTCCCATTCATAAATCGGCGCGAGAAATAGACTGTGTGAACAATCTCCCACTCTCACCAATTTTCGGAAAAGGAATTGGCATGCATTTCAAACGTACCGTATCATACAATGGAAGGATAAGACTCACGTTTGAAAGGGATCTCCAGTGGTAAGTCATTAGGATCGCATTTATTCTTCAATATGGAGATGAGAGCGTTCACTGATCTCCCAGTCAACCCGTGAGACTTGAAGCTGTCGTAACCATTTCCCGTGACAAACATCTGTGAAATTAAGTTTTCAATATTAATCCACTAGATCTACTAACAAACAATGAAAATGTATCTAGTTCTTCAAGTAAATCTATTTCTTTATAAGGCTATATTTCTTATTAAGCTTACAAACGGACCTAAGTCTTATGAACTCCACATTCTCTTGTAAGTTACTTCAATTTGATTATTTGATGTAATATTGTATAGTCTCTCCAAGCAAAGAAGACCCTCTGGCAAGATAAGAAAATGACCCCAGCTCGGACAATATTGGTTAAAAAAATTATTGATTTGGTCTCAATCGTAGAAAACATTCTGATCTACAATTTGAGACCAAATCAATATTTCTTGAACCAATATTGACCGAGCTGGAGTAATTTTCTCATCTTGTCAGAATGTATTTTTCGCTTGGACAGACTACACCAACATAAATGGAAATTAAAAGGTTTCAACAAGCATTAATACACTGTCCAAAGATAGTTTTTCTTGTATGTGTCTAGCTAAATTCAAACCTTTCAGAGAACAGAATGATTCATACACTTCTGCTACTCCAAAGCAATTCATTTATTTTAAAATTTTAATGGGCAATACAACCGAAATGGGTACTCGAATATTCAACTGCTTTTAAATGCGATACGCATTTTCAAATTCAAATAAAGTTTTTCCTAAATAAGATAGAAAAGCAAAACTTTAACATTCATAACTTAATGAAACGTATTAAGTATCAAACTTGTTCACAGTAGGTTTTTACGTATAAATTACCTACATACAATATAGAGTGGAAATCTCCAAAACGTAGTCTAACAATTTATAGCAAGAATCTACTATTCTTGATTCTAGATTTAAGATTCTACAAGAATCTCTATTGGTTGATTGATTTTTAGATTTCTTGATTTTAGATTCTACAAGAGTTTCTATTGGTTTACAATCATACACTATTTAGACCCACCTTTAATTTTTCCGATGGCAACTTATTCATCACAAACACATAAGGCAAATTTTCTTTTGAAACAGCAAACACTGATGGCTGACTCAGTACCACGCCTTTATTTTTCCGCAAACTCCTCATTTTCACCATAAAATAGAAAACATTGTCTCTTTCCAATGTGTACAGATCCTGGAATGCATTAACAAATATAAGTTTATTATAGCATTAATATAGTGCACATAATTTGGAGAATTCTCAGCCAATTGCTCAAAAATCTCAAACTAATTAATCTTAACTGGCATTAAATGACGTCACATTGAAGATCTAAATCAATGCACAAAGTATACAGCAATAATCAATGAGAAAATTAGACATCAATCTCATTTGAAGATTGTCGAATTTTCGTGCAACGGAGTCATGATTTCTTGAAATGAATAATTTAGCAAATTATACTTGGATATAAGTGTTTTCTGAAACTTTCTTTTATTTTTGCAACCCATTATTTTCAACAATATTGAAAAACCTTCAATTTAGTTACACTATTCTAGTGCAACAATAAAGAATATCCATGATTTTACTGAAAGCATCTTCAATAAATTGATGTCTAAAAATTTATTCTGATGAACATTGTTTAGAATTCCTATTATACTCATGAGTCATAACTGAATACGATATTACCCTTAATCACGCCTACCTGTATTATCGAGATTTATTATTATAGTATTATTGATGTACTGGCCGGTAGCTCATCCTTATATAAGTGGTGAGTGTGTATAAATAAGTAGTAGTAAAAAAATATGAATTTGCCTACCTTATGCTGAATACAAATGGTCTGGTATGAGAACGGATGGGGGGAAAGAAATTATAAGAAAAGGATAAGTTACCCAAACCTGTAGTTGACGTGTTGATCACTAATTTCACAAAAAACACTACACTCACTAATTTAAATTGAATAATAATTGTGGACTGTATTTATGCGATGCGATGTTGACTTGTCTATGGTTCATAGCGTACTGACTAGAAACAACTATGAAAGGGATGGGGATGTCTAGGTGCCGCGCGCTTGTTAAATCTTGACTCTGGTAATATAAAATAATAATGTACCTCTAATGGCGCATCCAATTGAATATTAGACTATCTTGGTCAATATTGTTAAAGCTAAAATGTTTAGACTGTTCACTTTCAATTCCCTTCTCTAAAATAATATACTGTAGTTAATAGTAACTATTATAATGGTAGCAAATGACTGTAACAAGTGACTATTATAATAGTAACAAATGACTTAGTAAAACTAAGATATAACAACTAAAATGAACTTACCGCATTCAGTTTTTCAATTCTTATCGACTGCATCACTTGTTTCTCCAATTTAGCGAGATCAATTATTGTACTAGTTGTCTTTTTATCGTACATAAGCCAAGTATTCCATTTCTGATTTTTCTTCAATATGATATCTGAAAGGCAAATACAATAATTATAAAAATTTAATATATCAGGTAAACTAGTTTATCATATTTTCTAATCAAGATACTGTATAAGTTTTTTAAAAATAATTACCATGCTTGATACTGATCCGAATTGAATGACTATGTATCTTTTCAAGTGTCTTTATAAGTGAGTTGACAAGTCCATGCGGAAAGCAAAAGATCCACTTGTTTCGATAAATATGTCATATATTATTACAGTACATGAATATATGTATAAATGTTTGATTAAAAATAATAATTATTGAACAGAACCCATAGTAGGTATGCAAAATAAGTGACTTCACGTACAATACACTAAAAACTATTTTCAGGAATAAGAATAAATAAGCCCAAGGATAAAAATTATGTTTGCATACCTAGTAAAAGTGCGCGGTTGGCAATTTTTCCAAAGGCTTCATCATCTTTATCCTACAAAAAAGTAAATCAAAGTTATTTTTTACAGTTGCAAAGAGAAACTTATCGATGAACCATTATTATGCTATAATGTCAATTAAATTCCATTGTAGTAGTCATCTACATCAGGATTGTCACGAATGTGAGTAGTGAGACTAAGAAGTGAATTGACTTTCCAAATCATAGAACAAAATCAAAATTTCTAATCATGTAAAATATTTACAAGCAAGGTTGAGGCAAAATTGAATGACCAAAGTGATGAAATAAGCATTTTTACTGTAATAAAAGTGGATATTTAACAATCCATAAATTAATATCTGTTGGATACATTACTTCAATACTGTACAGAAACTCAACTTGTTATATCTGAAGAAATTGTAAATTTCGATATTCAGCGTATCTCATTTGTTCATTAACTCATAGAGAACAATTTTTAAATCAATTTGAGTTGAAAATTTAAATATTACTGTATTGTAAATATAATTTTTAACGTTAAACTCTTCAGAAAAGAAGTCTTTAAAGCAATACAATACTACAGGATGTTCCTGAAACACCGAGAAAGTTCGTGAGGTATATCTTGAATCAAAATAGTTCTAGTAAACAAGGCTAATAAAATGCTTTGTTACCAATTGCGGAAAATTGCACATTTTTCTTCGAGCTTTATAATTTTGTCGCGGCCTTATGAAGGTATCTGCGTGATGTATGTCTCAATTTTCAACTTCTGTAAGCCTATTTTTGACCTGTATTTTTAATTATAAATATTATTTTAGGCAATTTTGTAATAAAAAATGTTGAGTAATTTTTCCGTTTAAAATAGCCTACCTAAACGCAACCCTTACAAATCAGGATTTAAACGAGACAAAAGCATTTTCGAAATTATTGCTGTTTTGTCTCCTTTAAATCTTGTTTTTTGAAGTTTGTGTTCTTTTTAGACGGAAAAGCTGCGCAAAATATTTTCTTGAAATGTAAATTCTCTTATTAAAGTAAGTTCCTCTCACTGGTGCCATTAGATTTTGCAGTTAATTTTACATGACAATTTAAATTTATCAAATTAGCACCCTCATGAGACCGCCACAAAATTATGAAATTGAAGAAAAATGTGAAGTTTTTCGCCATCATTATCTTGTAACAAAGCATTTTATGACCCCCTGTTTGCTAGAACGTTTTTCTACATTTTTATTTAAGAAAACACCTCACGAAGTTTTCGGTCTTTTTCAGAAATTCAATAGATACCGTATTAGAATTCACCAGCTAAATAGCCAGTCACTGAATAATCAAAATGGATTATTTTGCAAGTACTAAATATTATTGCACAGTACTAAAGGTGAGATTAACCTTCAATGATTGTACTATAATCGTTCCAGTAAACTTGAGCGGTAACTTCCTCTTTTCCAATTTTCTTTTTACATTAGCCCATGAAACACTTGGGAACAAAGGAAGGAATTCGTTGATTAGCTTTGTTATCTTTAATCTAGATAACAAATTATCCAGTTTTTCTTCCAAGCTTTTCCCTGTAACAAAAAATACCTAGAATGTAGATAGCAAAAAATTATGAATGACAAAGATTGAGTTTCAACTTGAAGTCAACGTGCACTGGTGCAATCAAGACTATGCAATATGCAATAGGAACAAGTAGTTGCATATTACGATCTTACTGGTCTCGAGCTTACCAGTACATGTCGAATCTGATATAAAACAGGTCAGTAACTGATTAAGTTACCGTAACATTAATTTTTTCCTGATAGGTCTATGAAGATCCCTACCTGAAGACAGGATTTCTATGGCATATCCACATACATCCTGAAAAAGTGAAATGTAAGAATGCTGTCTTGAGAGAGATGAACAAGTTCCTAGAATGCAACAATTGCTTGGAAAGATTTGTAGCTCGGTTTTAGAAGGGGGAGGTTCACTACATTGGCTGTGATAGATCCTATCTACTTGCTATGTAACTTGAAGTAAGGCGGGAGTACCACATGAAGTTTCCCAGGGTTCGGTGCTTGGACCACTATTATTCCTGATAATGATAAATGAACTGCACCTGCAAAACTCCAGCCAGCTTTTTTCAGATGACAACACTATCATGGGACAGAGGAAGCTAAGCAGGAGGCTCATGAGCTTTTTTATGAGGCCAAGAGTTGATTTTGCACAAATTAGCTTAAGTTGAATGAGAGCGAAACCCAAGAGATGATGTGTACGCTAGCCAGAACAGCAGTTGTCAGAGCTGCTCCTGTCATCTTACTTGTTTTCAGCATGGACACCAAATTGTCATGGTATTGGGTGACAGGACCAACTTCAAGGGGGGAGACCAAGGTCAAGGACTGTTTTCCAATTTGCTGGCAATCAGGATGTTTAACTGTTTATAACATACCGTGTTCAAGAACACCCTATGAAGGTGGCTCATTGGGAGGAGCTTCTATTCTTTCGATGACGAATGTCCTGATCTTTGACGCCGCCATCTATATGTATTGTACAGTTAATTTTTGACATGATACATCCTGGGAAACCTGGTCATCGATTGAGATATTGGATACAAATTCAAATGTGTATTTGGCGATGTAACTTGAGTTATGCTAGAAGAAGATGAGGAATGACAAAAAATGTAATAGGCATTAAAGCAGCAGTTCAACAAAATTTCAAGTTCTGACAAACTACTCTGTTGCTGAGGACCCCCAGCAAACGATCATACAGCTTGAATGAATCAATTCATGAATAAACATAAAATTACTAAGATGAATCAATTGGTATCTCACTCAATGGAGTTCTTCTCTTTGCATAGTCCCGGTAAGAAGATAATGCAGAAGATCCTGTGTTATTTCTTGATGATACTCTTGAACACATATTAGAGCTTGTGCTGAATTAAAACTAAATTATTCAACAGTCTTTTTCAAATTGATTACAAGTGCCTTACTCTTAACTGTAGTATTATCATATATGTATTTGAAATGGAAATACACATGCTGTTTAAATGATTATAAACATATGATTACTATTATCAGGACCTCCTAAATACCTTTTAGGTATTTAGGAGGTCCTGCTATTATCCAACATCAGGGTGTGATTAACCCTAAAATGACACCACATCTGTATTAGGCCTTATAAAATAGCGGCCGTAACTAGGCTCCAAGTAGATCTAAATAGGTCAGTAATCGAAGCCAATCACATATTTATAAGTTGCCGAACTATAAATACATAGGTGTAAAGACGCAATAGTCTATAATAAAAATATCTCTTTAAACTAGACTTACTTTTTTCCATTTCAATTCCAGTATCGAAATGATGACCAAGTGAATCACCTATCTAATAAAATATTTATAAAACTAAATTTTGCAGATTTTTCAATAATAAATTAATTTAAAACCAATCTACACAACTATAGTACAGTGTACTATTTTGAACAGCGTTCAATGTTACAAGATGAAAGAAAAGAACGAGATTTAGAATTATTTCGTTAACTAAGACATTAAAATGAGCAACATAGTTGAAAAGAGAACAAAGTGAGAAGTAGAACTTATAAAATAACACTAACACTGTACTATTTCTATTTTAAAAACAAAACTGATTCAAATCAAAACATCAAAAGCATTCAAATTTTAACCTCAATCTCAATGCCAAAACAAAACCGTTGTGTAAATTTTCCCGCTACGTCAAATGTTTGAATAAAGATGGCATTGAAAAGAATAATTGATCTAAAACATCACGAAAATCAGACAAATGAATTCATCTAGAATTCAAAATATTATTAAATCTATCAATTGAGTTAAATTTACATGAAAATTGATAATTTATTGAGAAATTTTGTCAAACTCTACTGCCACTTGAATAGCTGCTAGAGCCTTCTGCTAGGCTGCAAGAATTTACCTGTTTTGCAGGTAAAGGTGAGGCTGGATTCTCTATTTTCTCATCATTTCTTCCAGTTTATTTGTAGCCTAATCCATTGTAATTTCTATTGAAAGCTGTAAAAGTGAACTTCTTAGTGTTGTTGAGTTATTTTCCATATCTAAGCCGTAATACATCCATTTTGGATTGGGCTTGAACCGCAGTTTTGTTGTGACTACGTGAATCTGACATCGGTAACAGAGCTGTGGCTGAATATTGCATTGAAGCCTCCTTACATTACAAACTACAAGTAAAGTTGTTGAAGTCACGAGATCTCCGTTTTCCTGCTAAACCAAAATTCAGAACGACTGTCCAGAGTTTAGACTGAAAAGGCTCGCTGACACTGTTGAATTGGCAGGTAAAAGTTACTAATTAACGCAATTTTTTTTCTGTCTGCTATAATGAGAAAATTTCATTGTTTCAAGTGTACTCATCACCCAGAGCTCATCAACCAATCTTTGTTGTTGCCGAAATTCTATTAAAAATGTCAGGTGTACGTAGTTCTATAATATTGATTCATATAATTGCTAAAGTGCATGGCATTGAAATATACTTAACTTACACAGAACACAATGTACAGTAACTTATCCAGTAATCCTATTCATCCAGATAAGTAATTTGTGATCTGTAGTTTTGTTAGTTATGGAGGGCTAAGCCAATTTTGATGATTCGTTAATTTATTTCAAATTGAATTGCCAAACAAAGCAATCCCCAAACAAAAATGGATTGATCTGCTATGTCACCGACCACATAGGAACGTTATGAATGATGAATAGAACTACTTCCACGCAAACTCTTTTTAGAAATAACATCAGAGCTACTCTACAATTTTTTGGGAGAAAGATCATTTCTAAATTCCAATTTGAGTGTACACTTGGGATTTGGAAGCAGGTCAGCAGTAACTCTACTTGGAAGGAGTGATAGAGTGATTTCACTTATTATGAAACTTGCTTCATTTAGGCCTATTAGGATTATTCATCTCTAATTCTACTAAAACATTCATCAAGTATTCTGATTTCAATCTATAGATTTGATTACACATTAAATGAATATGACTACCTAGCAGTCTGTTTTCAACATTAACTATAAGTTACCAAAATATGGCTTTCTTGCCGAAAGACTGTGGTGATTTATGTAGTCTGTCTTATGATTAAAGAAGGCTAAGTCAATAAGTTTATCAATTTTAACACCTAATACTCGTATTTTTCATATTAGATGATGTTGCAATCAAAGATATTCAAACCAATATTTTAAGAACTGACTTATAACAAATTAGTTCACTTAAGAAATTCATCAATGATTCCTGTCCGTATTAACTTGTGCTGATTTTTTTTCAGATGCATTCTGCTAAAGCGAAACGTGAATGTCACTAAGATGCCTTTGAATGCTGGTGAGTTGCCCTACCCCTATTTTCTGATTGAGTTGTTTTTTCATAACTCAACCAAGATTTTATAAAGGCGTAGTACCCATTACCCAAAGCCGTAGTACCCTTGAAGTACCCCTGGAGAAAGTGTAACTTTTTCTGATAACCTATAACAAGTTGAATAATAAGAATATTAGTAATCGATTCTATCAGCGAGTAACGCTCTGCTTCTAAAAGTTGTATTGTCGAATTGTATAAAACATGTAGGCTACAGCTGATAGAAGCAGTAGTGCATTACTCTCTACAAGCATCAGCTCTCTTATCAACGCCAAGATTGTTCATCGAGTAGACAAGCTACCATCAATCATCAGAGCTCCAACATGAACTCACCCTGCTTGAATAGTGGAAATAAGTTTGTATAGTAGACAATTCTCAAAAAATATTACCTAAACTCTCCTTATTGATCCACATACAACTTTGTAAATAAGTTTTATATTTGAACATGTTATTTAAGTGTCATTGTTTTGCCATCCTAAAAATTTTCCTTCTCACATTTATTCAGAAATTTCTTCTAACTCCTTCAAAGGAAAAATCACTTGTAGCACACTTTCCCATTTGATTTTTAGGTTCAAGAAGGTGGAAATCCACTAATGATTGAAGATATTATTAAAAAAAAACTGTTAAATTTTAAAATTGTTTGTATAGGTTGAAAATTCACAACCTTGTTAGAAACTGTAGGAGTACAATATTTTGGAATAGAACTTTGAAAAGCGGTTAAAATCTTTGAAAATTTAAATTTTGAAGGTGCAATCTGAATTTATTTGAAAGTTTTCACCACCTTTCTGAACCAAAAAATTTCCCCCAGATAACCAACAAACGCCATTCTTTGCAGAACAATTACAATTTACCACAGAAACAGAATCTTGTCAGGTCAAGTTAACTGGATAATACAATCAAACTAAATCTAGAAAATATAATGATTAAGTAAACCCTATGCTATTACAGGATGACACAGAGAAACAAGAAATGTTCAAGCAACACATATGCGATTAAAGGAAATGCAATAATTAGCCCTATTGCCGAAAACATGAAGTAAAACAGTTGCCATTCACGGTTCCAACAAAAACTGTCAATCCTTCTATAGACCATGTCCTTGAGGTGACAACCATTGAAATTCATAAATTCCAGAAGCAATTTGCATGGCATGGAAATTGCAGCGATTTTTTTAACTTTGTTTTCAACTCAATGGTTATCATTTTTTGTAACGGGAAGTGTACACTTTACTTTTTAAATGTTCCCACAAGAAAAAATGTCCACAGTCCTTTAATGTCCCATGCTCATATGGAAATCTCACTGTTTCCTTCCACGAATGTATACATTTGAATGATTGCCATCTCAAGGACACCATTTATAAAAGATTAGGATTGCCTTGCTAGAACCACAAATGGAAACCACTCCACTTAACATCCTCAGAAACAAAACCAATGACCACACTTCCTCCATTCATGTACATGCCACTCCAAAACTTTCCATTTCCCTGTGTCACTCTGTAGAATGAGTTAATATGAAAAGTACAAAAATCCAATATAAGTTGAAGTGCCTAGTATACAAATGCTTACTATCTAGAAAACTAATGTTATAAATGATTAAAAATACTGCCTATGAATAGAAAAATGGAATATATAAACTTGAAAGGAACAATTCAATTTTGTTTCAAGAAGATACACAAGAAGCAACATGGTGATACTTTATGAAATTTATTATTCATAATGGAAATATTGAGTTGAATTTGGATACGGTAATGAACATTACTTTATTTGATACAATAATCAAAAGTTCTTGAACTATTATCAAAATGTGGGTTATGTTTTATTGATTGTTATATTGATTATTAAATTTGATTCCACCTTCTTGATTTAAGACTTGATATTTTGCCTATCCTTCCAATCAAAATGTTGGTTATTGTTCCTCAATTTGAAGCTTTCTTTGATGTTATTCCTCAAACTAGTAAAATCTCAATTCAAAGAATAGTTCATCAGAGTTTTTGTTTGCTAGGATCTGACAAAGAAGTCTCAAAATCAAGATCTCAGGAGCTTTTGTTAGCCAGAAACTGTCAAATATTCTCAAAATCAAGATCCTAGGAGTTTATCAGCAAAGAAAAGTTTGATGAATAAGCTTCAAATCATCCAACACATTGAGGAAACCCTATTGAATATAGGCACATCAAGATACAGAAATTTCTCAACACAAATTCGAATCTTGTAACTCATCTATGGCTTACATGCGTCATCTACAGTGTATCTTATTGAAAGGAAATTGAATACACAGTCTTTCCTTGTTTAGTTACTTGGCTTCCTCAAAAATCTTTAACACAATAGCAGCAGTACCACTCAATTTGTCATTCAAAGGTTGGTATTGTCATAGAGAAGGTAAACTTTGAGCAATAATGATATCAGCAGGATCCATTAGTTCCTAAACACACTCATGCACTGCGCTAGCTGTCATCAAGCTATTATAAAACACATTGCCCAATGCTAGCGCAACGCATGAATGTGAACAGGAACCAATGAGTCCTGCAGCTTCCGTTAGATCAGAACTCATTAGTTCCTGTTCACATTCAGGCGCTGCACTAGCTGTCATCAAGCCATTAGAAAACACATTGCCCGATGCCTGCGCAGAGCATGAATGTGTTCAGTAACTATTGAGCTTCGTATTATTCATAATAAAATAATACGTTTTCAGTTCCGCAGCTTCTGTTGGCACTCCAGATTTATTTGAGGTTAGCTTTTCTGAAAAACTTTCAAAGGTTTATTATTGATTGAAGGTTGATTCATCTTATCTGCGATTTTACTCTGTTGAAGATTCTAACATCCTAGTTTTCTAAAATTCTAGTTTTTGAGTTTACCTTATCCGTGTTATTGTGCAGTATGCTACTTCCCCATTTGGTGTTCCTAGATTTCTAGCCACTTTGTGCCCAATTTGTCCATTTTCCATCCATATCCCTCTCCAGCTCGTCCGTTTTGCTCCTAGCAATTCCTATCCATTTTTTATTCCAGTTTGTCCATTCCGCCCATTACATGTGCACTATAATGACAACCAAACTTCTGTAGGTTGCTAGCACACGTTTCATCTTTGATCCTTGATGATTGTTATCCATTTCCTGTCCGATTCCGGTCCAATTCCTGTCTGTTAAGTTAATTTATCATAAATGTTTCATTTACTGTGACCTGCGGAGCGGGAGTTGTGGTGGGGGCAAGTTGCTTCAATCGTTCTTTCAAATCCTCGTGCCAATTGGGTTCGGGGGTGTACACTAAGGGAGGATTTACCCACTGGATTGTCTCATTGATTTCCTCTACGATGCACGTGTATACGTAGGCATTAATGGAGAGGTCGTCCCCGGTACGGTGGCAGTGCTTGTGTGAGGGACAACGGCAAGTATTCTCCATATAGTATTCGAAAACCCTCGTGAACTTCTTGTAGACGGCCCAGCCGCACGGCTCGCTGTAAGAGCAGAGCGGTTTCACCGGGGTTCCCGTGCTGGTCGTTGTTGTAGTCGTCAATGCAGAAATCGTGTTGCCGGGCTGGGGAGTCAGGGTCTTTGCAGAAATTTCGCGGAGAATCCTGCGGTGTACCGAGCCGGCTAGGGTACATCCTAAAAACATCAGGGTGAATAATGCGCTGAGAGCGATCATTCCTCTCGGAGTCATCGTGAAATAGTCAGGATATTTTCAAAATAGTAGTAGCAGAGAATAGAAACCACTTTCAAGAAAGTTTCGTCAGAATTGTTCCTGTAACTCCCTGTTACTCAAAAACAAACTGTGTGAACCTATAGGAGAAATGTATTCCCTAATTTTGGAAAATTGGACTTTCAGATATTTGCCTTTTTGTTTCAGATATCTCGACGGCTCTGCAGCTGCTTGAGAGTATTCAGCTGACCATAAACCAGAGCGATGATCCGAAGCTGCAGGCGCAAACAAGTGCCGATCTCAATCTGCTCATCTCGGCCTTGGAAAATCCAATATTCCGAAGCATTGTTACTATCCAGGTACGTAACGGTTTCCTTCAATTTACTATCAGAATGAAGCTGTCTTTTCAGATCAGTTTGAAAGTTGGGTGCTCCTATTGATAGATTGGTTACGATTGATGAAATTAACTCCACTTTCTATCTTGAAACGTTAAAAAACTTGTTTGAAAATTGAGCGTTTCTAATGATAAATTGGTTTTGATTGAATATGAGTCTGTATACAAAATTATCTATCACATCATCACATGACGATGTTACATTTTTTTAAATTATGACAAATCCAAGATGGCGGACTAAATTTGTAAAGTAGCCGGTGTGATACATGATTTCAATTCATTTTTTCAAGACGAATGGCGAAAACCGCACATCAATATGTTGAACCGTTTTGGAGCTATTAACTGATTAATAGTGAATATCTCTCATTAGAAAAAAATATCTTCCAAACTGTTTATTATATTGATGTGCGGTTTCCGTCATTCAATTTCTCTTGGAAAACTACATCGAAATCATGTATAATATGTCCACCTTCCTTTCAAAAAAGTGAAGTTGGATTCAATATGGCGGACAAATTTTTTAGTACCTGAAAAAGTAAAGGAAAGTGCTTTATAAGGTATGGTGAAGGTCTCACTTTGATATTTCATGCTGTTTGCATTATAATATAAGTGTGCCAGTTTGAAGAATTCACCCTGTATGGTTGTATGTTCCATCCTCCATACAAAATTTGGCGGCTACATAGATGTTTTTTGAGTCAAGTTGACTTGATGAAGAAGATTTTGTCGTCGAAGTTTGTCAGTTGGCTAACTATCCAAACATAGCTGATCGACTGCTTGGCTTGCGGTAGTAGTTTGTCTGTGAACATTGGATTCGTCTGGATCAATGCCCCCCTGAACTGATCAAGTGGTGTTGAAAAAAGCTCATTGCTGGGGGTTGAAATGGTTGAAGTGCATATTGCATAAAGTGAATAATCTGAATAATACTCTGTATAATGAATTATTCACTAGTAATCTTCCAAGACAGAGTTTTAAAACGCTACTTTGGACACAAAAAATCGCACACTCAACATAGAACTCTTGGTGCTCAGGAACAACAGATGCTCAAAATATTCCCCCTTAACTAACCAGATTAAATGATTTTAAGGATTGAATTATATAAACAAAGTAAATTTATTTATTTCAAGTAACAAATTAATATACAAGTTGAAGAAAGGAAAAACAGGCTATCGCCCAAAATCTTTTCTATTCCCAATTTTGTATTAATAAAAAAAGAGCTCTAAAACGGTATTTTGAACTACATAATTTTAAAATTTTCCCGGGGGAGACCCCGAACCCCCTTTTCTTTGGGGGAGACCCCCCGGACCACCCTTTCATTGGGGGAGACCCAAGGACCCCCTTTCTTCGGGGGAGACCCCCGTTTTCTTTGGGGGAGACCCCTTTCTTTGGGGGAGGTCCCCCCAAACCCCCCTATCTGGCTTTGGACCCTCCCTGAAATCGAATCCTGGCCACGCCACTGATCATCATAATCATCATGACCATCTGGTCAAAATGGGAAATCAAATTGCATTACAATCACATCACACCTATACTCTAATATTGATAAGTTACTAATTATTGATAAATATACTCATTATCAATTTCATGAACAAACTTATCCTTTTTTGTTCAGCTATAATTTATAAATAAATAATTATTTCGGAGGAGACGAAAGGCCGTCGGTCCCGACTACCTAAAAAGTCGTTGGCATTTCTCATCAACATCTCTCATTACCCACCCATAAGCCATAAGAGCTCATGTGCATCTACCTCAACCTTTATTGTGGCTTTTGAGCACTTTGATTATATCAGACTCTCTTCCATTCACCTAATTTTGGGTTCAGACTTGTTCAATTCGACTCGCCTCAAAAACTATCTCATGTGTCGCCACTTAAATCCACAATCCCAGGTCTTTTTCTAATTCATTTTGCAGTTAAAATTATAATAATCCTTTATGTTCTCAAACAAAAATTACAATTTCTCAGTCTTTCTATTCAATATATATTAATAATCATAATCTTTACTCAGACATTTTCAATGAAAGAGTACTACAGGCTTTAAAACTGTTCATTTTTTAAATTAATGAAAAAAAAAAACAAGTGAGAGTGGCTATCTGATATCTTTTGCAATTTTCTTCATCTAAATGAATTTGTTTGTTTGTTCTATTTGATATTTTGTTATCAATTCATAGTGTCTGGTTTTTGTTTTGCAGGACTCGTTGTCTGAGTTGAATGTTCAGCTACATCAGCATCCAAGCATTCTGCCGGTCGACTTTGACATCAACGTTGCTGGTGAACTTGTTTTAAATCTCCCGCCGCCGATCTACTACCCGACCACCCCCACTCCCACCACCAATACCGAGCTAGATGACCAGCGTGTGCCGGTTGCCAAACTTTCTCAAAGCTCCAGCGGCGAACCCAACTCACCTCCTGTAAGTTTATTGAGAACTCGATATATAATAGTCTGGTCGAGCAAAGAAAACAATTCTTCAAAATGGCAGATGTTCAATGCTGACAGCAGTCGAAATGAAAATAGTCCCATTCTTACCATCTGTCTCTCGTCATATCCCACCAGCAGTATGTTGACAGAAGAGGTTTTACTTTAACATTTTCAGATCTGCATTTGCGTACTTACACTCTCGCTTCAATTGGCAATTTTGAGGGAATGTCTTTGTTCGACCAAACTATAAAAGTGTTTTTATCGAAACTCGACTAAAACTGTTTGTACCATTTTGTTGAAGTGTCCTTAGTCTGTACGTAAGATGCGAAAGATTCTGTACAAACGAAAGATTGTACAGTTTAATTTGATGTATAATAATTGAGTAAGAAGCCCATTTATTTTGGAAATTGACGTTCTTTGCTTGGACGGACTGTATAGTGGAGTGAATATGAAACTGGCAACCAGCCTAGGCCCTCCATATGGCTCTTAAGCCATTGTCAAACAGACAAACAAATTGACGGTTGAGTATTGGCCACTTGGTGAGGGTGGCTCCTTAGTGATCGTGAAGTTGAGTTACGAACACTGTGGAGTGTGGACTGCTCTTGGACGGGTGACCAATATTCGGCCAAGTACACATTTGCGTGGTGCAAGCACACATAAGGGTCTCCCCACCATTAAAAGCCATAAAAATGTTTTTTTCTTACAGTTATAAGTACAAAAGTTATAAGCGATAATCTCTATGTGTACTTTCAATGTTAGCGTACTGTACGACTTCATTGTTGGGTCACAGCTGGTCGAACTAGAAGGCGTGTCTCATTTCTCTCCTGCTTCGTCCAAGTCGCGAGAGCCGAGTGCGTTTAGCTTTCATGCTCTAAACCCACCTTTCTAACATTTTTTTCTAAACTTTTACAAGCCATTGTAAGTTATAGGTTTATGATCAATACAAAAATGAAAACATTTTAAATAGTTCATTTTAATGTTCACAAAATTGGCCCAATGAAAAAAATGAAACTTTAAAAATATTTGTATTTATCTAGGCCTACTTAACAATTTAGGGACATGTTTCAGTAAACGGAGGTAAAAGTACAGAAAAAAGGTCGAACTTACACCAATAATACTTGATACCTCATAGTATAGTACATCCAAGCAAAGAAGACCCTCTGGCAAGATGAGAAAATGACTCAAGCTCAATTTTAGTTCAAAAATTATCAATTTGATCTTAAATTGTAGGAAACAATTTGATCTACCATTAAGACCGCATTCATAATTCTTGAACAAATATTGACCAAGCTGGAGTCATTCTCCCATCTCGGTTACATTGTGGTGCTCTTTGCATCATGGCGCGACCACCACCCAAGTTCGTTTTTGAGTCAAGCTGACTTGATCAAGTAGATGCGTTCTTTAGATGATAGATAGGCTTCAATTAGTAACAAAGCTATTCATTCGAAATGGGAGCCACAAATATTAAATAGTTTTCTCGTATGTTGGTAGGCGGCCTAAGCCCTTCATGGGCCATTGAACAAATTCTCATATATGATACTAATTATCGATAAATATACTAATTATAAATTTTAAGAACAGATAATTTCTCCATTTGTATAGCGATTTCAATTTATAGTTGTTTATTCTTGCCATTCTGAATATTCTCTTACTTTCATAGAATTTTTATTGTCATATCAGTGAGCCTCTTTACTATGTTTCTAGTAGACTGGTCTGACCTATCTTCTTGACTCAAAAACGAACTCGTATGTTCGTACCATAACTATTGTGTATCAGCAGTTCGTTATATTATCATTACTTACTGTTGAACAATATGCTCCATAATTATTTATTTTTCAAATAATTCTTTTCCTTTTTATAGGTAATCAGTCCAGGACCAGATGATGTCTCGTTGCCACCCATCACAACACCAACTTACGCTCTTGAGTTCCAGAAGGCAATTGAAGAATCCTCTCAAGGACGTGATGTTCTCACAGTTAAGGTAAAATGATGAAGGTTGATGGTTGGAATTGTTATAACTTGAGCTGTCTACAATTATTGTAGGCTACAATAATGATGTTTTGGATGATTTCAATTCAAATGATTAAAGTAATTATCACTTGAGCTGTCTACAATAATTGTAGGCTACATTGTTTATTGGTTTAATCGGCTTTTAATCTAATACCTTTAGTAAGAAACACTAGACATTTCAATATCTACATGATGTAAATAAAACAATCAAATTGGAAGGCCATGTATCATATTGAATATAGTCTTTTATTGTATGATATCTATTGTGATTTAAGTAAGTCAGAACTCAGTTGGCGAATTTGTGACAAAACCCAATTGAATTGGGAAACACACACAATTCATACCATTTTCAGTTCAATTTTTCAGACTTTCAACTCATCCAATTCAACTATGAAGTTGGCATAATCTGTAACAATGAAATGATCATTCATTTGATATTATCAACAATATTCGTACCCAATTGATTAAGGAAACACCCAGCATTCCTCCCTTTTTTCATTTCAAATCTTCCTGTGCTGCATTATATGTGCTGTGAATCTCATGTCGACCTGACAGTCAAGTCATCTCATTCAATTATGAAGAGACCATCCTCTGTAACAATGAAATGATTATTGATTTCGCATTTTTCATATATTTTTGCCCACATATAAACATTTATATGATTGAGAAATCACACAACATTCCTCCCATTTTCAGTTCAACCGTTCTTGTGCTGCATTATCTGTGTTATGAATCTCATGTAAACCTGAAATTCAAGTCATCACATTCAATTATGAAGATAGTATTCTATGTAAGGAAAAGATGATTCTGGATTTGGCATTTTTAACAATATTACTGCCCAGTTAAATAAGAAAAATCTCAACATTCCTCCTATTTCCAGTTCTATCCTTGCTATGCTGTCGACATGCCAATCAAGTCATCTCATTCAATTATAAATCTGACATTAAAAAAAATTCTTCAAATATCATCCTTTCTTTAAAGTTATCTCATCTAATTTTGAATATAGCATCACCTGTAACAATGAAATGATCATTAATTTGGCTTTCTCAACAATGTTCCTCAACGACGTCTTAATCCTAATTTCTTCTCAATAATTCTTGAGTATATCTTTAGTACCACTAAGGACAGACAAATAGTGCGGTAGTTGTTGCAGTCAACCGTTTTTCCTTTTTTGTATATTGGAATTATGATATTCCTTTCCCAATCTTCTGGGATCTGATTGTACTTCAACACCTTCCGGAATATCTGCAGTAGATATAGTATAAGTAGGTCTTGACCTTAGATCCACCATATTTTATATATTCTGGGGTCGGTTCATCGATACCTGGAGCCTTTCCCAGCTTCATATCCTTTATTGCCTCCTCCACCTCTCTTATGTTTATATTATAATTTTCTTCGTTTATCTCTGCCTCATCTCTCCTATATCCGGTGGTTCACCATTTTCTTCCTCTCCTTCTCCAAATTTCTTCTCATAGTGCAATCTCCATGTTGCTTGTATTTCCTTCTGGTCTGATGTTAATTTACCCTCTTCATTAACGATGTTCCGCACTTTTTCCCCAGATTTCCTTTTCAATCCTTTGATTGTATTCCAGAAAATTCTGATATTGCACCGAACATTTTCCTCCAATTCCTTCTCAAATTCTTCCTATATTTCTGCTTTGGCCTGCCTCACTATCATCTCTTCCAGCCGATTCCTCTTTTGTACATATACTTCTCTGTCCTCTGCTCCTTTGTCCTGACATACTTCTTTCATGCTTCTTTCTTCTCTCTCACACTCGTCCCAACTCTTCGTTCCACCATCTTGTGCACTTATTGCCCTTTAATTTTATTATTCTACTGCCACAAACTTGCTTTGCAGTTCTTATGATTGTAGTTTTAAACACATTCCAGATCTGCTCTATTTCTTTCTCCTCCATTTCCTCACTTTCCCAGGTCAACTCCTTAATTTTCAGCTCTCCTTTTTTGATTTTCACATTATTTTAATTGTTTTTGGTACACGGAATTTGGTGTCTGATACTAGCAACTTATGGTCTGTACTGACCCCTGTCCCTCTTTATCACCTTCAGATCACAAACTGCATAAGTTGTGTTTCTTGTGTACACCATGTGCACCATGTATTGTGCTTTCTGCTTGTCTCCCCAAAGCTGTATAAGTGATTTGGTGCATCCTCGTGTGGTTGTAGAAAGTGTTTCCTGTCATAAAGGTTATTCTCTATGCAGAAGTCAATTATTCTTCCCCCATTGTCATTTATTATTCTGTCTCCCAAAAAAGTTCTTATGGAGCCATGTCACCTCCTATTCTTCCATTGCAGTCTCCCATTATTATGACATGCTTGCTACTATCTCTTGCTGCCTCCATTTCATTCTGTAATTTCTCATAGAATGCCTCCTTCGCCGCATTGTTATAATCATCTGTTGGAGCGTATACCTGTATTACTGAGACTTTTTTCTTCCATTTCCAGGTCAATGTATATCATGCTTGAGTTTACTGCTTTCCAATCAGATACTCTCTTGTCCAGGCCTTCAGACACCACTATCCCTACTCCTTCCCTTATCTTGGACAGTAAACGCTCCCTAGATGAATCTCACACTGGCCTTTCTTTCTTGTTTCACTAAATCCCAAGAGTTCAACTTTGTACATATTCATCTCCTCTACTAATTCCACTTCCTTACCATTTAAAGTAACAATGTTCCAAATCTAGTTTTATTGTGAGACCTTTTATTTATCCGTGAATCCTGTCCTGTTCCGAGGATGGTGTTACTTCTCTGAATCCGTTTTCATCTAACTTGTGGGGGATTAGCCCAACAACGTCTTCTTAAGAGTACTTCTTCGTCTGACTCCTACCCTTCGACCTGCCTTCTTGGGAGGCCCTACTGGTAGTTACTCTACCGCCGGCATAGCTCTTGGGGTCATTGGAGTACACAAGCCCCTAAGGCTTGTGATAAGGTCTTGTACTCCCTTGGAGGGGTATGTAGAGACCATTCTCTGTAATGATGAAATGATTATGGGTCTGGCATATTCAAGAATATTTTAGCTCAATTGATCAAGAAAACTTGGAGCATTCCTCCTATTCTCAGTTCAATCCTTCCTGTGCTGCATTATATTTGATATGAATCTCATGTCAACCTGACATTTAAGTCATCTCATTAAATTATGAAGAGACCATCCCCTGTAACGATGAAATGATTATGTATCTGGCATTTTCAAAAATATTTCTGCTTAATTAATTAAGAAAACTCACAACACTCATTTTCATTTTAACCCTTCATGTGCTGCATTTCAAGAAATACCTCAATTTCCCATGGAGGTTAATTATTGAGGTTATTTTGCCGGTGGAACATCCTTTTAGGACTCCCCACCAAACATGGCATACGATAATAATAATAATAATAATGTGCTGCATTATATGTGCTTTGAATCTTATGTCAACCTGACATCCAAGTCATTTCATTCCATTATTACGAAGATGGTATTCTCTGTAACGATAAAATGATTATGGATATGGCATTTTTAACAACATTTTTGCCAAATTTATCCAGAAAAAATTTCTTTGACTGATGCGATTGAAATTAATTTTACACTTATAGTCAATACATATCACCACACTTGATATACCAATAATTGAAATGTATGTTTAGAATCTAATATCTATTGCTTGGGATGAATTAAATAGATGTATGTAATAGCTTTTGGCTATAATTTAACTCATATCTTCATTATAAAGTAGTGTCATGTATCTCTTAGCTCTCATTCAATTTATATAATTTGTAAAATCGTTTCCATGATAATCATAATTGTCAAGCACTCGCTCGCTTATGTAATTAATTTTTCATTATTTTGATTTCCTTTTATAATCTTCTCTTTCATTTATTTTCGTATGATAGAATCTTCACTTTTTGTTTATTCTGCAAAATCGTTATAATCTTTCATTCATTTTCGAATGATAGAATCTTCACTATTTGTTTATTCTGCAAAATTATAATAATCTTTCTTGACCATGTTAATAAAGTTCCAAGTAGTCGTGTCATGTCTACTATAAGTCAAATATTCAATATGTGTTCTATGCTGCCTCTTCAAATTAATTTATTATTTTTTGTTTCGAATCAGTTTTAGATCGTACAACTGCTGGTCGAAATGTTTCCACCCATATCCCACAGATCACGCTTCTCGTCACGGACTGTAGAAGTGGTGCAAAGCAATATTGATGAATTATAGATGACGTTTTTAAAATTATATTTATTTCCAATTTGCAAAATAATTCAATGGAATAGTACATTTTTATCATGCAATGAATAAATAAATTAACAAAATACGGGAATAAACCTGCGGAAGCATGATCCTGTGCGTAGAAAAGCTGACAAGAATTTTGGACTCAATGTTCTCGTTCTATGAGTTCATTGTTTTTGTTCAATTACTGAATTAATCAATTAATAGTATTATATCATCTAAATTTATCAGAAGAAAAGAATTAATACATTTCTTCACATTGTGAAGATTCTAGAGATCAGAAAAATAATATGTGATACGTGATTCAAGCTGTGATATTTTTTTCTCTGCGATGTAATTAACTATAAGTGTGATAAAATTCGGGATTGTTATGTTCCAGTTTATAAACCATTCAAATGGCCCTTGTTTTAAAATTTATTTGTTATTCTAATTTGCTTAATCATAAACTCAACTCTATTTGTATGTTTCTAATGAACAATTAAATACATTTATTTATTTAGTATTACGAGTATATCATTTTCATTTAAATTTTGCAAAGAAGTAAAGGCATTTAATTATTTTTCAAGATGATCTTTCATTTCTAAGTGGTTTATTTTGTGAGGAGATTATAACTCGACAGAATTAGCATGGCCTATGAGATGCATCTCACAGGCCATGCTAATTCTGTCGAGTTATACTACGCATTGTGGTTTGCAAAATGGTTCGTTATGTATTGCTGCGAAATAATAATTTTGATTTGGATTTTCATTGTGTTAATTTTTATAGTGGTGATCATCTACAAATTTGAAAATATTTCATGTTTTGTGATTTCCAGCTATTCAAGCCGGATGGAAGCAGCCTTGGTTTCAGCGTAGTCGGATTGAAGAGTGAAGAAAAGGGCGAACTGGGCATATTCGTGCAGGAGATACAACCGACTGGAATCGCTGGCAGGTTAGTTACATTCCATTCATTATTTACATTCTCATTTTTCACTCATATATTCTTAAACTCACTCATTTAATCTTAAACTCATCCACTTACTTGTTCTCATTCGTTCAACCATTCGAACACCTACATTCTTTAATCATTGATCAGACTGATTATTCAGTCTCTGTACAGTATCTACACCCTCTACCATGTATCCATGTTTTCATTCTCACTTAATTATTTTTAGACCAATTTTAACTCATTTAAAACACTTGCTGGTAAGTGTTTATCAAGCTATTTTCTTGAAAAAATTAGTAAAAAATGTCTTATTTTTTATAAATACGTATTATAGGCTACTGATATTGTTTAGTAAGCTGTTCAATACGTAATTTATACTGAATTAACCACTTATCAAGGTTGAAATATTATTGAGATAGAGTAGGCTACAAATACTGAACCTCAAAACTCCTAAAAATGGAAAAATTTCAAGTGTAATTTACTCACTTGATACTCAATAGCATTCTTGGTATTAAAAATAATAGTTTTCTTGGTTGGAAATACATGACTGCAAGTCAGTAACTAATGAATGTGAAATTATTAGGTTTTTAATAATTAATTTCATAAATTGTGATTGATGAGTATTTTGGTCAAGTTGTGTATCCACGGTTCAATGTACTATCAAGAAGATACTTTCAATGAAGCACAAAAACGATTCAATATGATATGCGTATCACACAAAACCCTCGAATTGAAAGGTATTGTTTTGTTACTGGAACCTCTTGGTATTTAGTCAAATTTGTCATACAATACCAAATTTGATGGACTTCTTGATGTATTTTTTGGAAACAACACGTAAACCTTAAGGTACGATTCCTAAGCGGCAGCTCGAGCCGCGTGGCTCGAGCTGCCCGGCCTTAAATTCGCTACTAGAGCTGCCCAGCTCTAGCTGCGCTGCTCTAGCCACCACAACTCTATTCCCATAACTACATTATAGATTTTTACTTTGTTATTAGGGCTACTAATGTATCTATACTAATTTAATAAATAGTGAAATTCACTTAAAAATGGTAAAATTCACTTTTTATCAATTTATTACACACTAGTAGCCCTAATAACAGAGTGAACATCTATAATATAGTAATGTTAATAGAGTTGTGGTGGCTAGAGCAGCGCAGCTACAGCTGAGCAGATCTAGTAGGGAATTTAGAGCCGGGCAGCTCTTGTGTCTAGTCACATAACTATGCTATAAATGTTCACTTTGTTATTAGGGCTACTAATGTATAATAAATCAATAAATAGTGAAATTCTCCCTTCTCAAGTCATCTTCAAGTGAATTTCACTATTTAGAATAGAATAAAATAGAATTTATTGATTTATTATACATTAGTAGCCTGTATAACAAAGTAAACATTTATAATATAATAATTATTAGATAGTTGGATAATTAGATGATTATTACATAGAATTATTCTATGTGAATTGAATTGTGATGGCTAGAACAGAGCAGCTAGAGCCGAGCTGCCGCTTGGGAATGCTTCCTTTAAATTCATGTTTCCCCTGTCCGGGTTTAGTTTTTATTCTTATTTCGAGTCGTACAATCATGAATAAGACTCCCTTTTGTCTTGGGTTAATATCCATTTAAATCGATCAATAAAAATGAAAATCACTGTATCTTTCTAATATGTTTTATTTAAACACAACTTTTTGCTCTCCTGAGACACACTTGAGAATGCCTCTTAAAGTACGATTCCCAAGCGGCTCGAATAGTATGCTTGGCCACTTGGGAATCGTACCTTCAGGAGAGCAAAACATATTGTGTTCAAATAAAAAAAACCAAAAGAACTGTACTGTGATTTCTATTTTTATTCATTTAGAATCATGAATAATTTATGTGGGTATCAGAAGTGGCTAATGAATCCTAACTATTGAATCATTATGAAATCATTATTATTAGAGGTTGATGTGGAGTAATTTTGATTTGTTATTGATTTGGATTACCCTATAATAATCATGAATAAGTTATGTGGGTATCAGAAGTAACTAATGTATCCTAACTATTCTTATAATGAATAATCTTTATAAAATCGATAATATTAGATATGGAATACATATTTTCTTTTAGGGCCACTGTGATTTTAAAAAGGGTACGTTGATTGTAATTATTTGAAGTTTTATTAGATATGGAGTATAGATATTGTTGATATGACGTGATTTTGGTTGGTTATTGGTTTGGATTGACAGATTTCGAAGTTGAAGAAGCTATTTGAACGATAATTCAATTGAATCTAGCAACCATAAAATCATGCCATTGAATTGAATTCAGATTAGTTCATTGACTCTTGTTGCATTGATCAGGCTGGACGCACACCATGCAGCATTTTCGTTTCCAGAGGCAAAATATAATTCTTGGCTGGTCATGTGCTCCAAAAGGAGCACACCGTTGAAACCGGACAAGTTTTGTTTTGCCTCTCAATACTAAAATGCATGATCCACTTTATAAGTGTGCGTTCAGCCTTAGATGACAGCGATTTCAGCACAAACATAGCTCGAAACCAAAAAAATTGTTATAATTATCTGCATTAAATGGTAAATGCTATATCAATATTAACAGATGAAACCGTATTATTGTATATAGTTTAATGCTTCAAATTCGATAGACTTTTGTATTTTCTGAAAGGAATAGTAGAACCGTGTACACAGCTCATTGCTTAACTAGAAGTATGCCTATTCTAGTATACTAATAACGATCTATTTTCGCCTATTCAATTATACATTATACCTATCTGCTTCAAATTCGACGAACTTCTTTATTCTATTGAAAACATCGAGAACCGTGTTATTTTATAATATTATACTCGTAGAACCGGGGGGAGTCCGATCCCACTAGACGTCAAACCTGCAATCATAAGATAGTAGAACTCCAAAAAAGCAAAACAATTCACTACTAAAAAAAAACAATCCACTACTCGTAGAACCGTGTACGCAGCTCATAGCTCAACCAGAAGTATTCCATTACTAATTTTCTACCTAATTTATTCATTTTATACATTATTTACCCAGGATACACTCGATATGGAAAAATGTGATCCACCAATTGTCAATATACACTACAGTATCTTGATAGAATTTGAGTAAAGCGATTATCCAGTAGACATTTGTCATGTTTCCATGACACAGACAGCCAATGAATTGTACGCCATCGAAACGATTATCATTCTCGGTTGTGGTGTTGGTGATACAGTTCGCTCAAGCTGAGAAGACCCGCCATTACAACGTGAAGTATATTGTAACTGCGTATCTTCTCAGCTTCGCAAAATATAATTGTTTCTGCTCCCTGGCGATTTGTTGGCCTTTGTTGCGCGCGGCTAACCTTCCACTCCTCCTCCTCCTCCTCCTCTTCCTCCTCCTCCTCTTCCTCCTCCTCCTCCTCATCCTCCTCCCTCCCACAACCGTTCAGTCCCCTGAGTTGTTTTGATTCGAATCACTGTCACTGAAAATTGACCAAATTCAATTTTTGGTCACTGATCAAGTGATGGCGCAGCTCCGTTCTTCAAATAACTCAAACCCAATTATGCGACCGGTCCTTGGAAACAATACTATAAATTTTATGGAATTGTTGCCCTCTATGATTATTTACTGCTAATGATAATGAAGGTTTTAAAACAAGAAAATGGTATGCCTCCATTGAACTTCAATTCACATTACTTCTACCCTATAATTACCGGTACATTATACTTACAATTACACTATAATATATCTCACTTATACATATATTACACTTAGTCACTAACCTTATAATTAAATTAATTTTATACTATTATTAAGTTGCGTCTCCAAAACCGGAAATGACTATTCTTATAAGTTTGGTCCATTAGATTATTTTAGCAATAATACTGATGTTCTAGTCTCTATTATGTTCGATTGTTGGAGACGTGCTCATATGTTTCTTTGAGCTGTGTGTGGTGTCTACTTTTTTCAATAAGGTACGAGTACATTTAAGAGTTCACACAAGATGATATTTGTATAGATTGAATGAGAGAATCGAAATAGTATATTACATAATGAGTGTGGGAAAGGCGTTTTTACATACAAATAATTATGTTCTCCAAACGAGCCGTAGGCGAGTTTGGAAAATAATTATGAGTTTGTAAACTTTCCCACACGAATTATGTACATTTTTTGTCATACTAGACTGAGAAGGATCAATTAAAACCTCAAACAACTGAAAACATTAACTGAAGCCAACATAACCTCAACACAACACTAGCACAAATGCACTCAGTGAACTGTCATGGCGGCTTCTTCGACTCGTTTATTCATACGTCAGAGTTCGGAAAAAACAGCTGGGCTAGATTTTCAGTGCTGTAATTATCATTGTGATGATGACTAGTGCTGTAATAATCATCAAAATGATTATTCCCGCATTCAGAACAGCTGATCTTTGATTCTCCTGTAAACGGCAATTTTCATAAATACGCAAATCTAGCTTGGAAAGTTGTGTATTACATGCGAGTATGGCGAAATAGCTATTTATGTATTAAGAGCCTAATGCGCGACTTAATTGCTCGCGCAAAACAGTTATCGCGCGACGCGCATGCGCAGATGGTTAGCGAGCGAAAAAGTAGATTCTCCTCGGAAATGGGCGATTCTACGAGGAGAATTCAGTATGTAAAATCTTGTTTTACGCGCAGTTGTAGAAAAACAATCTTACGTTTCAATAACGATACAGCAGGCATTATTTACATCATACATCGATACATCATACTTGTGTCATCTTCAATGATGACACCTTTTTGTCTAGGGCTACTATCAATGTCTGTAATAGATGAAAATTGAAATCATAGTACCCTTTTTTCAGTAGTTAAAAATAACTACTAAAAAGGGTACTGTGATTTCAATTGTATTTTTTTACATGTATTTTGTGTCATATTGTATATCTTCTTCAAGGATACACAGGAGTAATATCAATCAAGGATAAACAGCTAGCTTTACATAATTATATTTCTGATTGAATAAAAAAAGGCCGGTATTTACAATTTTTTTCTCATCTTGAAGATTTAAATAGTATGCGCAATAACTATTATGTGTTGCATATGGCTTGGCACGAATAGGAAATTCGAAGGTAACTGAAAAATGGTGACTGAAAATGAATAATCACAATACAAGAATCATAATCCACCTATAATTTATTTTTATAACATGTCTCATGTTTTATGCAATAAAATTTTCAATTTTGTAAGGGAGAGTGATTTTTTCTTATGTGTAAATTCATTATGAAATACAAAATACTTGAGGTTCTATTATTGAAAAAAAAATTAATTGAAATATTTGTAACAGAAAAATTTATCTTGTGCTTTGGAACAACTATTTTCTGATTCTTATATTTTCCTGATGATCATTTGTATATTTTACAAGAAAATATTTGTATTGTATTTTGGATATTAGATATTTGAAACCTTTATGGATTTCATCCAATGTCCTTCTAATTTTTTCAATTTTTTAAAATACTAGTTAGTTGAATACTTTAATTTCGTTCGGTGTTGCTTAAACTTCTGAGTAGTATGAAACTATGAACTCATAATTCATAACTCATTAATTAATTAATTCATAACTCATAATTCTTCTTCAACTTTTGAAAATCCATGTTTGTTGAATAGTTGCCTTCCTTTCAATACTGTATAAACTTTCAAGTACAAGTACACCTGGTACAAGTACAAATACAACAAGCCTCCTTCAAATAATATCCATCAAATCTAGTTTTTCACCCTTAATTTTACTTTATGTCTTGATAGTTTGTTAATCGGTTCCTTTTTATGCTAAACAGAAGTAAATTAGAAAATGCATTACTACTCTTTTATTCTTCATTTAGTTATTTCAGATATACATTTAGTTATAACAGAAGTAAATTAGAAAATGCATTACTTCCTTTTATTCTTCATTTAGTTATTCAAATGACAAGGATTTTTTCAATGATATATGAATGCGAAAAATCTAACATAAAGTTAATCGTTTTTGCAGGCAAATATAAAATGTATTGTATGTAAATGTGTGTAAAGGCTATTCAAGCGTTACAATTTTTCAAACTAAAGTAGATAAGTTGACCTGAATTGAATAAAAACTTCCTTGAATTTGCAATCCAAAAATATTTGCTATCATGCTAGATATGAAAATTTAATGACATGTACCCTGGAGTAGCTAATTATGTGTAGGCATATACTTGAGTTGTATTTCTAGTTCAAGTTGAGTAGAAATTTCACAACACGTACGGTAATTTAAAATACTGCCTCATTTGAATCTTTCACCTTGATTGTTTTTTTCTACAGTACTGTCCAATTCAGAAATATTTTGTATTACTGCTAATTTCGCTGTTTCAATTTCATGGAAATAATAAGAGCACTTGTTTATGCAAATTACTTGAAACATATCAGATCGGATTAATTCCCCGTATTTTAATTTCTCACACAACTGAAAAAATGTAATATTAACTTCTATCAAATTTTACATATTAAAACTTGAAAAAACACCGACAATGTGATGTGATCCATATCTATGATAATTTGGTAAGCAGATTAGAGATGTGCCTATCAAGTATGCAATTTCTATTTTCAATAATATGAATAATTTTTTTATAGAATGCATTAAATACTTTTGATATTCTTAAACATAACAAATTATACCGTACAGGAAACAAAATTGATCATCTGGACTTCGGTAATTGAATGTTTTAGATTTGAACATTTGTAACTATTTGATAATTATTTTCAACTTTCCAAAAAAAAACAAAAAAAAAAAAACAGTTGATAGATTGTTTCCTTCCCATTTCCCATACCCTCGTCTAAAGCTGTCAGCGTGTTCCCGGTTCAATTCCTTTTCAAGAAAATACAAAAATCCTTGAACTGGTATAGGCTACGCGATACACTAATTGACAACAATAAGACACTTCAATATTGATACAAGATATTTCAATTTGATAGTTTCAAACTGTGTATATTGTTGAAATTACAGACTACTCAGATAATACAGTCTGTATTTTTGAGAGGAAATTCATTTATTTATTATTCATTAGTCTATTCTTCATTATTTTATTCTTACAATTGCGACTTGATAGCAAGTATTTTAAGCAAAGGTGATATTGAGTGAGTGAATGATGATGTTTACATTACAATTTAAACTTTGAAAAACACTTTTCACTTTGATATAAGTTCACTGCTAACAATAAAGATCTGATCAGAAACACTAAATAAAAATGTTCAAAAACTTTGGAATTTTTTAATGAACTTGAAAAATTTCAAAGCAAAATAGAACCAACCTAACAGAAGCCATTACAAATTGAATCGTGAATACAAAGCTGAAGGCTCATGAAGGCATAATCCTCAGAAAATTCCTGATATTTTTTAAATCGTGTGTTTAAATACTTTCCACAATTAAAATTGTCTTATTAAAAACACTTGAAGCTGAATACTCAAGGCGGCATCAACGTCAAACAAAACCTTATATTTTCCAAATTATGTAATTAAAATCAGTTTGTCACTTGAAAAATAAATGTTTTTTATTCTGAATGACTGTATTGCCTACGTTCAATATTGGATGACTTCGTATTTATCGTAGTGGATGTCTAGGAAAGATGCATGACTATAGTCTGGTCGACCAAAGAAGACATTCTGGCAAGATGGGAAAATGACTCCAGCTCGCACAATATTGGTCTCAAATTGTAGAGCAGAATGTTTTCTGCAATTTGAGAAAAAATTTATAATTTTTGAACCAATATTGACCGAGCTGAAGTCATTTTCCCATCTTGCCAGAATATCTTCTTTGCTCAACCAGATTAAACATATCATTGTAAAGAAATTGCAGCATCCATTCAGGCAGTTTATCATGTCTGTTCTGCCTAAGTTCGCCCTGTCTAGTTTCCGTTGGCGGCCCCGGGAGAAATGCTGTTGTCATTTTAGTGGCTAGAAGTTGTAAAATAGCAGCGATGCTAACTCGCTCTGTAGTTGCGGAGAAGACATTCTGGCAAGATGGGAAAACAACTCCAGCTCGGTCAAAATTGTTTTAAAAATTATAAATTTGGTCTAAGATTGTAGAAAACATTTTAATCTACAATTTATATTTGTTGAACCAATATTGACCGAGCTCATGGGAGTCATTTTTCCATCTTACAAGAATGTCTTCTTTGCTTGGACAGACGTATTTCTGTAGTTGCGAAGATATAGTGTGACGTCAGACGTCCTTTTGTTTGTCGTTGTCCTTCGCTTCTGTAAATTGTGTTTCAAAATTTATCACTCTGCTCTCCAGCTTCGGTCTCATTCTCGCCTACCTGTCCTGGAATTCGGTGTCTACTACACATTTAATAGGCACTGTAAACTTGACTGCAATAGCAATTGCAAAGAAATACTGGTGGCGTATTGGAAAATTAATGTCCGGAAATTTCTAATCGCGTTTTCGCTAGTATTTTCACAATCAGAGACTATCTACTCTTTGATTGTTCTATTGTTTTTGGTTATAAGTAATATTCGAGAACTTGTTGAGTAACTTAGTTGTGAAGGTGATATTTTGGTAGCTATTCAAATCAAATGAAAAGACAAGATATTGTCAAACCACTGATTTATTAGAAAATATCAGTTTTCGAAAAGACAAGATATCGATTTATTAGAAAATCGATATTTTTCAATACATCAGTGGTTTGACAATATCTTGTCTTTCTATTTAATATTTTAAAACATAATTAAATCAAATTCAAGATGAGCCATGACATTTGAAAAACGAATTCAATCCGATTGAAATGAATGATTTGTATAGAACTTGCGACAAAATTTTGAAAACTAATTCATTCCAATCTGTAATTCCTATTTTATTTTTAGGGTTCTAAAATCTTACACAATCTCATTTCTTATCAAACTCACCCCACTGAAATAACCTTGAACTACTGAATTGTGTAGTGCTGATAAAATACTGAGTTTTTAAAACATTGTGATTATAAATTATTTGAACAGAAGTGTCACAGTATAGTCTATGCTATCTATCCTATGAGATGTGTATTAGAAAAGTATTTATTTGATTAGAACAGTATTTATTTGATTAGTAAAGTATTTCTTTGATTAGTATTAAAAATTTTCTAGAAAGTATTCAAAATGTCTCATATATACAGTTAAAAAGATATTTCATATATACAGTTGAATGTCGATTATCCGAACGCCGATTAACCGAAATGCCAATCATCCGAATCGGTCTTAAGCGTAGTAATAAAATAAAAACCAGCGTTTACGACGTGATCGTAACTTTTCTTAATTTTTATCGAATTGTACTTACTGTACTGTAGTTTAGTACAGTATTTATTTTGCTTTCCATACTAATTTAACATCACTACACTGTACTTTTCGAATGTAATAAAGTTCATTCCAAGTTAAACACATTGTTTTTCTTTAATACAATTCCATGTTCAATTATCTGAATTTTTGCTTATCCGAATTGATCCCGGCCCCAAATAGCTCGGATAATCGGCGTTTTCCACTGTAATTCAAGTTTATTTTTCTGTTTGGAGTCTTTTACACCATATTAATTATAAAAAATTCTAGAACAACTAACACTTATGCATAACTAGTCGTATTCATCTAGTATCTATGAACTTTGCATTTCTTTCAAAGGAATCTGAATGGTGGAAATGGACTCACAAGTTGGTTTCCTACTCACTTCCTGTTTTGAAGCCATCTGTTGTATTATATAGTCTGTACAAGCAAATTAGACATTCTGACAAGATGGGAATACTCCATCTCGGTCTATATCGGTTCAATTTTTATAAATTTGGTCTCAAATTGTAGATTAGAATGTTTCCTACAATTTGAGACCAAATTTATAATTTTTGAACCAATATTAACCAAGGTGGAGTAATTTTCCCATCTTGCCAGAATGTCTACTCTGCTACAGGCAGGCAACATTAACTGGTGGTTGCATGTGTAATCTGATGGTGGTAATCTATTTTGGAAACTGTAGATTAATTAAGCAGGTATGGGAAATGGCCTGAGGGACTCGGTGCGGTTGTAGCGGTACGGTAGTTAGGGCTGATTAAAACAATACCTGGCGTCCAATGAATCCGATTAGAGGTCGTCACAAGCAGAGTAGCCATCAACTCACATGTCATGTCGAGGGCTGCGCTTTGTGCATTGTGCTGCCATCTTGCGGTATCTCTGCTAACCTTCAACTCACCCCAATCTGGTGCTTGAAATCAGTTGGAGATGAACTATGAACAGAAATAACGTAATTATCATTTTGTTCAACATGTGAAATTAGCTTATTCTCAAATCAAGCTGGGGCAGTGCTTATAATATATGCACTACCCCAGCTTGATTTGAGAATAAGCTAATTTCACTTGTTAAATATATTATATTACAAATGTTTAAAACCCAGTAAAAACAATATTCAATAGTAAAAATTATACAGAAAAAATGTATTCAACAAAAGCGCCTTTTTGAAATTTTCAGTTTCACCTATCCGACATATCTACTTGAAACGTATCATATTATATATACTACAAGAAGCTATCACGTTATCATTTCATCTATAGAACGGATTTTACTTTCACATTTGTAATTTTAGACGAGTCAGGTCTTGTTTCTGTGCCTCGACTAAAGCTGTTCTCTACTTGTATAAATTATTTTTTAATGCTCTCCCAAGTAGTCTGTGAAGTGTACTTGTCAAAAAAAAACTGAATTGCATTTGAAAAAGTATCCAGTTAACTCTAATGGCTGGTATAGTGCCAAGAATTCTGCAATGCTGTAAGATAATAATTATTCCAGTTTAGTATTGTAAATGTTGTATCTTCAGCTTGTACAGTATCATGTAATTAGACAATATCAGGTCATAAATATCTTAATTACAATTAAAAAAGTGTATTTGAGACAACATCTTAGTTCTTTCATTAATTATAATTTACAAATTTGTGGATGGTTATTGCGTCTAACACTTGAATGTAGGTACTTATATTGCTCCATTGTTTCATCACTTATTTATATTGTTTATTGGAAGAATTTGCTTTTAGTTGTTAATGTATATATTAATAAGAATAAGTAAGTAGTCAAAAAGTACGGCTGCTACTTCTCCAAGCTCGAGCTTGCTCTTTTGGGGAAGTAGTCTTTTGTAGAAGTTCCTCATGTTTATTTGTATATTGTTATTAATTGATTTTGTTGTTTTATTTCTACATTGTATATATAATAATGTAATTTTGAGGAATAAAATAAATTATTCAAAGTCTTCTTGAAAGGGAATTGAACTCTGGACTCTGGCTCCAAGATTCAGATTACTTAACCAATACATACTTGAAAACAGTATCGTTATTGAAGGCAATAAATTCAAATTCTTGTTTGGTTTGTTATCAATATCAGATTGGTTTTTACTAGGTAAAATTGATTAATAACCTGGAAGTACCAAGTTATAGGAAAAGCCTTGTTTTAACAGGTTGAAATGCCATGGCAGACACAGTAACTCTATCCCAGTTTTATGGAACAGAACATTAGACATTGTAGCTTGCTTATCACTGTATATTCGAATGGAGCTCTATAGCTGGGTACACAAAGTGGAGATGATTGATGAGTCTGAACTGGAGATTATTTTGAAAAGGCTTTATATGATCTGCGGCATCCATTGCGGCGAGTTCAGCGTCCTGTTTCATCTCTTTGTTCGGATTTCCCGAATTTCTCGAATAAGTTTATCTGAGAGGTCCACAGATCGATACTCGACTTTGTTGGCCGAATAGAATGGATACTACTGGCAACAAAGCAACTTCCGTCTGTATTCTGTGTGAAATGCAGGAATTTACCGCTTTATTACAACTCAGTGCTCTGGCTTTTGCTTGCAGCAGTAATGCAGTAGGTTTGATCATGTTCTGAAATGGGTTCGTTGTTGCTTAATTAACTTCAGGTGGAATGTCATTCATTCTTTACTTGATGTGTTTATGTGCTTCAAAATCGCTTAAAGATGGTTTGGGTAATAGCAGTATCTATATAATATTGATAGCAGTATTAAGGTTTAAAGGTTCAAGTATTTAGGTTTATATAATTAAGTATGCAATAATAATCTAGCAATGAGAATAAGTATCTATCTAGTAGTATCTTCTGATAAGATTATTTTGAGCACTATATTGGTACAAGAATGAGTAAAACCTGGTGTTCTTACAATACTAATTTACAAATCATGTTTTCCCAGAAGACTATACTAGCAATACTAATCTTCTTCTATATGCCGTGGCTTTGATGTTTCATGGATTGATTCCATCAGCCATCTTATTCCCTGGTCGTAACACAACCCCGCAGTTCAAGTTGGCATCAACTTTGGAAAAAATGTATCCCTTCTTTCCTTTTAATTAAAATTGATTCAATTATTTAAAAACATATTACATAAAAATTATTTCTTTGAATAGGATCAAGTAATAAAAATTATGAATGATTTGTAATAAAGAAATCAACTATAAATTTGTTGTGATTCAAACAGTATTTAGTTGTGCTAGTATCGAATTATGCTGGAGTGGGTGTTGAGTTGAACCTTCACTATTGAAATTGTAATAATAGTGTCAGAAACGTTGTTCATTATTAATTTTTGTCTGCGAAAAGTTCTGATGAAAATTATAATGATCGATTTGAGACCTTCAACCATTTTCAGTCCAGGAAAATTTTATTACTATTTACTTAATTATCTTTATTTCAAGTTGTAAAACCACATTTTCAAACAGGGAAACATTATTGACATTTTATTGGAAAACAAAAAATTCTTGAGCAGGGTGCAACGATGTGAACTGATACATATAAGACTTCAGAGATCATGAGAAAAATTGTATCGCGGTATTCTTAAAAACTAAACTAAATCATTGATGCAAGGTGATTTCAAATAAATATTTTCTATTTAGATTTGTGAATTGATGTGATATATTACCTGTGACATAAATTACCGTTTTGGATAATATTTGCAGCATTCAGTACTTCTAAACTTGATCATTACCTGCTACATGTAACTTCCTTATCAGATTGAAATGTTTTCCCCGCTCATACATGCTACGCTGATATGAATGAAACATCTACTGAAGTAACACCCATAATAATTATAGTTATTTATGAGAAAATTATGCATAAATTATTGTTGGATAGTTTCCCTTTATTCCTGATGAAACCAATAACGGCAACGACAAACGATTTGGAAGTGGGCCGATAGAATTGGACAGTTGGAACATTCCAAGTGAAGTATTCTGTCGAGCTAATATCAGAGAGTATCGTGGCTGAGTAATCAGTAGTGGAGCAGTTGTGGTCGATATCAGGCCACGGCGATTTGGCTTGCCGGTCAACTAGATGTTTTTCTGTTTGATGTTCAAGTGTATCGAATATCCTTTGCGGTAGGTTACTACTAAATGTCATTCATTTCGACTACTTTAATAATAATTGGATTCTTTGAAAGATTCAACCTTTGGTCTGATATTGTTATAATTTTTAATCATGTTTTATTAGGGTTCTATCTCTCTTCTTGAATAAGGCTGCTATCAGTGTATGTCAGTGAATGAAAATTGAAATCACAGTACCCTTTTTAGTAGTTTTTCCGACTAATTAGAGGCATTCAAGTGTGAAAAAACCTACTAAAATGGGTGCTGTGAATTCAATTTTTATTTACTTACATATAGTTTTTATTTACTTCAATTTTTATTTACTTACATATAGTGTTTTCTCATTCTTATTTATGTGGTTTGAATCACGATTGTATTTATTATAGAACACTATTAATGGATTTGAGTTTTGAGACCTGACCATCAGCTTAAAAAGGGGTGTTTATAAATTTAGTTCTCTCATCTTTAGTTGAAATAGTATTTATTGTATGATGCTGTAGTATTCACACTTCAGATGTAGAGTGTTATTACTCTGATTTTATTTGCAGTCCTCTTCACACTTTTCACATCTATTATTAAAATTGATTAAAAGTTATTAATAGTCGTGTTAGACATCTTGGAATTGAAATTTTTACGTGTATTATTCAAGTTGATTGTAAGTTATTGATAGTCATGACAGACATCTTGGTACACTTTTAGGAAGTAGAATATCACATCGAATAATAATTAGGCTATCAAGTTTCTTAGTATCTTACCAAGTTTGTACCTTTATATAGTCTGTCCAAGCAAAGAAGGCCCTATGGCAGATGGGATAATGACTCCAGCTTGGTCAATATTTGTTGAAGAATTATAAATGTGGTCTTAATAGTAGATCAAATTGTTTCCTACAATTTGAGATAGAATTGATAATTTTTGAACCAATATTGACCGAGCTAGAGTCATTCTCCCATCTTTCCAGAGGGTCTTCTTTGCTTGGACAGACTATAGATAGTTATGCATTTTCCGTAATATTCTTATTTCTGTTTCTGATAGTACTTGAACTTTATATCATAGCAGATAGCACAATTCATCATCAATTTTTATGAAAAATTCATTTGGCAAATAGTTAACTGTCTAGTAGATTTCAATACTAGTCTAAACTATTATCAATCCTAACACCAAACATCAATGAATGGGTTTGTCTCTTCACTATATTTAAGGTAGCCGAGGCCAGATAATGTAGTTTAATTCACAGGAATCCCTTTTAATCTGATCGAGTAAACCATTTTCAATTTGCATTCAAAGTACTTCAGTTGCAAGCATTTACAACTATTAAAGGGTACCGGGATCATTTGGAGTGCGACCTGCAATAGCTATTAATCCTTGGATTGCTAGTGGGTTTTTTCACGTTGAATCGTCCTCAATGCACCGTCGTCGTTTTTAATAATGCAAAGGTGGTGGTGAGGGCAGCGCATGCGCGTTGCTATGTTGTCATGGCAACGGTGCTTTGCCAGCACGCAGGTTGTCCTTTTGGCGGGAAAATACCCAGCTGGCACCCGAACGAGCGGGGAAACTATCGACGTGCGTTTAAAAAGTGAATCATGTCCGAACGCAATTTTCGTCCGTTAATTACTCGGTCTCCGTCGAGCAATTCATTAGTGAGAAAAACGGGCCCTGGCATTTTGATGAGCTCGCCCTTCCCCCCATAGGTCACGTCGGTTGACATTTAGAAAATTGCTTTAAATTTAGTTCAGTGCACTGTTCTCCACACTTTTAGAATAGGAATATTCTTCATTGACCAATGAATAAATCTGCATTACATTCCAGGCCTTGTCAGAAGACCTGTCAACTGTCAAAGTTGAGAATAGTATTCTATTCTATTTTTTATTTTGAATGTTTATCACAGTAGCCTACCCTTTTTCAAATGACTATTAATAGTCAAAACATGTTTGCATGAATAAAAATTAATTGAAAAAGGGTACTGTGATTAACATTCAAAATAAAAAACAGTAAGAAAGTAGCCTTAAGATAAAAGAAATATTCTATTCTACACACCTTGGTCAAGTGTCACTGTTTTATTTTTTTTCACACAATAGTCTTTGTAGAGGGAGCTTTTTCAAAGAAAATTATTCTAAAAAGCAATCGGCTAGTTGCAAGAACAGACAATTTAATTTTATTACCTGCAAATTGTTCAAACTAATACAACTATTTAGTGAAATTACTCACTCTAAATTGTCACGCATAAAGGTATCATTCCCAAGCGGCAGCTCTAGCTGCACTGCTTTAGCCACAAGAATCTATTCACATAACTATATTGTAAATGTACGTTTTGTTAAAAGGTATAATAATTTGCTACTAATGTATAATAAATCAATAAAAATTCAAACCTTTCCCTTTTCAAGTTAATTCCACAAAAGGCCAACCTGGCCGGCAAATTTTTCATATTCAGGTACTCTAAGTCCTTGTCTATCCCTGGTCCCTGTACAAAAATGAGTGATTCATTATTAAGCTGTTCTTTCAATTTTTAATTTCCTTTTTCAAGAATATACTTAACATTAATAATTTATTAAATGAAACGATTAAATTGTAATGTCTCGTCATTAAATATCTTGTTGGAAGAAAACTGAACCGTGGACATTTGGTTGCCTACTGACTTGTCAGTTTTCTTTGGACAAGAAGCAGGAAGTGTTGCTTTACTCGAACAATGACAAAGTTGTCTAATCATATTTGGTTGATTGAGTGAAAGCACAAGGGTTGATCGAGATCAGTTGAACAAAGTTTCAAACATTCTACTTAGTTAAAGTCAGCGTTTCTCGCCAAACCCTTCCATTCCATAAGCGCTGAAATAGCAAAACAGTGAAGATGCTTACTCTGTTACGCCAGTCTAGTTTTAATATCTGTTTCTCATTTAGAAAAAGTGATTCAATTCATCAACTTGCACTTCAAAATAAACAAAATTACAGAAATTCCAATATCAATTGAAAAAAAAAGAATAACCTATTTCATGGTTTACAGTTGAGTGGACATTACCATCTTGAACCCATTATTAGGTTGAGACCCATTATAAGGTCATTATTTTTCATCACCTATTAAATTTAATTTGATTTGAGCAACTCTTTTGTATTACTATTCTCCAGTTCTAGTACTCTTCTATAGCATTTGATTTATTTGATTCTTCCAATATCTTGAATACTTTTTCAAGATCTTTGTGATTGATTGTTTGAATGTAATTGGAAAAAATTCATAAAGATTGCATAAATAGGGGAAAAAATTAATAAATATTGAAATAGATAAAATGCGGATTCACGTTGGGGTGTTATTCCCAGAGAGTATAGAATAAAGATTTTACTATCTGTGCTTAGTCCGTCAAGGAAAATTCTAATATTTTGTGATTTTCTTAGAATACCTCTTATTATTCATTCTAATCCAGACGAGACATTCCATTATTTGTCCAGACAAAGAAATGAAAACTATTTTATTTATTTTACAGTAATTGGATTTCAAATGCAAACTTCCTATTGCAGCCTCATGAGTTTTCTCTCTCCTGGGAAGAGATTCTAATCAAATTTTTTATAAAATTCAGGCTCAACGCCCGCATGATAATTATGATCCTTGTAATTAGTTCTGAAATAATAAATAATGCTCACCCACCCCAGGCTTGGAACAGAACAGCCACTGCTTATATCAAGTTCTACGAATTAGAACTTACTAACTTACTAGGTATAGCACTACTATACCTAGAACTTCATAGGCTAAACTTTACGCTATCAGGTTCACGCTACATTCTAGTTATAGATGTATTGAATAGGAGCTTAATTTGAGTTTGCTTAGGTTATTGGATAGTTTCTACTATTTTGTTACATCCATCCAACCATTTTCAAGTGTTTGTATAGCTGGTAAAGTTTTGAATATTAGCAAATTGGATCGCTCACATTCAGAGAACAAATTCAGGGAGCGAACTTGGTCGGTTGATGTTGATATTGGTGGTATAGTCTGTCCAAGCAAAGAAGACATTCTGGAAAGATGGGAAAATGACTCCAGCTCAGTCAATAGTGGTTCAAAAATTATTAATTGGTCTCAAATTGTAGGAAACATTCTGATCTACAATTTGAAACCAAATTGATAATTTTTGAACCAATATTGACCAAGCTAGAGTCATTTAACATCTTGCCAGAATGTCTTCTTCGCTTGGACAGACTATAGTCGACTCCTCTGCCGTGCCACTGAGGCCGCAAGTGGAAACGATAGAGGCACGTTGGTTGCCACGTGCGATCTCGGTGGCATCGGTTTGTGCACTATGTGCGCTTGTCATTTCAGCTTCAGTTTCATCCAATTATCGCTCTCAAAGCAAACATTATTCCCAAATCTAATTTCAGTAATGCAGCCAATTCATGCTTCGTAAAGCAAACAACTTTCTTCGTTTAATTGCTGTTCTGAATGATTCGTGAAACTCCCAAGCTTCATTTGATGTGCTCAGTAGAGTGCTTTCAACAGTTTGGAGTTCGGCTGTATTATTCTTACCATGTACTCGAGGGCGTAACTCAATTCTTACTTGAAAATAACTCACAGCTTTTAAAACTTTCCGATCAAATAATTTTGATCGACCAGAAAACAAAAAATTACGATCAACTTGCAAAATATCCAATATGACAATAAACATAATTGAGAGAAAATTTTGTATAAACTTGAAATTTAATAAAAAATGAGAAAACTTCTATTACAAGAAATGTACTACTTGTTAAATTAATTATCAAATTTATTTGCAAGTAAACTTTCCTCTTTTTGTACATGTAAATTATTATACCATTTGTTGATTCATCCTTGTTTATAGCCCTGTTTTTAGGATTCATCATATCGTGTGAAAATTTAATCTAGGAATAGTTGAGAGCCAATAAATCCAAAATCAATCGAGAAAGAATGTTAAGGCCTATTCAAATTTTCATTTATATTTCTTCCAAATTTTTGAAAGGCCTCATGTTACTGATAGCGGTAGAATGAACAATTTTATCTATTTATTCACGCAAATATGTATTTTTTGAATATGCAGATTTCTTGTTATATTACAAACTGCGTTGTTGACTTGATGAACTTTCGAAATACTTAAACTATATTTCATATTGTAAAACTATTTATCTTGTAGGAATAACTGATTTTTAATTGTAGAGAAACTTTATTCATTTACGAAATCACAATACAATGAGATTAGAACATACATATAAAAGTCCAAAACGTCTTCTCATCCCAATTTTGATTATTAGTTGATATTAATACAGTAATAAAGGTTATGCTTAAAACTTAAATTACGAGTATTTACAAATTTTGATTACTGAAGATGAAAGACTATGCATCATCAATTTATAATTTGTAAGTTTATTAAAGTGAAAAAGAACCAAGAATACTAGTAATATTACCGGATTAAAAATATTAAATTTCACTTCAAATTTTGAAACTAAGAATAAATCGAATTTAAAGTGCCTGTTCATGTCTATCAACTCCCTGTTTAGAGTTGAAACCCTTGCTGGTGTTCAGCTTCAATATTAAAGTTTTACGTTAGACAAACTCTGAATTTAGGCCGAGAGTCTTTTTGTCTCACAAAAGAATTCCTCTCCAACGAACACTTAGCTTAATTAAGGTATATTAAAGTTCAGCGCTAATGAAAAAAGTAACAAAACCGTTTGGCAGTTCACTGTGAGCTGAGATCATCGAAGCTTACTCTTTCTGTGTCAACCTTTTTTCTGAACTTTCGGCTAGGGTTCGCTTCATTGCTCTCTAAAAAATCTTAGATTGAGAATTTCAGTGTAGATTGGATATATATTTGGGTCTTTAAATAAGTGAACTTTCTTGTTTGATGTTTCTCGATGAGACTGACATTGCTAATCCTACCCAACTCAAAAATCAGAAATTTTTATCGGCATGAATACATTGAATAAAAATTACAATAAAATTGAACACATTGGTTTGCCAAACTTGTTTGTGACTCAGAGATTACTATAATGAAATATCCTGTTTCAAATTTAATGGTTGTAGAGTAGTATACAGAAATCCCTTGTTTCCTTGCCTTTGTATCTGAAGCTCTTATCATCCATGATTCATTTCAACAAGATATTCATCTCAAAGAATTCAACTTTCATTCTCACTTTGGATAGATTTTTTTATTGTATTCATATTATTTGTTCTATTCATACAAAATACTGAAATCAGGAGGAAAAACAAGACATATCTATTCCCCTCAAAATAATTCTAATTTTCATAAAATATGCCTATGTATGTCATGCCTTTGAGATAGGAAACCTTCATTTATGCGACAAGAATCGTTCTGATTACCAGAGTGCTAAGATTGCTGTTTCATGATTATTATTGTTTTACATTGAAAAAATGAATTCATCTTTATTATGCTTGAATAATTATGTCTACCTTTTTCATTTGTGAATATTGTATTGCTTGAACAAATGAAAATATGATTCTACCTTGGATATTTATGATTCTTTTAAATGATTGTTTACGAACTAATTTCAACAAAAACTAATTTTTGTACAAGTGTATAATATTAAGCATGATCATGATTATTGATGATTATTGCGTAGAAAATTTAAAAAAAATCAAGTTTTTCCAATACAAACATTTGATAAATGATCCCGACTGCGAGTCATACTTTGCAATATCAATTTGTGTTATGAACTATCATTCCAGTTGCTAAACTTGATATTAGTCTATAAAAAAGCTAATATAATTGAAAAACTTCAGTATAAATGTGAATAGTTTGAAAGGTAGTGAAAATGAGCTAACCTTTCTCAACGGTCCACATCGCTGTAGCTGCAGTTTGAACAATTAAACTTATTTGAAATATGAAAACAATGGCAGGGCATGTACTGTAGGGGCGTCTTGGGATTCATGAACTGCGAATAACTTGGTAGTGAACTTTCTTGATTAAATATTTCTTTCCTGTTCGAAAAGCAGAGAAGTATCTGCAGAGCTTTTGCCGCTTGGCACAATGCTGTGAAGTCTTTTCCAACCGAGACTTGACAAAATGAGCTGTCCGGAAAATGACTGCTTCAAATATAGTCTGTCCAAGCAAAGAAGACATTCTGGCCTGATAGGAAAATGACTCCAGGTCTGTCAATATTATTTCCAAAATTATAAATTTGGGGTTTTTCAAATTGTAGAAAATATTCTGCTCTACAATTTGAGTCCAAATTAATAACTTTTGAACCAACATTGACCGAGCTAGAGTTATTTTCCCAACTTGCCAGAATGTCTTCTTTGCTTGGACAGACTATAGCAACGAGACAAATGAATGGAAACTGCTCTCTGTTCTTGATCTTCACAGAATAAACAGCTTCGTTTTCTCGTCGGCAACAATTTGTCATGAAGTTTTAATGAATTTGCTGTCGTAGAATTGTGTATTGTGTTTTAATTTCATGATTTTTATGTTGTAATAAATGTTGTAGGAATTCTATCACATTTGTGAATGAGAAAATTCAATGCATTTACAAGACACAGCTTCAATAATTCTAGAATCTATCATCTCAGATAGAAATTTACAATAGATCTGATGAAAATGGAAATTTAACATTCATATGAAGCAAAAATTTGATGTTTAAGATTGTAATATTGGGTTATTCATCGTTCTTATGTTTTCAAGAATTACATGATATTTATTGGTAAGACTATAACTTGCTGCAGAAGGTGCCATAAACTATACCTTCATTGGCATGAATAGATTCTCATGTCCTTGTTTTGTTTATTATTGAGAATTAAATTGGTCTCTTGATGATAAAAACAATAACTCTATGACTCTTTTTTTAAGTAAAGCTCTAAAGAATTTAACTTCGTTGAAGCTGAAATTGTGTTTCTATATCTTTTATGTCTATTATAGTTCTATGATGCCTATCAAGTTTGTAGTGAACTTTCAATGATTTGTGGATTCTTGTATTTTGTTTTTCAATTCCGCGATTCCAATAAATCTTAATTATGATTAATCTGTTAGGCCCAAGTTTAAATTCAATAATGTATAAATGAACATCACATCCAAGTAGGCGCTAGATATTATTTTAACGCTGTTTAATAATGATTTCTTTCTTTTTGTTTCCAGGTAAGACTGAGTACTCGCTGTTTATTCATAAGCAGAATATTGTATCATGCAGAAATTCCAGTTTTTTATCACAGTGAGTAGCCTACTCCATCAGAATAATAATAATACAAGCGGAATGAACTATGCAATAGTTTAAACTGATGAAAGCAGAGTCAATACAATGCTAGGTAATTTCAATTCTCTTTAAGGGTGGTACCCATATGGCCTTTACGTGGGTGAGTCTTCTTGAGGACAGACTGCTTAAAAATGTTGAGAATGTCCTCAGGTATCGGAAAAACATTACATTGTTATAGGTGTAAATATGAGGTTTGATAAAAAAATGTTTCTTGCAAAAAATCCTACTAAAATTCAATATCTATGCAAATGATTAAGGGGATGATATGGTGTCTCGATACATTTTGGAGATATAGTCTGTCCAAGCTAAGAAGACATTCTGGCAAGGTGGGAAAATGACTGCAGATCAATCAATATTGGTTCAAAAATTGTAAATTTGGTCTCAAATTGTAGAATACATTCTGCTCGAATTTCTAACTTTCGAACCAATATTGACCGAGCTGGAGTCATTTTCCCATCTTACCAGAATGTCTTCGTTGTTTGGACAGACTATAGTCGAGTGACAAATATCGAGTCTCGAATTGCGCCAAAAGCGAGCAGAACTAGTGGAGTGGAAGTGACGTGAAGAGCTCGCTGGGAATTGGATGACTTTTTGCCAGAAATGAAACAAAATTACATTCCATCTGAATGTCACCCCTTGGATTTAGATACCAGCTACGAGTTATCATATTTGTCGCTGTATCTCATACAGCTGGTGAGGGTTTTTTATTAGAGTTGGATTTAATTTATTTTCGTCTGCAAAATGAATAAGAAGTTCTGTTAATAGTAAGTTTGCGTAGATGAATAATGTATGCAGTAATCTCAGAAATGTTACATCAATGGTAATAATATCTTGGGTGATATTTTCTTACATATTTTGTTTCAACTAAATTTGACACTAGATCAGGGGTGGAGTCACCAAATATTATCAAATTACCAGTGATTCATATATTATAATTTCTATGGTCTTGCTGTTTAGCTAATGTTGATTTATGTTTTCATCATTTGAAAATGTAATAATATTTAGTTCGACTTGAACATTTAGAAGTTGGATAAGAAATAAACAGATAAATTAATAATGAATAAAATAGTATAATAATCTTTAAAGAATATTGAAACGAAACATTAATTATAAAGTGTACTGTGGTATATATTTAAACATCCCTAACATCAAAGTTGAAAATTAAAAACAACATTGCAAATATTTTGGTGATAAAAATTGCTCTGCAATGTCTATCACCTATGATTGTTTTCAAACTCAACTGATTCATAAATACTAGTTTTTTTTTAGATATTCGATGTGAAATCGATAAAAACCCAAATATGAGCATTCAAATAATCGAATTTAATACACCAACTTGGTATTTGTACTATATTTTAAAAGTATCATGTATTATAGATAAATTAATATTATATCAATTGAGTTTATCCATGACCTTCTAGGCAAATTGAGGTTTGTGAAATATAAACATTGAAAATGAATCAACATCGTTGCTAGAATCGTATTCCTTACCATGTAAACAACTCCATGATATTTATTGGAAAATATTACTGATCATTTCCGCTAGCTTCAAAGACTTGTTTGGATTGAACCGTCTTTTTGCGCGCTCGGTATCTCTCGCTTGGTTACAATCAGAGACGCTTGCTCTGTCCAATTTTCCACTTTTCCGAGCACCTTTCAAGTATCAGTCGTGACTGGAATCGTTCTAATAAATCGATATTCGAGTTCGAGAGAGAAGCCAAGTGTCACAACAATTGTAACCCATTCTCAGTAGAAAATGAGAGTTATTGTTGTTATAGAATTTGTATGTCAAAAAAATGAATTGTGAAATGGGTAGGACTACATTGAAAATTACCATATGTGATTTTTACCAAAATATAATGAAATCCAAAATTTGTTGATGCTTCAAGTTAAACGTATCAAAATGAGAAATGAAAATATGTAAATTTGATTGAATTTAAATGTTAATTGAATTTAAATGTTAATTGACACTAGAAAATGGAGATTCATAATTATCAATTACACTAGAACTCTTGTGATTTCCTATCGCTATCCCATATTTAAAACTGCTCCGTTCCAAAATATAGAATAGTTATTTAATTATTGAATTTGGAATTTCAAATTTTTAAGAACGCTTTCATTTGTTGATTATATTTACATTTTATTTACTGTATTTCTTTTATTGTTGATATTATAATAATTCTCGGTATTTTATTTGTATGTAATCTAACGTCGTTAACAATTATCTATTTATAATTTTGAATAGGTAGTTTTAGGGAACTCCTATATGAGTTAAAATTGTAGCCAGTAATTGCATGTTACCCGGGTTCTCAGAAAAATCAGTGTGCAAGTAGTTTTCTGATTGGCAATAAGTAGTGTTTTCTGGAACTCCTACAACTCAAGTGGTGTAAGAATTCAACCACCATTGTAATTCTCCCTGGCTCCTAGGAAAATTCGTGTCGTTGCCACCTTATTGTACAATATTTCCGGCAATAACGAGCCACTCGTGGATTCTTGTAGCGTAGTGAATTCATCTTATTGGCGAGCGCACGACGTCTGAATAAGTTGCGATTATTTTTCCACTTCGCTGACAGACGCTGCGCCCGAAGAATATCTTATTTATTAGTGTAGCGTATATACGGATCGAGCAAGGAAGACATTTCTGCAAGACGGGAAAATAACTGCAGCTCGGTCAATATTGGTTCAAAAATAAAAAATGTGGTCTCAAATTGTAGAGAAGAATTTTTTCTACAATTTGAGTCCAAATTTATAATTGTTGAACGAATATTGACTGAGCTGGAGTCATTTTTTCATCTTGCAAGAATGTCTCCTTTACATGGATAGACTATACCTGGTGGGGGAAATTTAGTGTTGTGGTGGGAAATTTCCGCGCGGTTGCCGGCCTGCGCGGTGGCGTCGGCGTCGAAAGCAGCGTCCATTGTGCATCCGACCGTTGAGCCGTCGACGTCTCGTAACTCGCTTCGCTCGCTCGTTCGCTCAGCTCACAACACTGTGTGGTGTCGAAATGATTTTGTCGCTTTGTCTCCCGCTGCTAACCGCCACCAGCCGCTGTCCAATGGAGTTCTCAGATCGATGACATAGTCGTGAAAAACCCCGCTGCTAAACTGAAGTCGTCACCTACCAACGCCACCCTAGCCGAGCAACTAGTTGTCAATGATTTGGTGAGTGCCAAGTACAGCTTAATGAGGGTCACTATTGACAAAATATATATTGAGCCGGCTGCACGCAAGCAGAAAACATTCAACTTGTCTTGATTCCCGCTCTTGATTATTGGCTCACACTAATATAAGTTCATATCTTACTATTTAATCAGTTTCAATCATGTATACACAATACATGCCAAATCATACACGATTGTTAAACATTTTTGAAATACAAAAGTGTATTACAAACGATAATTGAACATAATTGAACCAAATAGTCTTAGAGAGTACTTGAAGAAAACTGAGAATTCTGATCGAAGTACTATCGGTACCTCACAATCAGAATGATATTTAGGTATTCTCAACTTCCATTGAGAATCAAAAAAATAATATTATATTATTCTGTCAATTTCAAATCTGTGGATCACAATCAAATTAATTGACAATATCAATTACAAGTGCATCCCTCATAAGAAACCAATTAGTAGTATTGAATAAATTTAGTGAGATTGCTCCAATTTAATTGTTCCACATTAAGGCACAGTGTTTGGTGAGATGTTCTATATTATTATTCATAATGAAAATCACAGGAAATTGTCAAACATCACCTAGTTTCTACAAAATTACATGATTTTCACTACAAAACTAAGTAATATTTGACAATTTCCTGTGTTATTCATTCATTATTCCACAATCAATACATTATTTACTTTGTGTCTCCAATGGCAAGATTATAAAATGTTCTAAATGAATCAATCTAGAATCGACAAGAATTCAAATTATTTATTTATTCATTACATTGAAAAAATACAATAAAATATTATTTCATTCTATAAATGAATCATTCTGCGTTCGTTCTTGAAAAAGAATAGAACCGTTGTGACTCAGATCAAGTCTCTCTAATCATTGGCTCACAATAATGGAACTGAATCCATAAAATTTAAATGTAGCTCATGGAATAAAACTCTTTTTTCCAATAAAATGAGTAGTGAAACATTTTGCACCATCATCCTGAATAATAGGTGATTCTTAAATAGATGAGAAAAGAGAGATTTTAGCCAACCTTTAATTACATTTCAACAGAAATAATCAGTATAGACGGCAAAACAGAGATTGTAGTTAGGATTTAATTACATTCCAACAGAAATAATAAGTGGTGTTGATTATAAATCCTTTGTTATTTGATAAGAGTTGTATGTTGATTGTCCGAACTGAATAAAAGTGCAATCCGTAGATCCGTCGTTAACTGGCATGGCCAGATGAATTATAGATTTCTTATCTGTACTGTTTTTAGCGCAGGCCGCCTTCAAACTCTTACCAGCACTACAACAGCAACACTTTACACCCATTCAAGAAAGATGCTTTTCTGTCCTCCATTCTAACAAAACTTATTACAAACTTTTTCATCTACTTAGTCCACTTTTGAATGTAAATCAAATTTCCAATTTACACCGGAATGTTAATAACTTTTATATAATAAGTAAGTCTATATATAATACTTTATTCACACAAGTTATTAACATTCCGGTGTAAATGTGACATTAGATAGAGAAACTACATGAATATAGTGATCTAGCTCAACCTAAAAAAGTTATTATTCTTGAAAGCTTAGACAAGTGTTTTAAATTGACTCGTATCTCTTATTTTCAGAGCTTAGGTCCCCAGTATTAGGTTTAACCTGTTTTCCTGTTAGGATCTGCCATTTCCTCTATATTATTGAAGAATGAAGATAATTAAAACCAAAGAGTATGTGAAAAGGTTTTTATAATTCAGAATAAAATTTGACAGGATCCCTGTCATAAATTCAAATAAAGTGACAAAATTGACACTTTACTCACCAAAAATGTATATTACAAGGGAAAGTGCTTGGCAGGAGAGGTGTTGGTAGGAGCCAATATCCTGGCTGAAGAATTTGAGAACATGGTTCTCGATATCGACTCCTGAACTCTTCAAAGCATTTGTAAATAAGATTATCATTGCCAGAATGATTGCCAACATTCGTTAACGGATAGGCACAAGAAGAAGAAGAAGAAGAAGACTCATCCAAATATCATACATTTTTTATTGTAAAGGGAATTCTATTCTCATAGTAGTATAATAATAACAATGTTAGTGAGCACTACAGCATATCAATTGCACAATTGTCTCAATAATTTGTAGTACCCTGTTGTCGATACACTTGCATATTTGATGGCCAACCAACAGCTTTGTAAGTCATTAATAATGAGGCGACAAGGCTCACTGCTGTACTGCGACCTTAACATGTCGTGTTACTGCATTACAACATGCTTTACTACATGTTACAAGCTCATCGACTTGTTCATGTGACGATGAAAAATGTGACAGAAAAGTAGTGTTTTGTAGAGCGTTCAATTACTATTGATGCCGAAAAGTTCATCATCTGCTTAATTTGCGCTTCAACAGTTGATGTTGTCAATCAGAGTTGTCATTTACCTATGCCTCTAGGTGGTGTTTTTGCAATCAAAATCGACGATAGATACTCTCATTAGCTGTTGATTGGTAACATCACCTTACAAGAGACAGATGAAATCGCATAATGTTTAGGCGTCTTCCATTCATTATGTCTGTTCTTCCATTATTTAATTCATTCATTCATTGATCATTACACAAATTATATTAATGATATTATTATAACCAGGCAAGAAAAACTAGGCAGAACCTGTACTTATTTATTTAGCGTATGGCTTTTAATAGTGGGGAGACCCAAGGGTTGTTCCACTTCGCCAGATAACCTCATTTTCCACAAACGAAGATATGAGTTATAGTTATTTTAAAAAGTTTATTTGAAAACATAATTTTTGATTCCATTTCTTTCCTAAATTTTGATAAATAATATGTCCAAAACAAGGTTATGTACAATTGCTGTACTTCATTATTATGCTGTTCTGCCTATATGTCCCTAACCTCAGCTAAACTTCCACATTTTTTTCTATTATCAAGTTTGTCAATGTTTAAGTGATTGAAAATTGAAACTCTTCTAATCTGTCTATTTTGGCGTATCCAACAGAACTGTGGTGTTGACTGATACACCAATACATTAAATTACATTCAAGTAATTTCATTTACATTTTAAGGTTTAGTAAATGGAATCAAATTTAGTCACAGTAAGAAGACTTTCAATTTATGATGATTGAAGTACAATAAATTATTGGTGATTCTTATAGATTAAGGTGGATATGAAATAAAATTTATAAAATTTATTTCATATTCATCAACAGTAGTTTTGAAAGTGATATTGTTGGTAGTTATCCATGTTAAATTGGAAGACTAGATACCTTGAATGCTTCCAAATTTAAATATTTGAGAAATAGAATAAGCTTATTTCCTATGTGGTGGTGATCCATGAGCGTGTAAATGTCGCATATCAACGAGCTTCCTTCCTGTATCAATTTTGGATTCTGTATCACTAAGTGCGTATCACTATTGCGTATAAAAAATCCGCCGTCTGAAGGTAAAAGAAGAGAATACCAAAGTAGCCTGTAGCCTACTGTCTATAAAATGATCATAGACTACTATTTTTTTATTCTATACATATTTGCCTGTAACAATATTTTTGCAGCATTCTCCTAGTTCTCTCACTTTATTGTAAGAACTTAATAATGAATGAAGCGTGTTGTGCAGTAGCAGTGAACCTGTGAACTGTCGTCTTAATTATTCATTGAATGAACCAGCCATTAGCAAGTGCAGTGGTTGTGTAGGTGTGAGTGAGGCTCGGGTCATCGGCTAATTGTCGCTATTATTGAACATCACGTGGTATAGTCTGTCCAAGCAAAGAAGACTTTCTGGCAAGATGGGAGAAAGACTCCAGCTCGGTCAATATTGATTCAAAAAATATTAATTTGGTCTTAAATTGTAGAAAACATTGAGACTAAATTGATAATATTTGAACGATTATTGACCGAGCTGGTGTCATTTTCCTATCTTGCCAGAATGTCTTCTTTGCTTGGACAGACTATAGCGCGGCTACTTTTGGACGGGGCAGTAAATTAGCCTACTGTCGATTAGCTAAGGCAGGCGTGCTAGCATTGGTATGCTCTACACAGTTTCCAATATCAAGTTGGACGCTATGCTTGTTCATTGGGGACTTGCTGCTTGCTGCATAACTGTTAGTAGCCTTATCATTAGTCCAAGATGTCTTGTGGTTACATCCTATACAAGATTAGCTAGCTATGCTCATAATTGTTACATCTGAATACAGTAAATTATTATGATACAATAATATTGAACTATACATATTTTTAAATGGTCCATTGCCGTTTAAAAGCCGTGTTATAATATGATTTAAAAACTTGTTATAAAAACTTACAATTTTATAATATATATAAAATGTTCTAGTCAAAAATTGATATTTTCATGGTCAAGTTTTTCAGTTTCAGTAGTAAATAATATTTGAAATAATAAATTATATGTTTTAAAATGACTGTTTAAATAATTATTACCCACGTGGTTCTCTATGTTCCCATTTGAGGAAAAAGAGGTTATATGGCGAAGTGGAACAACCCTTGGGTCTACTCACTATTAAAAGCCATTGCGCTAAATAATACTGTATAATAATGTAATACGGTCCTATTCTATTGAGTCAATGCATGCCTTATTTACGTTAGCAAATTCTACTATTATTTTCAATTATAAAGAATTAGTAATATAGTAAGCTGCAACAATATTGACTGTTGGCAAATGTCTGTTATTAATGCTCAACTTTGTCAGGATTGTCTGAAAGAGGTCTGCGAGAGCCAAACGTCTCAGCTGAGGTAGCTCTCAGCTCTATATAGGCTCTTGGAAATTGTTCATCGACTGTCCTGACAGAGCTGTGCATTTATGTTTGACATTCACAAACCGTCAATTTCTTTGGAGCCTGCTATATTATTAGAACACTATAATTTAATAATAGAATTTAATAATTTCAATACGGTATATATTGGCTGAATTGTATAGAAATGTATTGCATTTTGTACATATTATACACCACTTTTCGCAGCAATATACCTTCTAAGTATATTGCTTTCTTTTTGTTTAGGACTACTACCAGTTTATGTTGGCAAAAAATTGAAAGCACAACCCCCTCTCAGGAGTTTTAGTGTTCAATTAAAAAAAAAACTTCTAAAAAGGGTTATGATTTCAATTTTTCACTATCACAATATTAAATATATTACTCGCATGTAAATATGTAGTCAAATTAGCTAGCTCATTTTGATATTTACATGAACTAACTGTTGAATTCATTTTTCATTTTATTTATTTACATAAAAATTTTACAAAAATATTACAAAATACAGTTGATGAAATACAAAAAAGGAACACAAGTAGGCTATTTACATGTTGTGAAATGAAAGGATACCTCATTGTAATAAGGAATTTAACCAATTTGATGCTGCCATGTTGATTTTTATAGTTTATGAAAGTTTGCACACTTTGAAAATTATTTCAATTGTTTCAAGTTGTAACGAATATAATTTATTTTGATTGATTTTAAATTCAAATGGATTGTAAGAATTGGATCAATTTTTTCTCAAATCTATTGAGCTAAATTATGTAGTAGTGAATGTCACCCAGTGATATATTGGGCTTTTTACTTGTGATCGCTCATCACATGTCAGACTAAACCACTCTCACGGTCATTCATGTGTCATTTACATACAAGACGTGTCATAATTATCAAGACATGGCTCAATTATTCATTTTTTTATCTTTTGACCACCTCATTGTTTAACCTTGCTAATTTATTACTCTTGTTATAAATAGCTTGTCTTATATAGCTAGTTTGGTATTCAGTAATGTATTTGATTCCAAGTATACTGTTGAGCCTTTACAATGAGGTAGGATATCCACTAATTCATTAGATAACTTTGAAAATAACAAGAAATTCAATGATTGTTGAAATTTGCAGTGTAGAATATATTAGTAGGAGTCTTGACCCTGAAATTTACATTAGCGGTTCTGTTTATCGTTGTCGTGCTAATTTGTGGGTTAACGGAAGTTTAAAAATCGAATTATTTTTAGTCTTAGTTCATCCCTTTTCATCGGTCACTGTACATGTACATCCAATTAGCAAACGCAAGCAAAATTTTCGAAATTGGCCGATTCAGCAAATTTGTGAAAACATGGTGTGAGAGCGCGAAAAGCCTTGCTTGCATGAGCAGCTCTTCAATATTGAGATCAGATTGGATCCACCCCATCCCCCCTGTATAGAATCTGCTATGACCTCATTTCTGCCAACGTCCCACCCCCAATATTGCACGTATCAGCAATGCAAACAATCGGAACTAGGCTTTAGAATGAGCTCAAAATGTGTTTAGCACAACCATTGATCAAATGTAATAATTACTGATCATTAGAATCGATTCTGCATGAACCAGCGGAACTCAGTAAGTATTTCAGACAGTGAAAACTCTATATTTCATAGAGTGAATCGGAACTGCTAGGAGCTCGGGTTTAGTTTCATGACATGATTGATGCACCTTCCGTCGATAACCCACACTAATTGGCAAAATTTTGAATTGTGTTCAGTGATGAATAACAATAACTATCCAGCTTTATAATTGGGTATCATGCTGAACCTTGTCTAAAGTTTATGATTGGAGATAACTGTACGGTGTGCAGTTGGATTTCCAGAACTATTGGATATACAGGGTGAATTCTCTAAACCGGCACACCTGGCTATAATGCGAACGGCATGAGATATCAGAGTGAGACCTCGACCATACCTCATGTAACACTTTTTCAGATAGTAAAAACTTTTGTCCACCATCTTGGATCCACCTTATGTACATCATATTCTTATCATTAATTAATAATTTGAAAACTGGTTTGCTAATATTTCCGAAATATATTCAATTGGAAAATGTCATTGTTGTTGAGTTTGATTGAGCTTTGATTGTTCAATGCAAAATCTTGTGCAATATTCATTTATTCAGTCAATTAATTACAATAAAGGGTTAAAACACAGACTTCGATAAATTTCGATACATAGTTATTGAAAGAGGTTATGCTTACAAGATTACCAAAGACTATCACAATTCACAAATTTCCATGGTCAAAAATTAAAAATTGTACAATATAAAATCTATCATTCAGATATACAGCTACTGATGATGACAAAAAATTTTGTAAACTGCTTACTGGAAGATTTTGAATTCTGTTCTAGTTCCGTCGAATATTTGGGGAACTCAGTTGATATACATAATCTGGCCCGCAGCTGCGAGTCAATACTAAATTGAACTTTGGGGTGTGGAAAGGGATGGAAACTTTTATGGTGAATGGTAAGGTCGCCATAGCGGATTCGCCCGGAGCGAAAATTGATAGGAGGGTAATCTTGTGGAAAGCGACACATTTACTGTAAAGCTCCCCCCCTTTCCCACTGTTCCCTCCTCTTTTTCACTTATGTATCTTCGGTTCTCTTCCCACTCGATTTCGTATTGCTACCTCCATTCACTCCACTTCATATGAGTATCTGATGAAAAAGTTGGCGCAAGTGGCTCATCGTCATGTCTAGTAATCGGCATTGAGTATGAAATTCATGAGAAAAGCCTTGAAACCATAAATGAGTCTCGTCTGGTGAAATCCATAAAAGCCTTTTAAAACTATAAGAGCCTGAAAACTAGTTTAAAGCAATACAATTTTTTGAATGTATTTTATTACGAATCATCTGAAATCTTCATTTTTTTGTCTATGTTGGAATGAAACAATTCATGTTTTATTCATGGCGGTTTTCTCAACTTCTAGGTATTCTTTAATTTTGTCATTAAGGCTAATTTCTCTAAAATTTTCCAACTTGATTGGAATTTTGTTTGCATTATCAAGTAATTTATCAAGTTAGTGATGTTTTCAAGTTTAAAGATCAATATCAGGTCTTGGGAGGATTACTCAACAAATGTATTTGAGAAATTGTTTTTGTCAATAAAGGATGAAAGGTTCCCTTGTCAGAGTTACAGGTTTTTTATGTACACGTATGGTTGGATCTTCTCATATTCATCAGATTCCAAAATTGCAGTACCACTCACTTTCAAATTTATTTTTCAATGATCTTGAATAATATATGTTTGTAAAGAAGTTGGTTTGTATTGGAACTCGTTTATGAACATACTTAGTATTCTATAGGCAGGATGCTCCACAGAGAAGCGAGGAATGCAGTTACAACATTCCTGGGATGCCTGAGCTTGTGATAGTGATATCAGAATTGTTCAATAAGTGAACTCCTTTAGCATTGCTATAGTCTGTCCAAGCAAAGAAGACATTCTGGCAAGATGGGGAAATGATTCAAGCTCGGTCAATATTGGTTCAAAAACTACTGATTTGATCTCAATCGTAGGAAACATTCTGACCTACAATTTAAGACCAAATCAATATTTTTGAACCAATATTTACCGAGGTGGGCCCTGGCTTATAAAGATTTACAGCTTGTTTTTCTGATGAAAAACAAGTGATTGTAGATTCACCAATAAAACTCTCGATTCACAATGTTACAAATTTTGGAAAAAATTAGCTGTCAACAATCAGCCAAAACTCACTAGAAAACCCGAATATTCGAATCCAAAATGGCCGTGATGGTTCGAGTGAAATAGGAAATCCCATGTAAATTGGCGCAGACGACAAATTCACGATATCAGCTGTTCAAACTCGAACCATCGCGGCCATTTTAGATTACAATGCTAGGGTCTTCTGACTTGGTTTCTTATTACGATTTTCTTTGTAGGTTATGATGTTATTTTAGCGACAAAAATGATTCCTATTCAAATCTCACTATAAAAATAATGATCGATATTTATATTCATAATAATATATCAATTTATTTATCAAATCATCGCGTTGGAAGCAAAGTTCTGTGTTTTAAAGGAATAACATTGGACTATCCAGATTCTATTACTTGAGGTAAATTTTCCGAATTATTGGAAACGTTTATGAGACAGAAACACCAATAACATTCACGAATTATGAGTAATGTGAATTGTAAAATGTTTATAAGCCAGGGCCCTGGTGTCATTTTCTCATCTTGCCAGAGGGTCTTCTTAGCTGGGACAGACTATATCTCTAACAGCATCAAGCACGTCAATTGTGTTGAAAGTTAGTAGGTGAAAAGGTAGTCTCCTGGAAGCCAAAGGCATTCTGATGTGTAATCGCTACTGACGTGTAATCGCTCTAATGGTGTCACAATAGTTTTTGTCCTATGTCATTTGGAAATATTTTGTCGGCAACACAGGGGTGACCATTGACATTTTGACATAGTTGCTGCAACCAGAGTCACATTATCATTTTGAGCAGTGACCGCAGGTAGCACAAAGAGAGCCTATACTGACGCCAACCCTTTTGCTGCTCTTAGTTTTGATGCTGCTCTGACGATGATGTGATGATGATGATATTGATGCTAAAGCTAATGCTACTGATGATGATTTGATGCTGAAGCTACTGCTGTTAACTCTTCAGCTACTATTACCGCTGATGCTGCTACTGCTGTTGACTCTTCTGCTACTGTTACTGCTGATGTTGCTGCTTGTGCTTCTGCCAGCGCTGATTTTCCCGCCAATTACAGTCGGCCCTTTGTGTAGGTGTTAACGCGCGCGCAATTTGGAGTCGCCTGTGTACAACAAAAGCACCGCACGCGTCAAAATTGTCCGGCGTCGCCATTTAGGAGAGGAGGAGACCTGCTGTGAACACTCTTGACTCAGATGATGGATCGCCCACCATGTGTAGGCTCTCATGCAATTATGGGGTACTTTGTGGCGAAAGTTCACAGCTGGATTGCGCAAGACTGTTGTTTAATTACAACACATCTAGATGAGGATACAAATGAGTTTGTTCAGAGTTGGTTTTCATTTATTTGCACGGGGATGGAATTGTTCTTGTATTTTACCGAAGTATTTTTCGTAGACATGATTAGGAAAACAGATTTCGTGAAACGCTTGTCAGAGTTCCTGCCAATGAACAGTGAAATCTCTAATATTTGGCTGTAGCTTTAATAAAGTCTTGAAGAATTTTTTAGGATTTTTCGAAGACCTGATGAGGAGCGCAGATTTTGTGAAACGGTTTGTCAGAGCTCCTGCCAATAAACAGTAAAACCCAAGGTAATTAGAATAGAGAGGTAACAGTCATCGTAACCGTAGCCGGGAGAAAACCGTGAGTTCTGACGTCATCGGAACCACAGCTGTGAATTTCTCAACATTTAGCGCCAGCTAGGTTTGCTTTACAGCTGTGGTTCCGATGACGTCAGAACCCACGGTTTTCTCCCGGCTACGATTACGATGGCTGTTACCTCTCTATTCTAATTACCTAGGTAAAACCTATACTATATTACTGTAACTTGAATAAAATGGTGTAGAGGTTTTCAGATACGTATGTAATTAGGAGTTATACTGTCATATGAAATACTGTTACAATCGATAGTTTTTTGTGGTCTGTTCTAACCTCCAGAATAATCAGGATCATGATGAAGTGCTAATGGTCTCAATATGATAGCATATATTTGATCCAAATAGCATATAGCCTACTTAATAGCGTGATCCAAATTCCATTCAGGTTGCAATCACATCAATATAACGAATATATAATATAATCCTCTGGTAGTTATTTCAGCATAAAAATATCTGTGTTTAGAAGATTTCAAGAAACATAACCTTCTCTGGTCTGAACTTTTCATCAAAATTGGGATCGAGATAGTGAAGGGCATGTGCCAGTTTTCTCTTTCCCTATCACGATTATGATTGTATATGTTGTCTCTCTTTGAATAAATAAATATAACTCTGTGAACCCGATTCCTTTCACTCAGCAAAACAATTCTTTGGTGAGCATAGAGATACCGCTGTTTACTTCCAACATTCCAGCTTTGATGAACATGGCGATTAGTATAGGCTTACACATTCACTAGTTTCGGTCTAAAAGCAACATTCTCCCACCACCGTCCAATTTTCTCCTTGAACTGAGGAGTATTAAGAGGATGTCGACTGCTGTCCTGTTTTGCCCTAAGAGCTTTTGTCTGCTGCTGTGGCATTTGGATGTTCGGTTTCGGAAGGTTAAATAGGGGCGGAGGTGGGGTGGTTAGAAAGGGGTTTTCTGTTCTAGGATGAAAACTAACTCGAGCAACTTATTCAAGTTGTGTTGGACACATAAATTCGGTGTGCGCTACTGAATCGAGGGAGGGAAAAGTGAGAAAGAATAAGATAAAAAAGGAAGAGATAGAAAGGAAAATAGAGAGAGAGAGAGAGAGAGAGTAAGGAAGATAGAAAAAGGAAGAGTAAGGAAGGAAGAAAGAGGAAGGAATATAGTGAAAGAAAGAGAAATGAAGGAAGATAGAGAAATAAAGAGAAGGAAAGAAAGAGAGAGAAAGGAAGATACATGAAGAAAGATGAACAAAGGAACATAGAGAAAGAAAGAGAGAGGGAGGAAGATTAGATTAGATTAATTTATTCAAATAGATAACAAAATTCGGCTTAGATTCTACATTGTAATATAATAAATGAGTAAAACAAAAGTATCCTATAAATTTCACAAGAGAGGGGAAGGAAAAGAAAGAAAGGTGGATAGAGAAAGGAGGAGAAAGAAAGGAAGAGAGATAATCGACGAAAGAGAAAGTAAGAAGGAAAAGGGAAGATAGAAAAAGGGACATTAAGAAAAAAAGATAGAAAAAGGAACATGAAGAAAGAAAGGTAGATAGAGAACAGAAGATAGAGAAAGGAAGATGAAGTGAGGGAGATGAAGAAAAGAAGAGTAAGAGAGTTTGAAATACAGAAAAAAAGAGAAAGGGTTGAAGAGAAAGAAAGGAAAAAAGGAGAAAGGGACAATGGAAGATGGAGAAGAAAGAGAAGAAAGGAAGAAAGAGAATGGAAAATTGAGAATCGTCGAAAGAGAAATAAAGAGAAAGAAGAAAGAGAAAAGTAGAGAGAGCAGAGGTGAGAGAGAGTAAAGAAAATGAAGAAAGGAAGATAAAGAGAGATAGAAAAAAGAAGATAGAGAAAGGAGGATAGAGTAGGGGAGATAGAGATAAGAAAAAAAGAAAGGAAGAAATAAGAAGAAAGTTGTAGAATCCAAGATAAAGTAAGGGCGATAGAGAAAGGTGGAGAGAGAAATGAAGAGGAGGGAAGGAAGGGAGATGAAGGAAGAGAAGGGAAGAAACAGAAAGAAAGATAGAAAAAATAACACATAGTGAGAGAGAGTGTGTGTGATAGCTAGCAGAGAGCGTAAAAAGCTGGCCTGTCAAAATAACGCCCGACCGACTCAGCTATTTCCAACGCCAACGCTGTATGCGCCACTGTAAACAACAAACAAACGCTATTACTCGCTCACTATCGCGCTTCATGCTTTTGCTGCCTCCGCGCTGCTTTCCCCCGACATCTCAACGTTGTATCGTCACCACACCACTTACCAGCGTTCCTCTTCTACATAATTTGTCTTGTCTACGTTGTAGACGGACAAATTTTTTTAACCACGATAGTTGCAAAAATCAAAAACACAAAAATCACGTTTCCACCTATTTGTCATATGAAAACGCTGCACCGAGACTGGTTACTATAAGACTGGTTAAAATAGAACTGATTGCAATCTTAAGTTCATTTGCACATCTTTTACGATTTTACTAAAAAACAAATTTGTAAAGAATATTTATGTTTGTTTCAGGTGAGTTCTTATTCATATTGATCCGATTCATTCCTGTATTCTTTGGTGAGTACAGTATTCAAGTTGAGATAGATAAAACTATCGTCTAGTACAGATTTAGTTCTAGTTTATTCTAGAAATATTGGTTTTCTTAGGCTGAGGCCGCACTGCCGGTGGGTAGAGCCTGGAGGGTGGAGGGTAGTTGGTAAATCTATAGAACATACACACCATCCACAGTAATCGTATGAATAGTATGTGTTCAGCCGCCATCTTGAAATTCTTAAATGGACAACATAACCTCAAAAAACAGAATGACGTCATACCATTCATACCATGTATTATTGTGGATGGTGTGTATGTTCTATAGATTTACCAACTACCCTCCACCCTCCAGGCTCTACCCACCGGCAGTGTGGCCTCAGCCTTAGAGCTAGACAATAGAAGTTCTTTTCGATGGTTCATGTTAGAACGTATTGGCATAGAGAAATGACAGTTTAAGTTAAACAATCCCTTTAACTGTTCTTTCTCTATGGTTTTGGCTTCTCTCTTTATAACGTCTATTCTATGGATGAAAAATGCATCCTTATCTTGGGAAAAGGTTGCCCGGTCTTATCAACTAATTAATAGCCACAGCTCTGATAGCTGGACCTCTTTTTTTCTTGAATGCTTCTTAGCTAGACTCATCTAGGGAACTCTTTTTCTCTCGAATGGATGTTGGAATACAGAGAGAGAATACCTCTCCTTCTGCGAAGATAAGGGAGTGATAGCAGTTTCTTATCACAGTACGATGGCAGATCCCTTCGCCAAATAATGGATTGTCGGCTGCTTTTTTAAAGCGACAACTCTCGCATCGATTCGCCTTTGAAAAGTGTCTCATGATTAATGGGACAAAAGACGCCGAACGACCGACGACAAAGAAGACTTTCTGGGATGATGAGAAAATGACTCCAGCTTGGTTAATATTGGTTGAAAAATTATAAATTTGATCTAAAATTATAGAAAACATTCTGATCTACAATTTGATACCAAATTTATAATTTTTGAACCAATATTGACCGAGCTGCAGTCATTTTTCCATCTTCTCAAAATGTATTCTTTGCTTGGACCGACTAGAATTGTATTAGCTTCATGTGCGATCGAATTTCCAATAGTGACGCACTTCTACTCCCATTACATTTTGTTTGGTTTTCGTTAACTTCTTCTCAAATGTCTGATATTGAATGGAATGGAAATCGTTTGGTGATTGCGTAGAAATATCTATGATATCTAAGATTATCTGTAGATTATCTAAGATATCTAGAAATATCCAAGATTTCACAGCAATTCCGAGACAATAATGGAAAATATTTGTCTGGAGGTAGAATAGAGATGTCTCTTGATTCTCTTCAAACTGCGCTTAGACAGGAAAATACGGTATCGTTTGAAGGTTGGGTAGAGGCATGGTATTCAGTAATATTTACTAACCTTGACGAAGATTGATAGAGATGTTTTATGAATTTATTTCAACACTTCAACAAATTTCTCACTAAAAATAACTTAACGTAAACTTTGATGAGTTGAAATCTTGTGCGAGGTTCAAATGCTTGAGTTAGTGAACAATGTTGAAGAACAATTGAATTTTCTGTAATGGCAATTAGAATCCAATCATAGTCTATTTGTTCTCATTATTCATATGTATCGTTCAGAGGCTATTGGTAACCTCCAGCAAATTCTATAATGCCCTATCACAATCTTGCATAGAATAGGTGGTGACTGTAATAATGTAAGTTAAAGTAATGTACCTGAACAACCGACGTACTCTGCTCTGCTTCAACTCAGCATATAATATGAATTTCTATTGTGAGTTCATTTGGAGCTTATAAAAAATTCCATTTTATTCCATGTAATTCAAAGTTACCTCGGAAAGAGTCAATATTATCTTAGTTCACCCTTGAAATCAGCATTTTGTTTCAAACTCTGTTGACTTTGTCATTCTCCTGCCGGACAACTTCTATATATTGATCTATAATGATTAAAACATGATATTTCCATGAATTATAACAAAGAACGCAACACAAAACTTTTATAGGTCAATTATTTTAATGGAGAAGTCGTGGAAACCATCACAGTATTTATTCTAGTTCTGCTGTTGGCTTGTAACTGGTAACTTTCAAAGGTTACAAATTCAATTAAAATGATTGAAGTATTCGCTGGTATTCCATTAGCTCTTTATAAACATTTACTTTGTTATTTCAATTTGATGTCAAAGAATACCGAGTGGGAGTTCAGAGGAAAACGAAGAAAAATGTTTCCAATTCTCAGTACAATATAGTCTGTACAAGCAAAAAAGACATTCTAGCAAGATTGGAAAATGACTCCAGCTTGGCCAATATCAGTTCAAAAATTATAAATTTGGTCTCAAATCGTAGAAAACATTCTGCTCTACAATTTAAAACCAAATTTATAATTTTTTAACCAATATTGATTGAGCTGGAGTAATTTTCCCATCTTCCCAGAATGTCTGCTTTGCTTGGACAGACTATATCTCATCACCTGGAGCTAAATGAAAAGCTGGCATTTCAGAAATCGTTTGTTGTGTGCTTTGTGGGTGGAAGAGAGATAAGAAGTTTTGCGGGAAGGCACAATATGAATCATAGCATGTATTCAGTTGTTTAGTGGCTGAAAGATACATTGTTGCTGCTATCTGTGGCTTCTAGCCAAATTCTGTTCCATCACGTTGTATTACTTTATCTATCATGTTAACGAATTTACAATTTACAAATCGGTGAAAGTAGGTCGAATCCTGCCCTAAGAAATTGTTGATATTTTATCACTTCGCTAAAACAATCTTGAGATCATAAATTTAATGACAACCTAACTTCCATTTTCTTGGAAGAACAAGAAATATGTAATAGTTTGGTTGAGTTCTGAATTGCTCTGTAATTCTCATTGTAGTGGCTAAATTGAATTGATTTGCGCAAAATTTAGTTTTGGGTCCATTCCAAGATTAATTGTATTTTCCATTCTCTTGTAAGATCGAGAAATATGTAGCCTAATTGTTTACTTGTGTCCTGAATTGCTTTGTTAACTCATTGTAGTGGCTGAATTGAATTGATTGCTAAATTCAGTTTTGGGTCCATTCCAAGATAAATTTTATTTTAAATAAAAGTTGTATTTTCTGAACATCTGTTACATGAAGTCTCATCAACCTTGGTTCAATGGCTCTGTTGACTTACGTCAACCAATTGTTTCTTTACTCTAGTATTTTAAACTGCGTGATTCATTCGCGAATATCCAAATTTTCAATTCAGTATTGCTGTAATTGCAACCTGAATAAAATTTCAATGGAACTAAGTATGCTTGTGCTCATGTCAAAAATATTTTTTCCAACTTATCCCTAAAATCTTGAAATCTAACTAACTTATCTTAAAATTTTTCGAGATGCTGAATAATTTAGTAAGTTGAGGAGCTCAAGTCAAGTTACTAAATCACCATCAAGTGTGAATAAAAGGTTTTCAAGTCATAAAATAGTAGTTTTATGTATCCTGTTATGATCTGATCTTCTAACGATATTCAATTATGAAAATTGATTTGTTTATAATGATTGTAAAATCAATATTAATCAAATGATTTTCAAGTTTTTCCTATTGCAAATCAATTTTACATTTCTTGCCTATAGCGACAGAGAATTCGGAACCTATTGGATTGAAAAAAATCATTACTGAGCCAATTTAAAAGGATTACTTAGCAATATAAGTTCATTCAACAATAATAGTGTGGAGGATGTGATGGGGGTGTAGGAATGGACTTGGTTTATTTTATATGTAACAGGTGCTATATAGAGTGGCAAGAACAGCTATAAAGGAATATTTAATGCGCACTAGGACGTTATATACAGGGAATGGACATTACAGTGGAAATGGTAATGCACGAGAGCCCGTACTACGCTTTGAAACACAACTTAAAGAGATCCAAACAGAATTTATAGCCCCTGGTTTATGACTTCTGAAATTGGAAAATAATACTAGAAACTTTATAGAACGGCGGTTTCTTTTCTCGTTAAGGCTGAGAATCATGATTGGTAACGCTCTAGTTGACTTATCTGGTTACTCGTTTATCTGATGCTTTTATTGAATTCATCAACAGGCCTGTAATAAAGAGAAGAAAACGATAACTCTCATGCAGCCTCTACAATCGGTCCCTGATCGTTATAGTCAAGAAAGAACTGAAATTTCAAAAAGCAATAAATGGCAATAATTCTTTATAGATCTTCTTCTCCTTTATGGTCTGATATCTAATGTAATAAGAGCTAATTTTTATTGATATAAAAGTAAGAATCTCCAGATTAGAAGTTCACTGAATAATAATTTTGTCTATTCTCATCAACTGAAACTACCGTTCTTTTTTAAAGCTCCTCGCAATCGTCCCATTGTTTCCATTGTTACTTCACAGTTGAGTGAACATTTAAAACTCTTGATCCATTTTAATATCAAATTTCCAATCAGATTGTAAAAAGTTATTTTCTGTTATCATCCCGTCAAATTATAAAATAATCATATAATAATAGTATAAAACAAATTTATAATCATTTGTAGCTGAACACTAATGCCGGGTTTTTCCAAGCACACTCATAGTTGAGGGACCCTCAAATTTTGAAGAACAGCTGACATTTTCTATGAAAAGTATAGGAAATGTAGTAAAGTGTAGTAAACTTGAGGGTCCCTCAAATTTGAGTGTGCTTGGAAAAACCGGGCATAATTATTTCAAAGTTTTCGATAAAATTTCGGTTTCACTATGAAATTTTTAGAGACCGTCCATTATGAATAATCTTTCATTTGTAGTATTTTTAATGTTGTGGTTTTACAGCTTCTTTTATGTGTTTCCTCCTTGCTACAAAACTGGGGTAGTCAGAGTTCTCCGCGTCTTCAGTTGTTTCTGTAAAGGGCAAAAGTGGGAAATCAATTATTATAAGTCTTACATCTTTATTATTCCATAGTTCATCTTCAGTTTGTAAAATTAACTTCTCAGAGAGCTTCCAGTCATGCTCGAGAGTATGATGATAAACATGTTTTCCCTATCATACTGAGGAATGCCGAAAGCGTTCCAGAGCAATGGTGCCATGTTGTTGACTATGATATTGATGCTGATGCATCTAATCGATGTGAGGCCTTAGTCAACAGCTCTTTGGTTTGTTCTGTGCTAGTTTGGGGGGAAGGTAAGGGAGCGCCCCTTGCTCTTGAGATGTTTGAGGACCTTTGGCTCTGTTCTCCTCATGACCACCTCCTCATATCCTCTTTCTCTGCTTGCCAGCGCCACCACTCAATATATCCACTTCTGTACTTGAGTGCTCTGCGGGGCTCTGTTCCCCACATGGAGCTCTGTGAAGGCTCCACCAATTTCAGCAAAGACTCCTTTGGAGCAGCAGATGAAATTGCCACAATTGAAGTTATGATAATCACAATTTAAGTTATTATAATCACAATTGAAGTTATTACTCGATGTAATACATGTAACACAATTTATTATAAATCGGAAGTAACTTCAATTAGATTAGTTTGTTAATTATTCTTTAGATTAGTTGGTTTCGTATATTATTTTATTCATGTCCAGGCTACTCAATATCTCTAATTATTGTTCTGATCAGTTTAAAAAAAACTCTGTAAACTCTATTCATTTGGATTGATGATAAAGGTTTGTTGAAACGATTGGCAGTGATTTGGCTAATCACTTATGCTTTATAGAAGTGAACGAGTTTGATCCACCAATCTCATCTGTTTGTTCACATTTAATATTCAAGTTTATAGCTACTGGTGTAAGCCGCAGACAGTAGTAAAGTGTTTTAACGATACTCACTCATAAAGCCAGTCTATAGTGGGCCTTTTATAGAGCGCTCGCTCCACCCGCATATCTGGAACTGTCCTGGGAATAGTCGGTTCCCGCGCGTGTGAGAATGTTTTATGCTCCGAGATATTGCGGTTAGGCTATCTTAAATCTACACTACAGCAATGCCCAGGATTTCTTCTCTACCTACCCGTAATTTATGACGTTCAACTGTGAATGTATGGCCGGCTATCTAGAGAGAACACTAATGAAAGTATTAATGTTGGGATTGCACAGTAGTAGTTGTAAAAATAGTAAGTATGTAGTTGTAAAAACGTATTTATCGATGAACAAAATTCTTACAAGAAATGCAATTCATAACAAAAAATATTGAGAAAAAGATAGAAATACGTTTGTTTTACATGATTCAATTTCAATAATAGGAAAAATAACAATACATTGTTATGGCATAACCTGGAAGGTTTTGTGCTAGGAGTCGGTCTTAATATTCGAATTATCCTATTGAATCTCTTCCAAAATTAGATCTATTTTCATGTTTTAAAATTTTGCACACTAGCAAAATAAATCAATTCAAATAATTGAGTCAATAGTGTAATAACCTGAATTATTCTCTGATTTATGAAAATGTTGTGAAAGCTTGAACTGGTAGTTCATCTTATGCTAGTTGAATTCAATTCAACTTTCATGCAACTGCCAGTTGCACAGTTACATGTCTTTCCAAATGATTCTCCATAATCTGACAAGAAGATTGAATTACTTTTATAGCAATAAACACTCAACATTCCTTCCACGGTCGAACCGTTAGGTACCGTAAGGGTGAATTGAATAAGTGTAAAATGTTCGCTACTAAATATGATGGTAATATATCTTGGGTTAAAACTGAAACTCACTTGTAGCTGGAATGATCCGTTTTTCATGAAGATGTATGAGAGAGATATCATGTAGCCCGGGTTAAATAAAGTGTGCCATTGGAATAGGGTTGCAATGCCATGAATAATATGCACCGAAGAAGGATTTCAGCTGTAATAGTCGTCGCACTCCGCCATATTTATATGCAAATTCGCTTGCACCAATCTGTGTAGCACTTTATCCGTGTACTACACCTTCAAAGTACTTTGCAAAATCTCTCTTTTTCTCCCGGCAGATTCGACCACTTGGTCCATTCATGGCGCTCTGATTTCAAATGGCTCTGTTCGTTGTCGCTCATAAATTATTCAATTCACTCTTTCGGTTTTAAAATTCCCTATCTGCTTATGCATCCCCCAAGAAATGCTCATGTATGCAAATGTCGAAGTAGTTTCCCCACCCATAAAGCTTTACTATTCCCTTTTTCTGAAAAGTTGCCCTACTAGAATTCCCAGACATCCTTTCTGCACTTTGGTTTTGTAAAAAGTACCTTTTTTTGTGATCTGAAAAGTTTGCAAATTCAATCTTACGATTTATTTTAGGAGCAGATAGGAAAGTGTAATTTCTCATTTCAATGAGAAAGTTAGAGTCCTAACTCCGCCCTAATAAAGGCAATTATTCAATTCAATTTAATTCAATGAGCATAACATGCCCTGTTGAAAATTTCTGGCATGATTTTTATTGTAGGAAAAAACTAATCTGCTTCACATTTCGTGAACTAGAACATGTAAAGTATGAGGACTCCCTCAAAAAAATTCAATCTTCAACTGCAAGTTATATTAATTCAAAAAATGAACAAAGTCATGTTTGTCGTGAGAAAGGTTTGGGTTGGTGATAATTTATTTCAAGTACTATTAAACGAAATTTATTGTTGAATGATAATAATTGAAATTTCTTAGATAACCTGTTAACATGTTAATTCAAATTTTGTTTGTATTGTATTATTATTTGTTTAGTGGTACTAGTATGATATTGTATTGTTTTGTAGGATATTGCATGCTTTATGACGTTGTTGTATGTTGGCTGGGTCATTGACTCCAGCTCACTGTACCAATGATTAAATAAATAAATTGTTGTTATCCACTTGAGTAATGTGCATGGTTCATAAAACCAATATTTAAGTAGTAATAATTACTGATTTTACTCAAACATTGATTTTTTGGAGAGAGTTTAGACAGAGCTTGAAGGTGTAACTCGGAGAAAGTAGAGGAATACAACTTCACCCAGCAACTGCTGCTACCTACCGGTAGAACTTACAATTACATAGCTATACATTGCTGGCCAATCAGAAAAGAGTAGGTGGCTGGGGGTGGAGCTTGAAGGCGTGGATTGGAAAGTGGGAGTGGAACTTCATCCTGTAACTACTGACATCCACTGGCAGAAATCAGAACTAAACTGCTGAACATTGTTCACGTTTCTTTCAATTTTCAACAAGTTGTTGTTCTCCATAAAAACTCTCAATTTTCTCCTTTCTAACCATGAAGCTGAGTCTGAGTAATAATGTAATGCTGCAGGTTCTTGTTCAATTATTCGATGTCTGAAAAATTGGATGTAAATTGGATTGCAATAGCAAATAATTAAATTTTGTCGGCTTGTTTCTACACTTCATTTGATTATAATAATTATATTTTCGTTGATATTGATGTTGAATTTTGAGTTCGAATCAACATTATGATCTTGGGATGACTCAAAATTTTGCATAGCATACAGCATAATTATCTATGCTTAGTCGTATAGTAGGCTACTGTATATTGGTGAATGTGATCAAAGTAATACAGTATTATGAATTTTGTCCGTATTAATCCATGTAGTATCGTTTTGGATGTTTTCGCTTCTAGACTGTTGTATATTCCTACATTCCCTTCCATGTACGTGTCTACTTCTAGTTATTTTCTATTCAAATCTTCCCGATAAGCCATTGTGTTGAAAATTGCCTCCTCTAAAAGATTCATGAGCTGTCTTTCTCAACAGATTGGCCTGTCAGAGAAAGAATCTCAACCCTTTGATCATTCTCGTGTTTATTCTGAGTAGCTGGCTATTTGACCTCATTGCTGTTTGATGCCATCTGTCCAATTTGTCAGTACATAGTTTAAGCAGCATTATTACACAGTTTTCGTTTATCCTTGTAATCATAACCATCTTGTAATTCTTGGTGATTTATCTGTTTTAATGATTGCCAAGCGAGTTCTATAGAATAAATAGTGGTGAAGAACCACAAAATTTCAAAGAAATTTATTCATTATTTGTTGAGTTTACTTTGAATGAGCCTCTAGAATGAATGAGATGTGAAATACTCGTAACTTACGTACAAGAAGTTGGGATCCATCTGATGTACGTTTGTTTCATTCATTCTCCAATGTTCATTTCGAATTCTCATCCCGTACATGACGGATGAACTAGAAGCATTGCATGTAATCTTGTTGAACTGGCATCAGCATGCAAAACATTCCCTCTCATAATCAGAATATTACTTCCACCCGGACGAAGTCTAATCAAATTCCGGCCATTCTTAATTCAATGCACCGCCTAATTGTTTCAAAGGCGACGTAACGAAATTTGTGCGCTGTTAATACGTCATGCCTGCAGCTATTGAATTATTCATTGTTTAACGCTGTTTCTAATCAACTTCAGTTTCAAATAGGAATAGGAAGTTAACCGTTATGATTATGTCTACACTGCTTGAAGCTTTTCCACTTTACTAATTCAAAATTGGATTTGCACTCGCATAATTTTCTTTTTACGCGATCATGCTAGATAGCAATTCATTTGTTTAACATACAAATTAATGACTTTGGTATAAAAATGAGTATAATCCTATATTTGAATATTGATACCAATGTAATTTATACAACATTCAATAATTATTACAATTATTGTAACAATATTTAACGTGCCACCCTAACTTCAAAAATGTATTGCGGCAGCAAATTGAGTTTCTTGGCGGTGGGAAAGTGTGCATTGGCCACTGATGACATTTTTTGACATGTTTGGAATTTGAATAAGTCACAATCAACTCTTTATCAGCTTTCATCCATGTCTATGAGTCTCAAGAAATTCCCCAATCCTAGATCCTAGAACTAAATTTCCCGCAGCAAACAATTTTTGGAGTTACGTTATATTTAATATGGATCACCCGATATAATAATTCAATGAATTTTTTTGAAAATTGGTTATTACATTTGGGAACACGAACAAGTATTAGATAAATGATAAAACTTCTTAGGATAGAGCTTTATATGATATTCAATAAAATAACCTCATTAAGTCCAATTCTAGTTCATCAAATTGCAGCATTTGAACCAGTTTCAAAAATATATAAATATTCAATCACAATGTTTGTCCAATACTGATTTATTTCAACTATTTGAAATAAATGAATATTGATAATTAAACTTTGAAACTTAGGGCTATTTAAAATAATTGATAAATTAAATGAAAATTAAATACCCTTTATAAAAAAAACCTTCAAAATTATTATTCCACAAGGGTTATAATAATTAAAGTTTTTTTTATAAAGGGTATTTGATTTTCATTTAATTTATCAATGAATATTGATTCATGAAGTTTTAGTTCTCTAATCAATCTATCTACTGTATCGCTATATTCCAAATTCAGTACAAATTCTCAATTTATTAAACTATTGATTTATTAAACTATTAAACTTCATATTGTAAATTGTTTTCCCGGAAATAAATACAATTCAGTCAACTTATTTCGGAACTAACGTACAGTATTTCCATCTCAAAAATCATTCCAATAGCCTACAGTAGGTGTAATAGGAACGGAGAACAAGGGAGCTCATATTTTCCAACTCTAGTGAAATGATTTTTGCAGTGGTAGATAGGCTCCAGTATGCAAATTATCGCGGCGTACTGGTATGGGCGTGCGGATTTGCAGATTCCATTTTTCACACGATTTGCGCACGAATGTGGCAATGATGGAGGCTATTCGGCATTTGCCATGTTAGATGGGTTCAACCGATAACACACAACGTGAGTACCGCATGTACCCCGTGAAAGCTGGCGATTGTTTTTCGTGTTCAGCAGCCACCGTCATCTATCTGTGTCTGATAGATGATTTTTTTCGGGAAAGTTCCTCTCTCCATCCTGTCTCTTCTCATATCGAGATGTTTGTAGGTATACGAGTAGTCTGTCCAAGCAAATCAGACTTCTGGCAAGATGGATAAATGACTCCAGCTCGGTCAATATTGGTTCACAAATTATAAATTTGGTCTCAAATTGTATTACTGATATTGATCAGATCAAATATTCTAATCTACAATTTTAGTCAATTCATAATTCAAGAATTATAAATGTGGTCTTAATAATAGATCAAATTGAAAAGTTTTGAACCAATATTGACCGAGCTTCAGTCATTTTCCATCTTTCCAGAGTGTCTTCTTTGCTTGGACAGACTAGTAGAAGCCACTTGGAGTGGCTACTGTAACTGTAAAAACTTACTGATTAGGTGTCTACAGTCTGTATTGTACTGTACTGTACTGTATTGTATTGTATTGTATTGTACTGAGAGTGTACTAAGTATAGTCAATATTCCATACATCTTGGTTGTGACTAATAACTACTGTTAAGTTATTGATTTACTAAGGTTGTGATTAATAATGTTGAACTATAGCCCAACTCTTCAGGGACTACATTCCATACAAAATGGTAATTTAACCTCTCCTGATCCATTCTTCCTATTGAAATTTCGCCATGAAAACGACATGTTGTTCAATTTCTTCTCCATTCATTGATGATTATATTTCTCCTTTCACTCAATTTTAAGATAATTTTTAATAACGAATCAACTAGAACGCATCACCTTATTCGAAAACATCCTACTAGCTCAGTGAACAGATCAAAAGACTCATTCTCTCTCACCCGTCACTCTCTCTTTTTCAATCTCCAATCAGATTTAAGCACTCTCACACACTAGTCTGTCCAAGCAAAGAAGAAATTCTGGCAAGATGGGAAAATGACTTCGGCTCGGTCAAATTGGTTCAACAATTATAAATTTGGTCTTAAATTAATTTTAGGAACCATTCAACACAAAATTTTTAATTTTTTTATCCAATATTGTCCTTGACCGAGCTGGAGTCATTTTCCCATCTTCTTAAAGTTTGGTCTCAAATTGTGAGAAAGATTCAATACAATATTTTCAATTTTTGAACCAATATTGAACGAGCTTGAGTAATTTTTCAATCTTGCCAGAATGTCTTCTTCGCTTGGACAGACTAGCGAGTACAGACTACGAGTACACACATTTTATATCTCTCCCTCAAGGTGTTCTGTAACCTAGAAAAACTATTGACATCAGCTAGGTGATAATGAGGTTTGTAGAAGACTAAGAAGAAGAAGAAGAAGACATAATTTGTCATAGTAATAGCAAAATATTAATTAATGAAACAATACTGAATACGGTTTCAGATGTAACATTTAATCAATCCCTGCATCTCTAGTGAACTAAAACAATAGTTATGAGTTTCATCTTCCGTGTTTTCTGTCAATGACAGACAGAATGGATGAATATCAATTGTTACAATTTCCTGAAGACACTACTTATGCTTAAAAAAAATGTGACCAAGGCGAGTGAAATCTATCCTCACGGGAAGCTCACCACCAAGATGTGGCCATATGCGTATTTTCTATTACTCATGTTGACGAACCCGATCAAAATATTTTTCCATAGAAAGAACTTATTCAATTTTCAATAGACCAAAGTTAGGACTGTACTCTCTTATCAATTCGTATACCAAATACGAACGTCCAAACTCCATTTAGGACGTCAATATTGAGCATCCTTTTAGTCTATACCGGTCTATTGTATATAGTTGTTGAAGGGGTTTATAGTAAAGTATACTGGGGTTACAGTTAGTGTATCAGGTCTATGCGAAGTAGAGTCACACACTTTTTTTATAAGTTTTATAGAAGAAGAAGAAAAAGAAAAAAGAAGAAGAAAAATAGAATAAAAAGAAAATAGCAATAATAGAATAAGAAAAATTCTGAAGAAAAGGGACCAACAAGGAGAAAAACGACGCTTTTTGTAGCGTTATTCCGGTGGCTGTTTGTAGAACATGCTCCATGTCTTGTAATAACCAGCTTATATGAAATATTGCGAGAGCGTACAGAAGCGTTGCGGTCGTAAGTAAGGTATTTACGGAAGCTGATAGCCAGCGTGGCTTTATTTATACAGGGTGTATCAGTAGAGTCGGCCCAGTTTCCTTAGAGATATCGATTTGTGGACAGAGTTGATGGTGTTGTGGGGAGGGGGAGGATAGGTATCGAGCTCTTTTCTCTCTATCTCACTCACTCACAAGTCGACTGCCTCACTAGAATCGAGGTTGAATAGCGTTGTGAGTGAGGTGCCTTATGCTCGCACTCCCCAAATATAATACACTAACTCCCCCTCCCACCCTGTTGGCCCTATTCAGCATAACGGCCCGCTTTTATGTAGGTCTTTAATAGCTTTGACCAAGCCATTCAACCTTTGCGTTTAAAGTCGGCCACTCTCTCATTTTTCTGCCGGCTGTTGCATTTTCCCCGAATTGCGTTTTCTCACGTTTTTCCGGCCCGGAAGGCTTTTCCGGCCTGAATTGGGTTTGCCAGCAATCATCAATTATTCTATTGAGAATAGAATTTGTTGAAGGGTCTTGAAATTTGTTAAATTGAATAAATAGTTGAATATGTTATAATTAATGAAAAGACAAGATGTTGTCAAACCACTGATTTATTAGGAAAACTAGATACCGGTTTCGGTTGTTATACCAATCTATGGTAAACTGAAACCGGTATCTCGATTTTCTAATAAATCAGTGGTTTGACAACATCTTGTCTTTCCATTTATTATGGATAACTACCACAATATCACCTTCACAACTACTCAAAGAGTGAAATATGTTATAGTCTGTGCAAGAAAAGAAGATATTCTGGCAAGATGAGAAAATGACTCCTGCTCGGTTAATATTGGTTCAAAAGTTTTAAATCTTATATTAAATTGTAGATCAGAATGTTTCCTACAATTCAAGACTAAATTTATAATTTTTGAACTAATATTGACCGAGCTGGAGTCATCCTATCTTGCAAGAATGTCTTCTTTGCTTGGAGGTACTATACTAAGGATACTCTGTTGAAGAAACCTTTATTCGACCGGTGGGCTCGACCCTCCTGTTCATCCCTGCTCTCTGATCATTCCATTGGGAAAGATCATCATCTTCGTCATACGTGATGCCATTTGGAAAGATTTATCAATTAATTAAAAAAGAACAATGATCTTGAGGTTGTGAACACAGACATAGAGTCCAAATTGTCTTCTATTCCCAAGTTTCATTAAAATATTTCTAATAGGTTAGGTTTGCAGTCACTATCACTATTTACCACCAAGTTCTACTTTTCAAGAGAATAATAATAATAATAAATAAATAAATTTTTATTTCCATCATTAATAACAATTATAACAGTAATTTTCAAACACTGGAAATCAAATGACCACTTTAGCAAGTTATGTGGTCATTGTTAGTATTGAGTTTATTTATTAAATAGCCTAAATTGTTAATAAAATATGTTGGGTTTTTTTTGTTTTGATTTCAGTTCATCAATTCTAAGTCATTTTTGCGCACGACGTCTGTAGCATTCTAATTTATAACAACTATTCAATGATTGAGGGGTTTGATTGAATATAAATCTTTCGTAGTATATGTCTGCCTTTTCCCTCTATTAAATGACTTTTGATGAATTTTCCTCCTGGTAGTGCCAGGGTTAACCCCTCTGAAAGGGTTGCCACTAAACCCTGGGAGTAGTAGATTGTTGTCTCAACTCGATTTCGTTGATTGATGAAATCGAGTATTGTTGTTCTGGTTGGCTGAGAGTGTGTTTCCAAAATTTTTCTGAGGTTGATGCCCACATGTGCTCTAAGCATGTGCGTGGGTACTGAAATGGGCGATGATGAGAGATGACAACTGCTTAAATGAATTAAGTAAAGGAGGGGATAAGGGAGGTCAAACTTGTAATTTTTGCTTATCCAATTATGATAATAGTATTTTGAAATTATCTAAACTTGTTTATTACTGCCCTAATTGAATGCTGCAATTCACTGTTTCAATTTCTCTGTTGCTCTCCTAAGTTACTTATCAATTTTTCTCTCTTTTCAGGTAAGTCTCCTTTGGAACAGAACTCAAGTACTTCAATGGTGAGAAAAACTAATAATAATATTGGTCTAAATACAGTTATTGAATAAGTATAGTTATAGTCTGACCAAGCAAAGAAGAGCCTCTTGCATGATGGGGAAAATGACTCCAGCTTGGTCAATATTGATTTCAAACTTATCAATTTGATCTCAAACTGAAGGGAACGATTTGATCTACTATTAAGACTACATTTATTATTCTTCAACAAATATTGAACAAGCTGGAGTCATTTTTCCATCTTGCCAGAGTCTCTTCTTTGCTTGGTCGGAGTATATCACGGCACTCATGGAAGCAAACTCAAAGAAAGTTATTTCGAATTGCTTGACACCGCTGCATTTTTAATACATTCATTATTATATTATGCCTTATTACATTATCAATCTATGCATTGATGTATCTGACGCCAAAAAGTTGAGCGGTTTCGTCTGCCTCTTGTACGTTATGTAACCTACAAACAGCTGATGTTTATCATCTAGTGTCTTTTTCGAAAACATCATTTAGATTTAGCTAGATGACAACTCTAATTAAGAACATCAGCTGTTGAAGTGCACACGGAGCTTTCATTGGTATTTTTAATGGTGCCAGATTTATTTTCAAATGCATCTTCATACATTAACGATGAGTTAATCATGATGAGTAATTTTGAGTTGATTTGGGCAACAATCTCTATTCACATTCATGATCTTCGAAGTTCCTAGGTGATGAAAAATTCATATGGCTTTTGTTGTGGGGAGCTACCCATAAGGGTAGGTTTCACTCGCTTTGGTCACAATCTGGTCACCCATCCGAAATCAGTCCATAGTGTTTGTGACTTAACAAAGGTGATGATAATCTCTGATACACTATCCAATAACCTGATGTGCGGCTTCACACTATCCAATCACCTAGTTTGTGGTTCCCTATCTAAAATTGAGAGAAGCTCTGAGGAGTACAGTCACGCGCCTCAATTAATTGTAGATTGAAGCCGGGTACAGTCCGGCTAGTTAACGGCTAGTTTATTGGAAGGCAATTATGTGGCAAACTGTGAGTTTGCGAGCTAATATCCCGTAGTCAGAAGTCACTGGGCGTTTAGCACGTTTTGCATTTAGTGAAACCAGTGAACCTCCCTTTCTCAGTCATGTTGGATTGGTCTTAAATGGCGAGAGGGTGATTATAAGGCTTAGGAATCTGCGCAGTGGTTTTGGCCCGATTTCAATTAAATTGCGATAAGATTTGCTATCTAAGGGACCGTTTCATACTGGTTCCTGACATCCTTAATTCAACGGTAGATAGCGCGATATTTGATTGGGTTTAGCAGTTCAAATTTGACGTCTTAAATATAATTTATATAAATTTTATAGCAAAATTTTTATGGAGCGTTTTCGTCGAATGACATCAATTCACGATGTTTTCCATGCTACATAATATGATTAGTTCTTCCTAAGTGTTGTTAGTTTGCTATTGTAACTTTTAATAGTGAATACTGTAGACTGCTAGTAAAAAAGAGTGCAGACTAGTTTTTCGAAAAGTGCGAATTCATTAGATTTAGTATAGCCTGGTGAGACCAAAATTATCATTTTTGAACCAGTATTGACCGATCTAGAGTCATTTTTCTATTTTGTCAGAATGTCTTCTTCGCATTACCAGACTATATTCCGTTTGTCTGTACCTGAATTTCATAAGTAATCATTCTGAGAGCAATTTTCAATATTACAGTACTATTACTTTTGAAATCATAACATTCTGAACTATGTTCTGTAGCATTCAAAATAAAATGTATGAATTCATAATGAAATGAGACAAATTTATAAAGCTTAGCGTTTTCGCATGTGAGATTATTAGTTTCCTCATTTCAGCCGGGCAAATAATCCAGAAGCTCGTCTGAACCTCTTAATCCCAGGTTTAGATTCTTTGTTGGCCCATCAAATTACTGGCTCTCACCAACTGTGCATTTCACCAGCTTCTGTCTAGTTTCAATGCCTTTGTCAGATGAACTCTACTATCATCCGTTGTGATGAGATGTTCATACTTTATAATTAGAAAATTGGATGCTGAGATTAGCCTTCTCTGAGTTGGATTGAGTTATACTCAAGGAAGCCCGCAGGATGAATAAATCTGCGGTTGTCACTTTTCAGAATACCCTGTCAAGTTTGAAATCCACTTGACCTGAATTCGGAGTGAACTAATTATGAGTTTCAAAGTTGAGTTTGATCGTATCTTTTCCATTATTTTCCTCGTCTCACTTACAAAATCCAGCAAAGATCATAATCGTCTTTCAAAGTTTATTACTCTTTTCAAACTGTATTTCACTCGATTTTGCTAAATCATTCCCTTTCTCCTTGTCACTGTTTTCCTCTCATAAGTCCCTGATTTCTGAATACCCGCCATTATAACTTTGGCCCTTTTTACTAAAATAAGATAAAAAGTTCAGACATTCTCAGCAAAGGAAGACTGAAAGTATTTGCTAGTAGAAGAAAATGTCAAAAATTAGGGGTTTGTACAAAGCGTGTGACATCTCTATCCATTTGTCCGGGCATTTCCTTGTTGCTTCTTATCTTGTCACAGTCTAAGTTCTTTGTTTTCAGTCTCCTCTATCTCTCTCCTATCTGTCCTCTCACTCCCTCTCAGTCTCTCTTCTTTCTCTCTCACAATTTCTCCCTCTGTCATTATCTCTCTATACTATATCCAATCTCTCTCTTCCTCCTCTAAATCGCTCCTCTCTCTCCTCATCTCTCATCAACGCGCCCTAACTTCGCCCTCCCAGGCTTAAAATAAAGGCAGCCATTGAATTGAATTGAATCACTCTCTCTCTCTTTTTTCCTCCTTTCTATCCAACTTCTAACTCCGCCCTTGATAAAGGCAATTTATCCATCTATCTATCTCCTCTCTCTCTCTCTCTCTCTCCTTCTCTTGTCATTCTCTCTCAATCATGATTACACAAGTTGAGTGGCAGTTGTCGTTGGTTTTTCGCGCAGGTGCTGTCCAAACCAAGAAGACATTTTGGCAAGATGGGGAAATAACTCCAGCTCGCTCAATATTGATTTAAAAATTGAAAATTTGGTATATAAAATTTAGATAAAAAATTTTTCTACAATTTGAAACCAAATTAAACATTTTTGAACCAATATTGAACGAGCTGGAGTCATTTTCCCATCTTGATAGAATGTCTTCTCAGCGTGGACATACTGTACACAATCAGCTTTCCAAAAGAAGTAGCAACTCCTTGAAAGAACTTAGCTGGCGCTCGGACCATCACTTGTCATTTATCACGCCACCCTGGCTGCTTATTGCCAGTGCTAAGGTGCTGACAAAGTGTTTTTCTTTGTCGCTTTTTATGTGTCGCTTTCCAACGTCTCCATTGTGCAACTGCACATTCCACTTCAACTGTTTGATACTATTTGTAAATCGCAACTTGGAAAATGATTCTACGTTTGAGGATATGATTATACTAGAAATTCAGTCTAATATCACAAATCTAATACTAAAATTACATATATATCATAATAGATATTATTATAATTTGAAAGAGAAAAACTAGGATTTGACTAGGCCTATACTATTTCTCTTCCCAATTTTGATGACTAATGAAGTCCAAAAGTTCATGTGAATGCCATGCACTTCTTATTTATGGCCCGGCAAAAATCAATGAGAAAAATTCACAAGTGGTAACAATTCATTTAGAAAGCCAAAAAGACTCTTGAAACTTAATAGTTTCAATTTTCAATAATACATTATCTTATAGCTGTTATTGAAGGAATTAGTTCAAGTTCAATATATATAATTGCTTGAACTTTCGCCAGATACATAACTATTTTTAATCAATTCTAAGACATTCCAATTCACTGCAAAAGAACAAATACACGTATATTAATGTAATCCATAAACTTTGAATAAACATTTTATCAACATTCAATTTGTTGTGCTTTTCAGCACGTATAATTCAGGTTATCGTATACAAGTATCCATGTATCCAAGTTTAACCGTACCTAAATTGTCTATGAGATCAAATGAATACTGGACCGGAGAAATTAACTGGGTGAAATACCAATAAAAATCATTACGTTATCAGTATGATGTATCTCATCAACGTACTTGAATTTCATTTATTTTCTATTATTCCATTAGAGAAGATAAGAAGATAGTCGTTCGAACTAAACTTGATGTCTTGCTAAAATATATAACAACGAAGAAAAAAAACTTGATGTTGGACCAATGAAAAGAATAGTTTGAAAACTACTGGAATACAGAGATAAAGCACATTGTCACCAAATCGCATTCCTGGCAATTGAATATATCAACCAGTTCACTCAGTACTCTTGCCTTACCCTGTTAATTAGAATTCTCCCTTATTGAATTGAATATTGATTAGAATTTCTAACACATTATTCCCCAACGTATACCTCTATCTCCTTCTTGCTTGTGAAAAACAACCCAACGATCATTGCATCTTGTCAAGATTCTTTTCATCCTGCAAGAAATGTTTCCTACTTTTTCACGAGTGATAATGACACTGAAAACAATCATGAGCCCGCTGACATCGGATTAGGGCCGAGTGAAGAAGAACTCGAGACGAATCAGTGTGAAGTGATGATGAGGCACTCACTAGAAGAAGCAGCGCAAAGTTCGCCGAACACTGAATAAACACATACTCTGCCTCGCCTCGCCTCGCCTCGGGTGAGAAGGTTCGCGCGTGTCTGTTGTGAAAAACAGGCATTTAATAGAGTGAGAGAGTGAGTGTATAGTCTGTCCAAGCAAAGAAGATCCTCTGTCAAGATGAGTAAATTACTCCAGCTAGGTCAATATTGGTTCAAATGTTATTAATTTGGTCTGGAATTGTAGATCAGAATGTTCCCTACAATCGAGACCTGATCAAAAATTTTTGAATCAATATTGACTTAGCTGGAGTCATTTTCTCATCTCGCCAGAGGGTCTTCTTTGCTTGGACAGACTATACATTGCCGAAGACGACGACCTAATATGCCGATGAGGGGGTGTGTGCGTGAGGGGGTAGTAGTGAGGTTGAGAAAGTGTTGGAGAGTGAGGAAAAGGAGGTCGGGTGAGGGAAGAGAAGGGTTGTGAGTGGAATGGGGTGAGGTGAGGATCGATAGCAGCACTCGCAAACAGACATCCCTCATCCACCAACTCTACGTCAAGAACATCCCTCTCATTTCTGTACTTTGTACTCTGTATAGCTCAAACTTCTGTACTCTGTACTGCATATAGCACGAACCAATGTTGTCTGTAATACTTTTGAGAACGTTCTATGTATTTTATCGTATATAGTGGTAACACCATCCTTTTACCAACTCGGCAGACTATGTGTCACAAATTTCTGTACTATGTACTGCATATATTACCGACCTTCCCTCTACTCAAACTATTGCATAAACCTGTATTTTATACTACGAATAGCAAAGAGCCTTAGTGTCTACTTGGAACTAACTTCCACTAACACAAATGTATATATGGTTAGTACTTATTGAGGAAAACTAAGAACTGAACTCTCACAAACATAAATTCTCTCTGTATAATGTATAGGCTAGTGTATACTCTAGGTGTCTACTCAGAACTAAATTCTCACTACCAAAAATGTATATATGTGATGCATACATTCAGAGTGTATGCTCATAACCAACTCATAGAAGCACAAATGCACGGTATACGCGAGTGTGTCTACTCAGAGCGAACCGAATTAAATGCTGAGCCGAGTATAGCTAGATGGAGTAGAGCGGGATGAAGCCCACACAAGGCATGAAACACGCTGATTCTCCGCATTTATACATAATGCACGGCTACAACACGGTGAATAGGACGAAACTCGGTAGATACACATTAACAAGCACTATTATACGCTCGCTTGGCTCGGGGGTAATTGAAGCAGCCGTCTCTTCTACCCACATCGGCTTCTGGTTCATCTAAATTCATTTGTTCAATAACAATATTATCTTTTACAATAATTCGGTGTCTGCTTCGGTATACGTGGGCGTGCATAATTCAAACATGTGTAACAAATAATTTAGCGAGTATGTTTTGAAGATATGCTGATCAGGGTTTCTCTCAAGTTCACGTGGGTGGAATTATTAATCTAATCCATTTCCCGGGAAGCTGATTTCCCCAACGGCGAGACCCTCGGTGAATCTCTGGGTATTTGTATCGGTTTCAGCTCCCGACTTGGGAAACTAGTTTGGATTTGGGGTGGTATAGTCTGTCCAAGCAAAGAAGAAATTTTGGCAAGATGAGAAAATGACTCCAGATTGGTCAATATTGGTTTCAAAATTTTAAATTTTATCTAAAATTGTAGGAGAAATTATGATCTGCAATTTCAGACCAAATTTATAATTTTTGAACCAATATTGATCGATCTGGAGTAATCTCCTCATCTTGCCAGAATGTCTTCTTTGCTTGGGCAGTTTGTAAATGTGATTTTCCAACCGAGATTAATGCCGTTTTAATAATAGGAACCCTGAATCAGCGTTACTGTGCTGGGATTAGGAAGTCTGAAGCAAAACAGATGTCCAGTTGTTGAATAATCCATTATGTGACTTGTCAATAAATAGGGAGCCTTGAACCTGAAATCGATTTGTCCTTTCGATTTTGAAGGATGGTTTATCCTGCTAGCTATCTAGTTGTATGTTTAGCTATCTGCACGGTCTAGTTCTTCTTTAATAAAATCTGCAATATTGCTCCTAATGAAAAATTCATACTCATAAGTACATTACTTTGAGTATGATTACTCTTAGATAATGATTTTATAAATAATTAATTTACTCACCAGTAACAAGTTCTGACTTCAAATTAAATTCATGGAAACTTTCTTCAATTGTTGATTACATAATTCATAAAGTTGAATTCAACAACGTTTATAAAAATTATGAATACATTTTCGGCTCAAATACTATGAGATTGTGTCCAGGACTAACAACATTAATTACAAATCATGGCTAAGTAGAATCTGTAGACTCCACTTACAAATTACATAGATAGTTATATGTACATATTTACAAATTATATGTTGATCACTCAATCAAAAATGTAGTGCAGCATGATTTGTGTAGAATATCAGATATATCTCTATTTTCACAGAGTTTTGAACTTATTCATTAAGTCGATAATATTATTGTAGAAATATTTATCTTTCCATTTTCACTGAGTTATCCATCAAGTCTATAATATGATGTTTGTTGAATAGATGACTCAATAATTACTCGTTGATTCATTTGATTGAAAACTCTCTCGTTGTTTTCTGCATTGTTTGATGTACGCTTTTCAATATTTGATGCCCATGATATGCTCTCAATCTATGCCCCAAAACGTTCAACACTGCTGTGTGGTTAGCGTTGATTGATAAGCCTGTTGGAGAAATCAATTAGCTTGCACAATCAACACAATAAATTATCGGACGCTTCTGATTACATCCCTATCTCAGCTACGTTATTAGCACACATTACATAACATTAATCAGTCTCATACAACCAAGATTGCAAGGATTTACAACGTCAGGTATTCGAGTTCCATGATTTTGACTTGCAGTTTGCAGCATACTAGAACATGAAACAGTTTAGTGAGAAATGTTGATCTCCAATTTTCAAAATGATGTTATATAGATTTTGATTCAACATTGAACTTAAAAGTGGACTTTTATCGAAATTCAAAATTGTTTGTGATAAAATATTTTTGGAAGTGAGAAATTATAATATTAAGTGAGAGTGGACATTGTGGATAGACATATAACCTACATCTTGAACCTTCATCATCATCATTCATCATCACTCATTCATCCTTTGCTTAAAATACTTGGAAACCAAGTCGCAATATTAAAGAAAGAATAAAGAATTGAAGTTATTGTTGAATGTAGACTGCGGTATCAGCGTCATGTGGTGTAAACATACTGAATAGCAATAACTGATATTCGATTAGAAAACCTTTTTATCCCTGACTAAGATTATTGAAAACCTTTGAATGAAAATCATTGTAGCTTCCAAAACAGCATGATCTATCTTTTTGAAGCTTATTTATGAAACTTGATAGATTGCTCAGAATCTTATGACTTTGACATCCAAAATTACAATCTCTCAAGGGTCGATAAATCTACACTTATGAAGTGAGTTCTTATTAATGTTTTCCCAATCATTTTACTTTCCTATTTCTGATGAACCTGATGAATTTAATTTGTGGCTCTTTTTTTATAAATAATAGAAGCTTATTCTAAGTATGAAATTATCTTTTTATGATGAAATGTCATTTAAACATTTTATTTATTCAATAATAATTATACACATATAGGCGAGTGCAACAGGCAGATGCCCAAAACTCCTCTATGCTCCTGTACCAATTTTTACAACAGTCCAAAACAAGGTTATAATAAATCATCAATCTTAATATTACAATTTCTCACTTCCAAAAATATTTTATCACAAACAATTTTTAATTTCGATAAAAGTCCACTGTTAAGTTCCAGAAATAAACAAGATAAATAATTCAATATTTTAATATTTTAGATTCACTTTAAAATTTTTTAGCAAATTAAAACAAACTCACTAGTAGCCATCACAGCTGAGTTATATTTTGAAAGAATGGAAAGGAGAGGAACACTTGAATAAATAAACATGGTTAAAATCTAACATATTTAATTGTATACACGTCTTTGTAACCAGTTGTGAGTGCGGGGTTTTCCTTGGAATAGAGAGAGAACTTGTGGTCTGCAAAACTCTAAGCACATATTATTCTTTCCATTTAGAGTCCGGTTCATTCATTACCTCACTGATGTACTTTATAATTACCTCTTTATTCAGGAAAACACATACAGAGTATGCTGATCTGCACTCTCCGAATGCCTCACACTCCATTCTCTTTTCTTTCTTTTCATTGTTCCGCCCCTTACTGAAGTAAGTTTCTTCCATCCTCTAGTCTACAGGAAGTTTCTGAACTTATTCTCATTGCCACATGCTTCATCAATGGTTTTTGGATTCTCTGTCCACTTGTCACAAGTTAGTATTTTCTAAATGTCGTTATTAATATCCCTGCCCGGGCAAGATTTTTCTCTCGGAGCACTCTCGTGTTTCGGATTGTCACGTTAAGCCGTTGGTCCTACAAATCAGTCGTTAGGTGATCTCAGAGGCCCGGAAACTGATCAGGTGTGACCTAAAAGCTTTAACACCAGACCTTAGCATGCAAGGTCACATGGTATTATTTATTATTAATGTCGTTATTTATCAGTCACCTCTAAAAACTCTATTTTCTCATTAACCTTGTAACGATTGTTATTAATAGTATACTGTATTTTTTATGCCTCTATTCAGTATCAACCCTTATTGATTTTGTTTTTCGAAAATATATTTTCGAATTCGAAACATTATTTTCAGTAACTGTATCTTCCTCTTTGTATGCTTTTCACTTTGTATTGGAATAGACCTGCACGCTTCTTTTCTCAGCGCTACGATAAGTGACATCTGCTTATCCACTATTTGAATGGAATTCAATTGTTCTTCGCTTTCATCGCTAAGCTAATATCCTCTTCTTGTAAGACCGTTGAGTGCTGGCAACACTGGACCCAGATTTTAATGATGGCACCACTGCTGATTGTCATTAATCATTGCTTTTTCAATTTTGTAAAATAAAAATGAGGGAAGGCTGTCTTGCCGCTGCTTTCCGTGCTGTAATCATTCCTATGCAGGTATAGACTGTCCGAGCAAAGAATATATTCTTACAAGATGAAAAAATGACTCCAGCTTAGTCAATATTGATTAAAAAATTATCAATTTGATCTCAAATTGTAGGAAACATTCTGATCTACAATTTGGAACAGAATTTTTAATTTTTGAACCAATACTGACCGAGCTGGAGTCATTTTCCCATCTTGCCAGAATGTCTTCTCTGCATTGACAGACTATATTTGTGTGTGCGAAGAAAGTGGTGTGCGCATGCGCTAAAAGAATGATAATGAACGCGATGCGGGTTGAGGTGGTCGAAGATAAAAGCATTATCTCTCTTGGGAGCGAGTATAGCCTGTCCAAGCAAAGAAGACATTCTGGAAAGATGGGAAAATGCTTTCAGCTCAGTCAATAGTGGTTCAAAAATTATAAATTTTGTCTCAAATTATAAATCAGAATGTCTCCTCCAATTTGAGACCAAATTTACAATTTTTGAACTAATATTGAACGAGCTGAAATCATTTTCCCATCTCGCCAGCACGTCTTCTTTGCTTGAACATATTATACCAGAGTTTTTGTACCTGGAGGTGCTTCATGATTTCACCTTTCATCGTTGTAAGCACCTAACTCTTCAACCCCTTCCCACCATTCAATTCTGTGTTGTTGATGAAGATTTCTCCCAAGGGAGTTTTTTCTCGTCCGCCACGTATCAACAACAAACGTCTAATCGTTCTGGACGTTGCATCTGAACTCAGCGATGGAAGAAAACGTTGCTGTATTCACTCTTCTGCTACTGAGTTGAACCGTCTAATTAAAGAAGATGTTGTGTACACTGTTCTCATTCCGTTTATATAGTATTTTGTTCTTGATTGATTTTTTTACCAATCCCATTAAAATATCTTCGAATGGAGAAGAGGTGCACTGTTTACACACCATGCACTTTTGGTGTAATATTGCTCTTCTGAATAGTTTCATTATTATTATCTATTATTACTCGTTTTGGGCTGTTGTACAAGTTGGTAGAGGAGCAGTTCTGGTCATTAGCTTGTTGAACTCACTTCTGTCTAAATAATTATTATGATTATGATAAAAAAGAGTAGTTTTGAGATTATAGAAAAGTCAGTACAATTTGAACTCGATGAGATAAAACCAACGATCGGGATAGACCAACTATTCCTACTTATGGTATTATTTCATTGTTGACAAAGTTCCTAATTTTTCCCTATTGAAGGTTTTAGTTTCACCACCTATTATGCAAACAATTGTATAAAGTCCGTATGATCATTTTAAGAGTGGGTGGTAGTGGACGGCAAACTGCCGAACGGCAAAATCAAGCCCCATAAGAACAATGTAATTTTTATCAATCTCTTGGAGCAGATATTGCCTCTATTTATGGACAGAATTTCACGTTCTTTATGTCATTGGAAAGAGAATTCAATTCTCCAGGGGCGTTACTTTTTACTTTTTCGATTTTTAGTTCATTTCAATAATCACAGTTCAATACTTTTTTAGTTAATTAATTATGCGATAATTATTAAAATAAACTAAAAATCGAAAAAGTAAAAAGTAACGCCCCTGGAGAATTTGATTCTCTTCTCAATGACATAAAGAACGTGAAATTCTGTCCATAAATAGAGGCAATATCTGCTCCAAGAGATTGATAAAAATTACATTGTTCTTATGGGGCTTGATTTTGCCGTTCGGCAGTTTGCCGTCCACTACCACCCACTCTTAAGTACATATTTTCCAGTTGAATTCAATTGTATGCAAGTTAAATAGTATACTCACTATACATGTACAATTATTGTGCATAGTATTTTTTAGTGTCATGTGTATTCAAGATCAATTCAGTTCTGATTGTTTTATAGATTGCAAAATTTCTCCCGTATACCAATCAGTTTGAATATTGAAAGCTCCTGCATTTTATATTTGAAATTCGAACTGTCGGTCACATGGATGAGTATAAATAGAAGCCATTCCAGTGTTATAAGAGATAGAATTGTAGTGAGTCTATAGAGACAAAAATTGTGAGTTTAATTTCTGTACCTCTCAGAGAATACTATTCCACTTTGAAATTCGTATTTCCTCTAAACGATTTCATTTGAAAACACAGCGATCGCCTTGTTTCTGTCTGTTACAGATCCCATTACATTGGTGGTTTGTTTTCTCAAATATGAATAATTCCAATCTTTGTTGTTATTCCATCAAATAATATCTTTCTGCATTTCAAAGTTTATTCAGTTGTCATGAAAATACATTTACTTGACAGTAGCCCGAATTATGAATATGCAAACCATGCGGAAGAATGTTGATTCTGCATTTTATTTAGAGGGGTCAAATAATTTGTGAACTTTGACACAGTTGACACTCTTTGAAAGTTTCACTTTTATATCCAATGTCAATGAAAATTATTTGAAAGCTTCATTTTCATATACAATGCCAATAAAAATTATTTGAAAGTTTCAATTCTACATTTATTATACAAGTCAATGAATATCTCGGTCATTTGGATGCTCTGAATTGGAATTTGAACTTTTGAAATTCACCTCTCCCAGTGAAGTTCAATAATTCACCTTTCCTCTCTTCTTGATAGCCTTGATATTTTGAAGCTTTTATATATCTTCCTGTGTCTAACATTTATCAACCCCATCTACAGGGTGGGGCAGAGCCGACTGACGAGTTTGTAAGGGTTATAAAAAATGAACCGAACGACATAATAAAATGGTTTGGTTTATTCAATTCAGTGTGAGATATAGTTTTTATTGTTAATATTTTTGAAAATTTCATCAGTTAAATGGCGAGTATCAGCAGCGATACACTGATACAGCCAATTTTTTAAGTTTTCAAACTCATTTTGGCACAGTGCGATTGGTAGGGTACGTCTGGATTTCTCTTTCAATTCTTCCAAGGTGTGAAGGCAAGGTTTGTAGAATTTATCTTTAAGGTAGTCCCATGGAAAAAATCGCATACACTTTGCATCGGGTGAGCGTACCAGCCACCTCACGTAACTTCTCATGTTATCATCACCGTCACTATTACCTCCGAGCGTTGTTGCAATGCTACAAACGTTTCTGCGCCCCAGGATGAACTTGCTGAGGAACAAGACTTTGGGGAAACATGGTTGCAGCAGGACGGGGCTGCAGCTCACACAGCGCGCATTTCAATGGTTGTGTTGAGAGAATTGTTGCCAGGGCAATTCTCAGTGATGGGGAAGTGAGGTGGCCGGTATGCTCACCCGATGTGAAATGTATGCGATTTTCTCTATGGGACTATCATAAAGTTTTCAAAACTTGCCTACACACCTTAGGAGAACTCAGAGAGAAATTTAGAGAAGAGATCCAGGCCCTACCAATCGCACAGTGCCAAAATGGGGTTGAAAACTTCAAAAATCGGCTACATTAATTAGTTGAACTGATTTAATATAAAAAATATTATCAATAAAAACTACATTTCACTCTGAATTGAATGAGCTGAACCGTTTTTTCCAAATCGTTCGGTTCATTAATTATAACGCATCAAAACTCGTCAATCGGCTCTGCCCCACTCTGTACATACATCACCTAACTACTCCATTGTGTTATACTTTTTAGCAGCTGCATTGCTTTCTATCCTCATGTACTACAGCATGTTTTCATCTTATTTCTTCGTTATTCCAGTGCATCTTCTTCTTTGTATTCATCAACATAAACTCCTTTTTCATCCACCTGACTCTATTCCCCAAATCAATGCTAATTCCTATCTTAACATAAGTTTCACTTCTGCTGCTACTTCTTCAAACTTCCATCAGTTTCGTTCACAAAAAAACATTTAACTATAATATTGTGTCTTGTTTCAACAAAGCAGCTTCTATCATCTCTAGCTGGACTAAATGTGTCGTCACTGTTCAAACGTTTGTTTGTTTTTGTTGTTAAGTAGTTGTTGGTGTGACCGGCTTATTAGCATGAACCTGTCATCCTTCTTCTGTCCTTCCTCCTCCTCATCCTTCTCATCCTCCTCCTCCTCTTCCTCCTCCTCCTGTCCTTCCTCCTCCTCATCCTTCACATCCTCCTCCTCTTCCTCGTCCTCCTCCTCCTTCCCATCCTCCTCCTTCTCCTTCTTCTCCTCCTCCTCCTCCTCCTCCTCCTTTCCCTTCTCCTCCTCCTCCTCGTATTTTGGAGGATGCCGGCGTTAGTCCGTTTAGTTGAATGGTGTGATATGCAAATGATGGACAGACTATGTGAAAGTGGATGACCCCCTCCCTTCCTCTCCATCACCTTATCAACCCCCCCTTTATTCATTCCCCCCTATAACTGCCCGTTACCTCCTCACCAACCTTTCATCTACGAGCTTGTTGATTGGTCAAGTCTCAAGCACAGATGTGACTGAGCCTAGCATGAATCAAACCAATCCACTTTGATGGAGGAACCAGATTGATATCTCCCTGTAACTGTGTCGAATTGTTTGCTTCCATCTTGATTAATGTCCAGCTCTCATCGGCAGCTTGTTGCGATCCTAGTTGTGTATTGTGTATCCTTTCAATTGACAATAAGCCTGCTTGTGCTTCATATTAATCTGAACTCATTCCAAGATTATCGTTATCCAAGGATGTCATATTGTTGGAAATGGATAACCACAAATTATCACTGTTTATTAGTAAGCTTCGTATAAACTTTATGTGTCTAAATGTTGAAATCCATCGACGAGAACTACAGATATCCATAGTAGTACGAAATAACCAAATTATTCTGTACAGAATAATCGTAGGAAAATTGAGTTATTAAAAAATTTTATGTTTGATGTTTTAATACACCTAATGTATCTCTTTATCTACCCTTATTGAATTGATACGTCCTTATTGAAGCTCAACATCTTATAAAGTAAGATAGTTAAAGAGTTGATCTGATACTTATAATAGGGTGGCAACGAAAAAGTTTCTTATAACATTGAGTGTTTCAGCTAATGGTATCTGATGAAATTATTAAAAAATAGAATGGCTGAATTGAACCTGTAATTGCTTTTTTGAATTTAAATTGCTGTGATCGGTTTAACAGATCCCATCATTCCATAATATTTTCAAACAAGAAAACCATTCACTCAGATGGTTGAATATAAGAGGGGGCCGGCTGCGCCTCAACTCCGCCCTTCAAGAAAAAATAGAGGCAGCAATTCAATTCATTTTCTCAACAAAATTCTCTTCAATTTTATATGTTCTCTTGTAATAGATTTTAGAAAGTTTTAAAATTAGTAACTCTTACTTTGCTCAATATCTTTGAATTATTTTTGTTTAATTATATTGTACCTTAGGTGTTTTACTACCAGTATCTTCCGCTTCAATAAAGTTGTATTCCGTCAGAACGACCCATCCAGTGCCACTGTTCCTGATTGCAGTAGTAACCCAATCGGACATGACACAGATAACCCCCTATGTGTTCGGTTTATATTTGTTCTTGGTGGTTTTAAGGTTAGGATAGCGTCTTTTCTATTTATTGCTGAAACGTTACTGCCCATTTCTTGACTTCGACCAAACTCATTCAAAAGGTTAGTTGGTTGATTGGAATTCATGAACTTCATTGTTGTTATCTTACAGTAAAAGTAAATTTATTCTGTTCGTAACAGAAATAACACAAACTCAGTTTCAAAACATCAATTATATGAAGCCGAGTGACTATCAGAACCGCCTTTTCTCGTAAATATCATGACCACAGACGAACTAGTATTCCATGAATATTTTTCAATCAGTTGTGCCACTGATACGACTTAGTTACCCCATGGTTCAGAATTCAGGAGTATGGTAGGCAATACGCCGTACACTAACAGCCCACATCCCAGTGGCTCTGGTTGCACTCAGTTGATTTAGCCCCGGAATAAATGTCATTATCATCACATTATTTCATTTTCCAATAGCAGGAGACTCACTTTATGAACATATATTGAAGGGACCAGAAATTTTTATCTCTATAATTATGTTTCAGCACGACGGAAGATCAAATAAACTTAATGAATAACCAACCCATCGTTGAAGAGAGAATAAACTGTATTATCACAATTTAAAATATACATTCTATCTTATCATAGATAGTCTTTCGGAGGAGACGATAGGCCATTGGTTCCGGTTACCTAAAAAGTATCTCTCATCATCACTGTCATTATAAGGCTAAGAGCTCATGCGGGGAAAAAAGAATTTCATATGGACGCCACATTACTTACTATAAAGTCTAAACAATTTCATTACATTGTCTGAACAATTGAGTGCATGTTTGTCTTTGGATCAGTGTAGAAAATAAACAATTAGCATTATCCAATTGGCGTGAGTTTATCGAGAAAAGTAGTGTATTTGATTTGATGAGTTTGATAAAAATGAAATAGAATGATCGAATAAATTTGATAATCACCAAGTTTTCAAAATGATGATTCACTCTTATCTGAGAAACGTGAGATCATTTCATCTTAGAAAGTCTAAATATCATAAAAATCTCATAAATCTGAGTATTCCAAAAACTATTTAATTCACGTCGGGCCTTCACAGCCGCCATCACAAAACATGCTTTAAAACTCATTAAGATTTCGCAGCTCTTTTTTAAGCAGATGTGACCTAGTGGTTCGATAACTCTTCGTGAGAGTTATCACAAGGGTTGGGGGCATGAAATAAAAAGGCCGTATTAAGATGAACGGCTCGGAAGTGTTGCGTCGCACAATAAATCTATTAAGAGTGCGCATTTAGTTAGCTGAGACGGGGAAGATTTTATATGCGCAACGCACTGTGCGCAACAAGGTAGTCTCGAACAAAGGAGACATTCTGGCAAGATGGGTAAATGACTACAGCTCGGTCAATAGTGGTTCAAAAATTCTCAATTTGGTCTCAAATTGTAAAGCAGAATGTTTCCTACAAACTGAGACCAAATTTATAATTTTTGAACTAATATTGACCGAGCTGGAGTAGTTTTCCCATCTTGCCAGAATGTCTTCTTTGCTCGACCAGACTATAACAGACGACCGTTTTGCGTGGCAACGCGCGTATTTTCTCGATCTTTTACTTCTAGCCCCTCGCTCTACTTCCTGACCACCCTTAATGCGCCCTACTTCCGTATTACTGGAGCACAATTCACCGGGTGCTAGGTAGGTGAGGGGTAGGGTAGGGGTGTGATCTCGATCCCTGAAATGCGTGCTAATTCCGGATGGAGCTGGTGACTTGAATTGAATCAATTTACTTTATGCGTTTTGGTATCTTCTCTTATCTCCCGCTGGAAAATTGCTACCCCAATGTTACCTTATCACTAGAATATACAATGGAAATGTTACTACGGTAATGTTACTTTCAACTAGAATATAATTCGCCCTCGTTAATACAGGTACTCAATTGGTATGAGTACCCATCCCAAATTACATGTTCAAATATCAAATTATACATGCCTTATCAAATAATGTAATGTTTCCTTATCAGTGTACTACTGATATCAATATCATTTGCCCACTCGTTAATGCTCCTCTAATCCTAATATTTTACCTTCCTATTCCGTAATGTGAATACATTTTCCAAACTACATGTTCAAATGCATTCTCCGGCATTAAGGAGATAACTGCTTCTAATTACCAAGTAGCTATCGTCGTATTTTACAACTACTCCTTAATTATTTTTTTTATCGCTCCTACTCTAATAGTAGGAATAGTGTAGCCCATTCTTCTCAAAAACCATACTTTGCTCAACCTTCTACCAAAAATTTCTTTTTTCACTATTTGGTCCTGGGAAATTTTTATAGGTATAAAAAATATTGGAGTATGATTGGCTCTCTAGAGTCAAGTATTGATAAATTACAAAATATTCTGAGAGGATACAGTTCAATAAAATTAAATCATGAAGAAGAAGTAAACCGAATGAATGTATTGTATCGCAGGCAGCTCAGGCTTCGTTTGTGAATGTTAGAACTGCGTTTCACCTAACGCGATATCAATTCTAAAGACGATATCAATATAAATAATAGAGTCGACCAAATTATTATATTTATATTCCTCAACTGTATTGTATCTGGTCTCAGTTATATTTTGATAGTTTATTTTATTCAAAAGATGAAGTTTTCCCTAGTTGTTTTTCATGCAAAAACAATAACAACTCCATAACTTGGATTGATAACTCGCACATATCTTGTTATTACATTATTCTCTATTCCATGGCAAACCCTAGAGGCATTGAACTTTGAAAGTATGAAAAACGTCAATGTATACTTGTATAGAATTTTCTCAGAGATTTATAGCGGATGTTATTTTTATTAATTTTATTAGACAAGGTTTCAACTACAATTCACAATCTCTTTGATAGAAGTTGAGTGATCTGTTTTTCACGATGCAGCTACAAAACAAAGCTCTCTGCATGTAGAATACAGTTTTATCACGTTTGTTATTACTCTGACAAACTCTTGTTTTGCCAGTTGTGATAAGCAAAATCTGTATGTATAAATAATGTAGTTCAAGTAAGTTGAGAAGACACGCTGTGATACATTCTGACGGTGTAAAGTGTACAAACTACTTCCGTATTTTATTCATATTTTGATTTTGTCTGCATGATAATAAGCTGCTCATTCTCTGATATCTCTTCTCTTCCCTAGAGCAATTCAAGATGAAAGAGAGCTTCTGTAGACCAAATATTGGATTCGATGTTGCATATAGTCGGTGTACTTCCCTTGTAATTGGTTTTGTTCTTTACGAAAATTTTGCTACTGTGAATAAGAAGTTTGAATTTGTCACAACCATGTGACATTAAAATAATATACTGTACTGGGATACTAAATTCAGTGTTCCATCCTTGTCGATGTAGTGAAAGACACAAAAGCAGTGAGCAGTAGAGAGTTCAACAGCAGTTTCGTATCTTCAATCTGCTTTACAATCTTGACTGGCGATTTCTAAAAATAACTTTCAAATTTAGTCACTGTGATATGACGTCATTTGAAATTTGTTCATTTTTCATCATTTGACATGTATTTGGTATTCGTTGTTTTGGTATTTCCTTATTTGGTTGTACTGGTACCTTCAAATGACGTTATTTCACGGTGGTTTAATATATTAGTATGGTGAAATAAATTTTGGAATTTTGAGTGAAAGTAAATAGGGTTTAGTAGCCCTTATAGTGAAGTCTGAATGTTGCATAGTGCTAAAAAATATACAGTATATTCAGATTAATTTGAAATTATTTTTTCCTTGAAAGAAACCAAATTGTATTGCTCCTTTGCGGAAGTGGTTCCTTTGAAGGATATGGGTCTCGAAAATACGGATAAAAGGTTTGGAATGTGCCTTAGCTTTCTGCAGAACAATTGAATTGCTGAGCAAGTTCCTGCAAGTGCAACCAAAATATTCTTCCTATGAAGAAAATTCTCACTTTGTTCCTCTTACAAAATATCTTCTATTCTTTCTAACCGACATCTCGGTTTTGAACATACCTTTGAAGTGTAAATCCCCCATTCGTTCTCTCATCTGCTTTGTAAACAGAATTTCGGCTCTTTTCCAGCCTCTATAACGCACCTTCATTGTTTTCCTCCACGAGTTTATAAGGCAGAATTTCTAAATTTAGTCTTCATAGATTCCTACTTGGTAATAATTCATGAATACATTTGATTTATTCTCCTTGTAGCCTAATGTTTTGTATTCCCATTCTATCCTAGTTCATAAAGTCTATTGTTTATGGCAGACTAGCCAATACCTTGAAATTTTTAATTCACTCATAATGAAAGTTCAATTTGTAATCGAAGAAATGTAAAATTTAGACCTTGATCTTCTGGTTTTTAGTAAATTGCTCTTTAACCTCTCAGTTTTGTCCGTCTCTGAGAACTTAGTTCATTAAACTTGCATGACTTTCCTCACATCCTAATAACTCACATTTTCTGCAGTATTCTATACTCCTTGAGGCCATCTCATCTGTTATTGTTGGCTCCACCTGTGCAGAGATGAGAAAAATTGTAAGAAAACATCTTGGAAATTTCATCCTACTTCTCTTTCACCTCTTTTCATCCTTTTTCATTCCTATTCTTTTCATTTCACTCGTTCCTTCTCCTTTCTATTCACTCTCTTCCCTTCTCCTTTCTATTCTTTTCTTCTATCTCTTTCCTTCTTCTTTCCTAATTTTTTACTTTATCTCCCCTTCTATCGGTTTGTACTTTCACTCTCTACGTTCCATTTGATTAGTGTCTCAGCATTAATAAAAACATTTTTGCCAGTTACATTGTTTGAATTCTTTCCTCCAACATTCTGTCACTGGTTTTCTAAAGCTTTAAGCATAAATTTGTTGGACGTTCCATAAATTTTGCAATGGGAGGAAAAGATTTCATGTCGAGTTTTTCATTTTGTAGCAACGTGAAGTATAGTCTCTTTAAGCAAAGAAGACATTCTAAGAAGATGGGAAAATGACTTCAGCTTGGTCAATATTGTTTAAAAAATTAAAGATTTGGTGTCAAATTTTAGGAAACATTCTGATGTACAGTTTTAGATCACTGTTACGATTTTTGAACTTATACTGACCGAGCTGAAGTAATTTCCCTGTCTTGCCAGAATGTCTTCTTTGCTTGGACAGACTATATCACTGAGTGGTACAAAACATTTCCATTTCTCGGAATTTGATGACGGATTTTGACAACTACAACGACGACGAAAAAGCGGATTCTTATTTTCAGTGGAAATTCGAGTACTTGAAATATCTGCACAGATGTTTGTTGGCTCGGAACTCATGATTTATGCAACGCTACGTTTTGATTGCTAGAAGAAGGCGACTACTGTATCCGAGTGTGTGTGAGAGAAAGTGAGAGAGTGTGAGAAGGACAGAGAACAAGAAAGGAATATCAGGGCGCCCAATATTGTAGGCTATGCCAGCCAAGGGGTTTCCCTCTTCTATCCTACTGATTCAAGTGCGATCCCCTTTTTCCATTGTAGTTCCGCCTGAATAAAAAACGGCCAAGATATTAAAAGCATCTTTCCCTTCCCCTTCACCCCCTTTTTCGCGCATCTTTCATATTCTCTTTCTTGACCTCGATTCTGTTTTCTACCTTACTTCTACTTATATTCATTTCCAACCCGTCCCTTCTCCATGTTGTATAGTCTGTCCAAGCAAAGAAGAAATTCTGGCAAGATGGGAAAATGCCTCCAGCTCGGTCAATATTGTTTCAAAAATTATAAATTTAGTTTCAAATTGTAGATTAAAATGATTTCCACGTTTTGAGACCAAATTTATAATTGTTCAACCAATATTGACCGAGGTGAAATCATTTTCCAATCTTGCCAGAATGTCTTCTTTGCTAGGACAGACTATACCTAGCTCACTCCCAAAGCTCATAACTCAACGCTCTTCTTCTTCAGTGCTATCTTTTCTGTGGCACCTGATTTTTAATGCATACACGTTTGTTTCCCTTTCAGTTAGTGCCAGATTATTAATCACGGGACGTTCCAAATGGGAAATGAGGTATTCTTTGTTGCACCCTTTTCATGCTTCTCATTAATTCCCATTCTCAAAACTTCCAGTTCCACTCGTATCAAGTCTCTGTAAGACTTGGGTCTCTCTTGTGCTTCTCGTGGTGATTTCAGATTTAATGTGGAATTATTGCGGTACCTGTGTCTCCTATCTTTCAAGTTTTGATGGATTTATTTAACGTTCACGAAAAATGTCAAATAGCTTTATAGTACAAGCAATCAAGCATTGTAGTTCGTTAATTTTTTGTTCGATCAATTTTCATTTAGGCTTCAATAAACAATCTTCTTCAAATTAAACTACTGTACTGTAATTGATTATGTAGTTTTGACAATGTCAAATTCATTATTGATCAAACAGGTCAAGCAAGTACTTCTCGTACTTTATCGGCATTTAATTTTATTGTATTGTATAAATATTCCACATGTTGTCTAATTTGTATTAATTTTATTATGTATACTAAGCTTGTTATCATTTTTTTCTGCCAATAAAATAATTTCAAATTTGAATTTCAATAATCAAATCGTTCTCCCATTTTACTCAGAGTGTACAAAATATGACTTATCTGTTGATAATATTTGATTCTATTCTTTTTAATTATACATGGCTAAGTTCAAATATTTGCGTCTCCTATTTCATCTTAAAATCTTGAAATAAGCTTAAAAATGTACAAAGGTTTCTACATAATTCCAGTATGCATGTATACTTACAATAAACGGTTCACTTCAATATTAGGGCTACTAATGTATAATGAATGAAATAATGAATCACAGAACCTTCAAAAATATTTTTATTCCTACCAGTCTCGAACTCATTAGAGTCATTTCCAAGTGAAACTCAAGTTTCAAGTTCCGAGATCTCAAAATTAGTCGTAGTAAGATACGAATATTTTTATTATTTCATTCATCACAATGAACTATATTAAGTTTATTCGCGAAGTAACTAGATAAAACTTATTAAAAAAATCATAGTTGATACAATAATAAGAATCAGAATAGAATCACGGTCACGAATCGTGTAGGGTCTCGTAAATATTGCTGAAGTGGTTGTACGCTCAAAATGTTGCAGTAAACAAAGTGTCTTGCTTGCAAAATGAAGCAACTGCCATGAAGTAGGGAAGCTTTTAATTTTGTTTGTTCATCGAAGTGGGAAATTGTGAGCGGAAACTCTTCTCGGTGAGTTTTCCGGCAACTCTGGTATCATTGAAGGACTTTTCCAACTTCTTCCCGATTTATCTAGAAAAGCTGCGCCTTTCCCGAAGGATATAGAAGTGCTTCTCAGACTTCCGAAACTTATTCCTCGTGTTCCAAACTTTGCAGATACTGCGTTGAAAATTTTGTAACACTGTACGACATACATATCACGCTCAACAGAAATTTCCGGTTTTGGATCCTTGATTTCAAGATTACAGTGTTCCGACGGATAATAATCTTTGAAACTTTCTTCATAAAATGTATGATGAGTATGATGTTTTCTCTATATTTCAAAATCCAACGCTTCAGAAATGTGAATCTTGTTTGTGTCGGAATATTACTTCTGATATGAACTACCGTGCTTGAGTCTTCGGATTATTCCTAAAGACTCAATCGAGTATTTCGATTGAACAATATTATTTTTTGTGAATTTTTATATTTTTGTTCGCCTTTAGCAAAGAACTTAGTTTATGATCTTGGGTTGTCTTTCAGAACTATGAGTTCAGAATATTTTCAAAGTTTTCCCCATGTTAACTCCAAAGTCAACTTTGAGACAAGCAACATATATACTTCGAATGCAAAAAATACAATCTGACAAAGTTTGGGAAGAGGGTTATTGATATTTTGTATGATTAACTTGTTTTTCCGAGGGTGAAGCCCAATTTTGCTGATAGGCTCATTGTTTAATAGAACAATCAATTCAACTACCAAATATTGATCCATAACCAATGTCGGTCTTCGGTAATTCTATAAGTAGGATGATTTTTTGAGCCAAATGTTTGCTACTCTATACAGTCATAACTTGAACTGATATTTTTGTTATTCTAATATTTTGTTTCTTCTCTTCCACAGGTGAGTTTCAAGCTACAAGAATTTCATTTTTCTTTATCCTGCGTCACAAGGTAGGCTCAATTAATTAGTTCTCTCCTTGAGAAGCGAGATGATGATTTCCATCATAACAGTGATGTTTCGGTCTAGCGATGTAACTACCGTACCGATATCAGTAATTGAGTAGATATTCATGAAGCAGATGTAGTAATCAAAGAAAACCAAATAAATTCAATGGAAGTGAGCATTAGTGACATCGCCAGTCACATCTTTATTGACTTGCTTGTTTGGAGAGGCATAAAAATAATATTAATGAAGTCTATAGAAAGATGGAATCTGCAAAAATGTTAACAAAATTTGATATAACCATGAACCGAAACAGAATTCAATTTTGGATGACAAAAAATTGTTGAAAATGGTTTCCTGACTTGAAAGTTGATCAATCATGAGTAGTATCTTACCAAAAATAAGTCAGTTTTCAATTAAAATGTAATAACTTACTTCGAAAAGTGAACATTCATCACACTATGCTTGGAAAATAACTTTTTTTAAAAATACTATTCATGATTAATCAACTTTCAAGCCATGAAACCATTTCAACAATATTTTTTCATCCAAAACTAAATTTTGTTTCGATCTATACTACAGTTCTTGCAGATTCTGTAAACATTTTGGTAGATTCGATTATTTTTATCAACTAAATTGATCTGAATTTTCTATGCCTCACTCAACAATCGTTTTTGTCGAGTTGAGTAAGGACTTCTATCACTATCGAAATCACGAAATTAAAGTGCATTAATATCAATTTAACTTGATAATAGTAACTAGTGGAAATGTTCAATGTTCAGCGATCCCATGCATTGTTTCTGATGGGCTTTTACATTTTAAATGTAAGAGGAAAAGCTGAAAAATGTGTCTTGGAACTGAAGTGAACACTAAAAATCAATTCAGGCTGATCGCAAATGGGCGAACCAAGAAAATGCCATCACTGTCTGCCTTGTATTGGGGAAGTAAGTGCTTTTAGAGCATATCCTGCAAATTCAATTGGAAAATGGATTTCTCACAATAGAAATATCATGCGGTGCTCTAGATATTGGCTGAATTCCAGAAGCCAGCAAGCGTTTGCTCGGAATAGTCTAACAAATGCAGATTTGTTTTGCTTGAGTCGACTTCCCTACGGACTATATGCTCGGCTGGAATTCATATTACGGTTCGTTTCAACCAGAGCCGATAGTGTATTATCATCCAATAATACCTTACCAGATGGTTTGTGTGGTTTCTTGTTTCCGTTGTTGGAAGAAAACAAGTAGTAAGTAGGCTATATTAGACGAAAATAGTTGTATAAAACAAGTGTAGCTCAATATTATTTTCAATTATGGAGGTATCCAGTTAAGTGGCAGTATCCTGTTATTTGTTAAGTCATTGTTATTTCTGTACATTTAAAAAATAGCTGATTCGATTCAACAAATACCACGACTTAAGAATAACGATAAAGAGATGTTACATATCAAGAATGATCATGAGCATGACCGAATGATCATGATAGAATAACATTGTAATAATTCATAAGTTGTCAAATTTCGTATCGCCTACATTTTTTATGTTTCAATTATAATGAGCTTAATTGAATATGAACCCAAGTTCTTGTTTTTGAAGAAAGAGGTTTGATATTATAATCAAGGACCGTTTTGAAAGAAATCCCGAGTTTGTCTATTCTTGGGCACATTTCTAATAGTTCATTCTCGGATGGATAATAGAATTTTGTAGTTATTCTGTTTTTATACCTTCATCAGTCGAGCAATTTCTCTGGCGGCTACTTTACTTAATTTCTTTTGCTACCGTGCGTGATGATGTAGAAATAAGCTTTGTTAAAAATAGTTTTCTATAGTTGAGGTTCATATTGAGTTATTTCATCTTTTGGTTTATCTTCATTTTTTTACTCACTATGAACGCACCCTCATAGTACTAATATAGTTTTCTTCGTTATAATTTCCTCCCCAAATGTTCTCGTTCCATTCATTTGGTAAGAGAAGAACGAAGAAAACTCTAGATGAAAGTTGCATAAGGGATTATTTTTCCCATTATTGCAGAAAATTATGTTAACCACCGTCAACTGAGCAAGCTGTTACGGGTTGTAGAGTATTTCTTCAGGTCCATGGGTTAGTTTGCGCACATTTGCAGCAAATTTCGGCAGCAAACCTCCGTCAAAATAAGCACCAAAAGGTTTTTAAAAGCGTCCGGCCTCCTTCCTTTATTACTTGCCACTCGTTTGCTTTTCACACAGATTTTCTTTCAATGAAACTTGGCGCTGTTTCAACGTTTGGGGCATTGAGCAGCATCGACCCATTTTTCACTTTTCGCCAAAATAATAACGGGGAGATTTGTATTCTCGCCGCTGGATCTGAATATTAGCCTGTTATTTATCGTCGTCGCGGTGAAATTCCTTTGAAAATTACTATTTTTCATTCCTGATTTTAATAGAATGGGTGCTGGCAATTTTCATCAACGTTTTTCACAAAGGCCTGTAGTTGTAAAAGCATAATGTGCTGGCTCTCAGCTTTATTTCTCGCTGCAAGTCATAACTTCCACTCCAGTAGATGTGTTGAAAAAATGAATTCGCTCCTTTTCAACATTCTAATTAGATTTTTTATTTTAATGTTGGCTTACATTTTTTGCATTCTGCTAGAATGGTTCGCATTGTTTTTCACTGAAAGCTTTTTATCAGGCCTGAAGTTATTTTGTTGTTGATGTGGTGAAGGTCAATAATTGTTTTCAGAGAACCTAGTATTTCTAGAATCTAGTGTTTAGGGTGAATTCAGTTAGTAACTAGTGTACAGAATCTTTAATGTGCCACTACATTCAATAAGTAAAACAATTGAAAAAGTGAAACCCTTCATTGAATGTATCTTTTAGTAATTGCACCGTACTAAACTGTTTTTTAATAAGACATATTATAAGGTAGGATATATTATAAAGACATATCATAAGACTTGATAAGTTAGCCATAATATTTAAAGAATGTTGATGGAATAACTGGCTGAACCCTTTTTTAAACCAGTATAAATTATTTTTTGTTGATTTATTAGAATAGTTTTATTGACTAATTTACTATTCACCTAGTAGGCCTACTTAGTCGTGGCCAACTCAAAATCACAAAACATGTTTAATGCTTGGTACCATCGTATTCCTTAAAAATAATAACTTTACCTCCATATTATTTTTAGAAATTATTTACTTTTAATTTCTTACTTTTACTTTCTAATAATTTTATTTTTTAGAAATTATTTTTACCTCCATATTTTTTTCAATGAGCTTTGATAATTATTCAGACTGTATATTAAAATTTCACATTTTAACTGAACACGTAGTACTGTAATAGAATTACAGAATCCTTTTTTTTACAGAGTACTTGAACAAATCCCTATCCCAGAACAAAAAATTAATAATTGGTCCTTGAAGTAGGTTTCCATATTAAATTGTTTGTGAAAATTCAATCAAGTACAAACTCTGGATAGTAGAAATTATGGATTGTGAAGTTGTTTGTTGAAGCTGAATAGTAGGTTGAATGCTGAATATTGCAAACTCATTAGGCATTTTCAATAGGTTCAGACAATATTGACCCAAAACCACCCCTCGCTCACTCCACTTGCTTGGTTCGCTTATGTTTATTAGTTGAGTAATGAGTTGCAGTTGATCTTGGAGTTGATCCTTAATTGAATATTGATCTCGGACGCTTATTGGCAGCTGTAGGGTGGTATTGAACCCCTCCCTCCCCTCATCTGTGAGGTAGGGAAATGCTCCTCTATTCCTCAAGCCCCTCATGAACTGCGACCTTTCCCCCCTAACAATAAGCGATGAAGTTTGACGCTCTGAGCTTTGTATAAAGACCATCTCATGAAATGATTAATCTGATGTTTGCATACTAAAACGACGACCTCTGCGCTATTCCGTCCGTCATGCTGTTTGTTTACTATGTCATCCCGTAAACTATGTAAATACTATAAATATATAATGTCTACTATATCTACCGTCATACTGTATCCCCTTCACCTTTGCTTGTCAGCTTCGGACCAATCATATTAATTTGATTCATTTCGGTATACATGGGAGGTGCTGGCAACTTCCTCCAGCGGACCACTAAGGAATCGTATGTGCTATATTGTATTTTCTTGGATTCTTTTATACATTTTTTTGTGTAATCAAGCATTTACTTGCATTCCGACACCATTTTTTAATGAAATTTTTATTTTGAGAAATCTCATAGAGAAATTACTGTATTTCTCGAATCTTGAGAATAAATATCCAATCATCTATTGCTGATAAATTCGTTTCTTTTAAACATTAAGTCAACTTGGAATTTTGAGTGTTCAATTGTTTCACTTTTAAAGAAAGATAATGATGAAGATAGCTTAGAGTTGAAAAATTGCATTGTTTGTATGTTCATTCCTTCATAGATTTATTCTGAATAAATACTGCAATCGTAGAATGTTTTCATAATGCAAAACCGCTCATAGCAGGGAATAACTCTTATAATAGAATATATTCCAGTCCTATTTGCTCATAGTAGTAGATTGATAATTTATTATCATTAATTCCAGAATTACATTGTTGTAAATATGGTTCAAGTTTCTCAAAGCTGAGAAAATGGATCGGATAGTTATGCTGATGAAGCAAGTTGATAATACTTGACTAAAGTTTCTGAATTACAACTATTCAAATAGTGGAGCGTGGTTATCTCGGTATAGCCTAGTAGTGAGTTATGAAGCAGACCGACAGCCAATGAATGAAAGACGAAAGCCAGAAGGTATGGAATGGAGTACGAATTTAGAAGACGGAATGAAAGGGCAAATGCTGGATTGTTGCTTGTTTGGTTTGGCTTACTACTCGCTATGCCTATATAAACAATTCAATAAACTGATGTTGGCCTTCCAGCTGGACCTAGTCGGTCAATAAAGATCTCAGCAGAAAAGTGAGAAATAATTCAAACAGCCATCTTGGTAGCTTACAGAACTAAGGATTTACAGACGTTCAGAGATAGAACTCAGTTTTGTAGTATAAGAGTCTCCGATTATAATCACAGTATATACAGTGTATAATATGTAGTGTGGTCTGTGGTGGCTACATCTATTTATATTCTTATGCTATGAGAGATGAAATTGGGATAGCAAATAATTATGGCCATTATGGAGTCTAGAGCAGGGGTCGAGAAGTAATTAAGAACAATTATCATAATCATATTCATGTATTCAATAATTTTCAATGGATAGTACAACAGGATTTCTTCCAAAACTTTTTCCTGTTCCTCATTCAAACAAACATTCCAAAAGGATGAGTTTGGGTTGTACAATTTTACTCAATCATTAATTTTCGCGCATAAAACGAAAATCAAAAAAGTTTTGATTTGGAATTAACACACATTATGATGATATAAAATACAAATGATACTTTGAAAACTTTAAAACGTGTAACCCTTTTTCATGAAAATTTTGTTTTCTAGTAACTTAAACGATAAATTCATACGCTTACTATACTGTACTTGAAAGTTTATTGCTAAGTACGCTTTACTATCAATTTTTAGTATATCTTGTTTTTCTGTATGTGTTTTACAATACTTCTAAAATCATGCCTTGAGTATGACAAATCTTCTTAATTTTTTTTTGTACCTTAGTCATGATTTCATGATACCAAAAGGTGATACCATTTTCCTATTCGATCAACAAAGAAAATTGCAGTTGAAATTTCAAGAAGGAAGCTGTGAGTTCGTTTCCTTTCGCTTCAGCTAGATCATTAATCTTTCAATGCAGGCCACGAATTTATTTTCAAGTTGACAGTCGGGAGTAAGAGCCGATGAAAAACAGGACAAAGTGGAAGAGAGAGAGAGTGGACGTTTGATGGTGTGTGACTGAGAAGGAGATATGAGTTGGAATAGGCTGTTTGATGAGTGTGAGAGAGAAGAAGCTTGTGGTGACACCTCCCCGATTTGTCTTCAGCTGTTTTTCCATTTGCCACCCTAGAGCAATGAGTGAATTTTCACAACAATGTGAGTCAAGGTACGCATTTAATGGTGGCTAGGGGATGGCGTATGGGGTGGGGGGTTGTGAAGGGGTTAGTAGGGTGGTAGGAGGAGGGGTATAATCTGTCCAAGCAAAGAAGACATTCTGGGAGATGGGAAAATTACTCCAGCTTAGTCAATATTGATTAAAAAATAATAAATTTGGTCTCAAATTGTAGAGAACATTCTGATCTACAATCTGAGAGCAAATTTATATTTTTTAAATCAATATTGACCAAGCTGGAGTCATTTTCCCATCTTGCCAGAATGTCTTCTCTGCTTGGACAGTCTATACATGCCTGAGGCTGGTTACGAAGTGACAGTGACTAGAAGTAAAGAGAAGAGAAGACAAAAGTAAAGAGACGACAGACGTCTGACTGTCTTTCGCAATTGGACCGGACAATGGAAACGAAGAGTCCTCTCTCATTTGTTCACTCTCATCCAATCGTACACAATTCATCACTGAAAGGAAGCAGACTGTATTCTTGAAACTGTCTGTACTAATGGCATTGTCAATAATATTCTGGACCAGAGGCGATTTGAAAACAATGGAGGTGGTTGAACATTTTCGGGCGTTTCTTTAGTCAGCGTCTTGTTCATTTTCATGAATTATCATTATCCATTTAATTTATTTGAATTTGATTATTCATATGGATAAATTGAATTGAATAAAATTTCAATCAACAATATAGAACACCATTTCAAATTGAAGTAAGTTCCATACAACTCGTATGTATTTTTTTAATCATCTTATCACCATCATAAATATTTAATCACATATCGAATAAAGAGATTATTAAATTTGTAGACTTTTTTTAGACGTTTTCTTAACGAAAAATCTGTTGATAAATATTGTTTTGTCAGTTTTGGTTGATGGTACATAAGGAATCTCTATTAAACTAGAACATTAGTAATGAGATATTTAACAATATTACTTGATAATATTTATTAACAATATTTACTTGGAAGCAAACTGGTGCATAGTTAGTTTAATCGGTTGCTGGTTGATTAGTTTAGTTTTTTTGGGGGATGAATATCAACCTATTAGGGCCGGTTTCTCCAAAAAAGTTAATCTGAATTTTGGATTAAACCATCAGCTGGCTCAATTGAAACACAAGTTAATGAAAGTGACCATACACTGACAGCTGATAGTTTAAACTAAAATTTCAGTTAAACGTATTTGGAGAAACCGGCCCTAAATGAATCGCTAAATGTTTGTTTTATTCCATAAAAGAGGCCCTTATGCCCGGTTTTTCCAAGCACACTCAAAGTTGAGGGACCCTCAAATTTTGATGAACAGCTGTCATTCTCTGTGATAAGTATAGGAAATGTAGTAAAGTGTAGCAAATTTGAGTGTGCTTGGAAAAACCGGGCATTAGTCTTTTGGTTAGAATTGAAGTGTTTCAAATCAGAAAAATATAATACTCTCCTAATGAATTGAATCAGCATCAACCTTATAAATAGAATCATCTGGTTAGTCGAAGTTATGCACAACTTCCTTTACAAAAATATGAATCAGAGAATGTAGAAAAGAAAGATGCTGTCCTTATTAGGTTAAGAAAATCCTTTCTCATTGTAATTCTGATTGGAAAGAGTTCTTCTGTGGTACGGTTCAAATATGCCCAGATCCTTTTGATGTCGCAATTCCATATTTACTGTCGGTGAAATGGGGTCCTTTCATTTAATTTAATTTCAGAACTGGGGAATGGAAACATCACAAGATTTCAGAAAGCGGTCCACGGAGAGTCTTCATTGAGATTGTCTTTGTTTTTTCTCTCTCTCTACCTCTTTCTTTATCTTTCTCTCTCTCTCACACACTCACTCTCTACCTCTCTCGTTTTCCGTGCCATTCTCTGCAGCTGACCTGCTCTTCATTTCCATGTATATTGTCTCTTGTCTGTATATTTCCCCTTCATCTTTCTCTATTTAAACTTTTCGTCTCTTTCTTTCACCGTCTTTCTCTACCATACTCCCGCTTTTCATCACATTGTCCTCCTACATTTTTTTCAGTTCATCTCTTTCTTTTTTCGATTCTCTCTCTGTTGACCCCCAATACTGACTTGTATCTCTCCCTAATTGGATCAGAGCAAAGCTCTTTCCTGTTCGACTGACTCTACAGAAGTGCTGTAATTGAATAGACTCTCTGTAAAAATGTCGCTGTTTCCTCTTTTCCAACAATGCCGCCTGCTTGCTTTTGATATTATGGACGTTATGAGCTATGTTATTATATACACCATCCATTGTGTACGTCCTAAATCTATATTTACCATTCTTTTCGTTCTTATTTGCCCCAGTTTGTCTCACTAGTTTCAGTGAATTAGTATTCTCGTTATTTCAAACATAAGGCTGCTGCTTTGTTGAGAGCAGGTTTTCTCCAGTCTGTTTAGACTAGACTGTATTGTCCTTTAAAAATTATTTTTCCCTACACTATATTTTTCTTCACTCTGTATTTTCCTTTACTCTGTATTTTTCTTCACACTGTATTTTCCTTTACACTGAATCACCTTGTCTCAGACTAATAAGCTATTTTCGTGCTAAATTTACTTGAGTAAGTTTATGAAGAAGCCCTGTGGGAAAACCTGCTTCAATATTAAATTTCTGAATTACAACTATTCAAATAGTGGAGCGTGGTTATCTCGGTTTAACCTAGTAGTGAGTTATGAAGCAGACCGACAGCCAATGAATGAAAGACGAAAGCCAGAAGGTATGCAATGGAGTACGAATTTAGAAGACGGAATGAAAGGGCAAATGCTGGATTGTTGCTTGTTTGGTTTGGCTTATTACTCGCTATGCCTATATAAACAATTCAATAATCTGATGTTGGCCTTCCAGCTGGACCTAGTCGGTCAATAAAGATCTCAGCAGAAAAGTGAGAAATAATTCAAACAGCCATCTTGGTAGCTTACAGAACTAAGGATTTACAGACGTTCAGAGATAGAACTCAGTTTTGTAGTATAAGAGTCTCCTATTATAATCACAGTATATACAGTGTATAATATGTAGTGTGGTCTGTGGTGGCTACATCTTTTTATATTCTTATGCTATGAGAGATGAAATTGGGATAGCAAATAATTATGGCCATTACGGAGTCTAGAGCAGGGGTCGAGAAGTAATTAAGAACAATTATCATAATCATATTCATGTATTCAATAATTTTCAATGGATAGTACAACAGGATTTCTTCCAAAACTTTTTCCTGTTCCTCATTTAAACAAACATTCCAAAAGGATGAGTTTGGGTTGTACAATTTTACTCAATCATTAATTTTCGCGCATAAAACGAAAATCAAAAAAGTTTTGACTAATAAGCTAAAAGTCAAGCTAAAATAAGCTAAATTTACTTGAGTTTGTTTATGAAGAAGCCCTGTGGGAAAACCTGCTTCAACATTAAATTTAGTCTCGTCTTGTCTGGAAAAACAAATTCATGACACAATCCCATAACAGACATTGACTAGGGTCGATGTCAACCCAGAGCAGGATCGATGGTTGGGGGATAGAAGTTATTTCAGCTCTGGGTCGACAATGCTTCTTTTATCGACTTGTTCCGAAGGTTATTTCAGAGAGTTTAATAACTGACAAAAGTTGAAAATATAACATGTTTTTTAATGTGTGTTGGGAAAGTGGAGGCGATTTATTTATTGATAAATTGATTATTTATTTATTCTATTACAATTACAATACTAAGGAATGAAGGAACAGATGTTTGCCCAAAACGTCTTCAATTCCAATTTTTTTTAAATGTCTAAATTCAGAGCTTTAGTTTGGTGGAGAAGCTATATTTCCTTAAGTTTCTCAGTTTCAATCGTGTTGAAGATTTACGATCGAATGTTTAAATTATTCTGGAATAAATTAATTCAGAATATACATAGATTATATTACATATAGTAATAGCTGGTCTATGTATAGTAAGTTGGTCCACATACAGTAAGTTGCTACACTAAATAATATCTATTCTTAAATACATATTTTCAAAGTGATGCAGGCATGTTATGAAAAACTGCTGTGATATTGCTGTATAAAAAAGTGGAAAAGTCATGTCTCATTCGCCACATATCGTATTTTGCTTCCCATGGTCCAAATAATATACTTAGTGTGTGTTGTGTTGACCAGATTCGCCAATAACTCACTAAGTGAGTTTCTGTGTTTTCGAGACTTATTCGATCAGGTTCCCCATTGCATGGTCAACTGAGCTTAAGCTAAATTTTGCTTTTGCTGACAACTTCTGTACTCTATTCTGTTGAAAATTTTTCCTAAATATTTATTGAAGTACTAAGTGTTAGTGTATGCTGCAGTGTACACAACACTATTCATTCGAATCTCCAATTATTGCTATATAAATAGACAAAGGACTTCAGCAACTGCAAATATTGACCAATGTCCTAAATAGCAGCCATTGAATGAAACTGCTCAAAAAACACCGAACTGAAATTGAAACTTCCAGCAGTTGGTATACTGCAATGTCTAATAATTCTTCCATCTATTCATTTGACCGTAATACATGTAATATTGCAATGAATTTTTTGTGTGACAAGCTTTAAATATCTTATAGTATTGTTTTGAAGTAGAGTTATTTTCAACGATCCTGATTAGTTGATAGAATGAGCGATCGCCATTTTATGATTTCAGCCAATCAGAAGCTAGCTGTAGAAAAGTGTCATCACGTGACATGATATCTATTTATCTAATTATGAAATATTCTATCAATCTAATTCATGAACACTGTCACTTTCTATAAAAGTTTTCATCATTGCTGAGAAAATCTTGTAGAACATGAACTCTAATCAGGTTTTTTCTATTCTGAAGCCTTGAGAATGCGAACTGTTTCATATTAAACTTCTTGTAATAGAATTTCGATATCAGATGGAAAAGTTTCAAATCTCTACCAGACAATATCTCTTTAGTATGCGAGAGCGACCCTGAGGAGTGCATTTCTTTTTAATAATAATGAAAAGTTTCTCCAAACTTCGAATGCCACATCTTCTTTGGTATAGGATCCATCAAATGAATACTTCTACTCCGAAGTCTCACAAGCGGTTTCCTCGAATTTTGAATTTTTTTCCAATATTGGATGTTGGGGAATTGACTTGCATTCTTTAAAGTTCACAAAGAAACAGGGCAAAATATTCCAGGCCGCTAGGGCGAAATCTAAAGTAAAGTTTTAAAAGTTGGAAAGGAATCTAATTATTTGTTCGAAGTTGCAATTTCCAGTTGTTACAAAGTTTTGAATCCCAATTTATTCAGTACTGCTCTTATATCATGCCCCATTCCCTTTATTGGAATTATTGTGTCTATTTGTTGGGCTGTCTTGATTCTAGCATCGAATTCAGCTCCATCATAATATATTTCACGTTCTTGATACAGCTCTGTTGCTTTTTCACTATACAACAACAACAACAACAATACTAATAATAATAATAATAATAATGATTTATTCCTCAACATGTTTGAGATTGAAATTATTTTTGGCATAATAAAAAATATTTTTATCATTGATTAACCTACTACTTCACATAAAATTGAAACTACTCTATTTTTCTATTTCATAATAAATCTCTGGTCAACCAATATCCAACCCAATTGGTAAACTAAGAAATAGTTTGAAGATACATTTAGTACTGTACCTACTTCAATAAAAATAATTCATACATTAATTAGGTCTCATATTAATTAGCTGAGATTCATATTTGGTTGTTTCAAATTTTTATCTAGACCGTTGAGTGATTTATTGAAGAATATTATTGGTTCTATGTTTATCAAGTTTTTCATTTATGTATCCATTCAATGACAAACCCAAATTAATTTTTAATTTTGGTTGAAAATATAATTTTAAAAAAAGGGTAAATGTACAATTCTTCTTTTACAATCTTACTATTAAATAACAACTGCAACACAAACTATTGAATAATATCAGTGCCTTTTACATCTTTTATTATTTTAGGAAGAACTGTGCCACTTTCACATTATTTGTGCCACTAAATTTTGCAGCAAGATTTCAATATTTCAGTATGTTGTAACTCTTGTTATCCCCTAATGTTTCCTCCGACGGTTGAAGCCATTTCTGAGACATCTTCCATTCGTTTTTCGTCCATCCGTTGTGCATTCCATAAGCCGCTTCACGTTTTTAGGGGCTGCTTATGGGGAGGATTGGTGGAAGGGGGAGGTAAGAAAAGAAGACATTCTGGTGAAATGGTAAAATTACCCCAGCTCGGCCAATTCTGGCTCAAAAATTCTATTTAGTTCTCGAATTGTAGTAAACATTCTGATCTATAATTTGAGACCAAATTTATAATTTTTGAAACAATATTGACCGAGCTGGAGTCATTTGCCAGTCTTGCCAGAATGTCTTCTTTTCTAGGACAGTCTATTGGTGGAAAGGGGTTTGAAATAGTGTTGACTTCTCAAGAACTCAGCTCCCTCTTGGCAAGAAAACAGAGATGGCGAATAATCTCTCTTCCTCTCTCATACGACTCTTTTCACATCTCTACAGTTGTCATATTCTCCCCTTTTATTTTTAATCCCACTGTTTCTACTTTCCTACGACATATGTTTCCTTCCAGTGTGTGTACACTTCTAATGTAGGGAGTAAACTCTTGTCGTAATCCTTTTTCCGGCTTTCCTCCTTTTCCTGCTTTCTGTTTCCTTCCCTTTTCCCTCATTTCCGCTGCATTTGTTTTCCCTGTAGCTGTAAAACCTCTATGCTGTGTTTATTCAATGCTTCCATTCACCAGCAAACCCATCTTAATAATAAATTGCTGCATTGTTTGTGTTGTTCCTGGAGTTAGTCCTATTGACATAGCCCAAGGCAATAAAGTGTCTCATTTATGATAAGAGACTAATATGATAAAACGCAGATGCTATAAAGTCCAAAACGTTTTCTTTCCAAATTTTGATAAATGTGGAAAATTGAGGCTATTTTACAATTAACATGCAGTTCGATATTATGTGTCCAACTTTGAAATATCCAGCTATTTTATTCTACAACTTACATTTTTCAAGTCATTGGTAATTATTTATTATATAAAATAATTAGTAATGAATAATTATTATATTGTAATTATCATTATTATATTAGTAATCATTTATTATCATTGTTTCTCTATTGACTATACAATTCTATACTAACTAACTGACTCTATCCACAGTAAAGTTTGTGATGTGAGAAAGATAATAAAATATACAAATAAAAAAAAGGTTTTATTCAATTTGATGTTCTTTCATTCATTGCATACTTGATATTTGTAAATGATGAATGGCGCATTTATTTATTCATCTACTACAGTACACATATACGAGATGAAGAAAGAAAACAGGCAATCAATCAAAACTTCTTCAATTCCTAATTTAGTCACATGAAAAATATTCAGGAAAGCGGGTTGTCCCAGTGGTAGAGAGCGTATAATCGGTGAGATTAGATAAGCGACGTGCCTCTGCCACCACTACTGTACTGGTGACCGGTTCCTCTGAATTCAATTTATGAGCCTCAAAAATCGCTTCCCGGTGGTTCGGAACCCACCTAAAGCAGTAGGTCCATTCATCTCTCATCATCATCCTTCCCATTACCCACGCACAGGCCCAAGAGCCCATGTGGGCACCACCCTCAAAAGAAAATTGTATCAAAAGTCAGACTCAACCTTAACGTGATATGGAAGTTACACAAACTGGGAGAATGGTTTCTCATTCATTGTTCATATCTCAATCCATGAATTGTTATAAATTCATTGATGTTCAACATGAGATTAAAAAATCTCCTTGTTAAATAAAGAATTTCACTATCTGCCAATCATTTGGTAAATGTTTCAGAGCTTGAGCAAATGTTCCAGAGCTTGAGCAGACTTCTTCTAATAGAGCAGAATCTCTTCTATTTCCAACATCAAAAGTTTGCAGCCCGCATGTTCACTTTCACTCCAGTTCAAGAGTCTTTTGAGTTTGAGTTTAGCCTTTGCTCTCCGGCTGACGTTGTTTCTTTCTATTCTCAGCACACTTTCATTATCTTTTACGTTCTTTGCTTTTCATTTTCTTTGATGTACACTTTTTCGTTCACTAAATCGTCTCTATTTGATTACTCTTCGTTCCTTTTATTTCATATCCTCCCTCTCTTTTCAGCTATGTTGTTTCGCGTTTCTTGTTTTTCTATTCATTTAGTTTCCATCAGATTCTCGATCCTTATGTTCTCTTCTGTTCTACTTTATAACCGTATCATTTAACTAATATCACATTTATGATATTAACCAATATCGTTTTCCTCATTTCCATTAATAACTCGATAATTTTATCATCATAAACTCCCACTCTGAACATTATCGATAATGGGGGAGAGAAAATATATTAGGAGAGATAATCTAGGAGAAAAACGGGTTTAGCGACACATAAACCATATAAAATATAAAGCCCGACTCTTTCTAAGCTTTATCATTATAAATTTGAATGTCCCATTCAAAATTGAAATGCTTCATTGTCAACTGTCAAAACTAAATGACTGGATATTTCCCGTGACATGTAATTTTGCCTGAATTTTAGCCGTTTTGGATACAGGGAGGTTCATTTCATTTCAAATTACTTTCGAAAGATAACACCTGCACGCGTTAATCAATAAATCCTGCCCCTATACCCCTTCCCTCCTATATTGTAGGATTGCAGCCCGCTGTTAGGCTGAGGCCGCACTGCCGGTGAGTTGAGGGTAGAGGGTGGAGGGTAGATGGTAATTTGCCTGGAGGGTAGATAGCATGGCGGGTGGAGGGTAGACTGTAGTTGGTAGCTTCAACCATCTACCCTCCACCCTCCATGCTCTATTATACGATATATTACTATGGATGGTGTGTATGTTCTATAGATTTACCATCTTCCCTCCACCCTCTACCCTCTACCCACCGGCAGTGTGGCCTCAGCCTACAGCTCAATAATATATTTGTTGCGTTGTATGATGAAGAATATTCATTATTAATGTGTGTACAGAAATGAGCTGTCACTGTAACATTTATTGTGTTGTATTATTATTTATTCTTAAAATCATCTATCGCACTGACTAGCAGTATTTATTTTCTAATTATTTTGCTACAATATTTTAATCGTGAATGGTGATTATGGTTCGCTTATTCATTCTTTTCCACATTGTCTCACGTCAAATATAAATTTTATTACTTATGTTGAATTAATTTATAATCCATTTAGGAATTCACGATTTCACATTTCTCTCTCAAATTATGTGTTACATGTTTGCTTTGTAAGTTTTTTTTAATGTCTTTGGGGAAAGTGATACGACTGGAATGATTGGTGAAAATTTATTGATACAATCGTTATAACCCTATACTGTAATAACTTTCGTAAGAGAGTTCTGATTTTACAAGCTTGAAAAATTTCTCCATCATAATCAATTTAGGTTGAATAGAATATAATTACTTGTCTACTTTAAAGATGTGACGAAGTTTGGAGAGTAATGTCAACTCCCCCTCTTACGTATACATATGTTACAGGTTCCTTAATCTCATGGCTACTTTTATCACTGTTTTTTGTTTTAAATAATAATCAAGTACCCTTTTTGAAAAAAAAATCAAAATGGGTACTTGATAATTATTTAAAACAAAATGTGTTACAGGCTATACTAAATATTTGTACGCTATTATGTTATAAAAATAAAGAAGTCAATCTATTCTTCTTTTGCGATTCTGAGTTTTACATCAATCAACCTTTGAAATTCTAAATCATAATTTGAGTTGAAAAATTTGTGAATAGTGATAGTGAATCTGGATCAAGTAAAGATCACCTCTATTTTGAATATTTATCGAAATTTGGGAAAAATATTTTTGGACTTCAATGCCTGTGTTTATATTCAATGAGTTTATTGTATTAGCTCGAATAAATAAATGAAAAGAAATTAATCATTCTGTTCCGTTTTTATATTATGGTTTTGATAATCGGTATTTGTTTTGTGGTTCAAACATAGATTGCAATTGATATTATTAATTTGTTTTGTGTTGCAGAGACGGCCGTTTGCTCGAGGGGGACCAGATCCTAGCCATCGATGGCCAGCCACTGGACTGTGCCATCTCGCACCAGCAGGCCATTGCTATTCTGCAGAAGGCGCGCGGCCTTGTCGAACTGGTGGTAGCGCGCACTTCCACCCCACCACCGCCACCCATCACCGCCCCTCCGCCACCCCCGCCGCCCCGCGATCGCTCCCCCTCGGCGCTATCCGACACATCCAAGGCTGGCTCCGATATGGTGGTCAGTAATAATACCTTTTTGCACTTTGATTAAATTCACATAGGTCCGTATCATCAATAGCACTTCATAAATCAAGAAATGGTCACATTTATATAAAGTAATATGAAATCCCCCTACACACAGACGTGTAGTCTTTTAGGGGGTCCTTACAAGAATAATATAAATATTATTTTACATATTCCATATACCATGGAAGACAAATAATGAGATTCAAGACAACCCTATTTTAGAAATATAATCGTACTCATTCATAAGAACAGAAACCTAGGAATTAGGGATATAATTAAACAAAAACTCACTCACACCACTTTTCTGTATGGCGATGTTGCTCAAGATCTATTGAAACTTTTAGACTTCAGGAAAAAGCAGTTGAAATTATCATGAACAGGTCACAAAGAGCTCATTGTAAGCCTTTATTCAAATTTCTAAGATTGTTGACATTGCCTTCTGTTCTATGCTTGGTGGTTCATGTTAATAAAAATGAAGGAGAATTGGTAACAAATAACGAGGTACATAATTATAACACTAGGCATAGGTATGACCTTCGAACTGACTATCTACAATTTGCCAGTTCTCAGAAAAGTTGGCTCTACAATGGCACAAACTCATATAATTCTCTCCCGATAGCACTCAAAAACCTTCCTTCAATTGTTTTTAAAAAATACTGTTGAAAACATGTTACTAGAAGAATGTATCTATAGAGTTGCTGATTTTTATGACATCAACTTCCAAAATTACATAGGCTAATGAGTTAAAATTGAGACGCTGAACTGTGAAGACCTGTTTGTAATATATTTGATTGTATTGTTAATTTGAATAAAGACGTTGACCATGCATTGTTGAAAATGTTTCATGCCAATAAATGAATTTCTATTTCATTTAATTCCAATTTGGATTAATAAGTCCAAAATAATAGGTCGTTCACTTGCACTGGAATATGGATATTTTTTATCCCAAAGAAGTTTTGAATGTCAACATAAATTAATTGAATTAACCAATTGAATCCACTATAATAATGAGTCTGAAACTAGATAAGTATCAATTCTGAGCCAAGATTTGTTTGCAAGTACATGTTGCTAATAATTGAGCGTTGTTTGAATGTTGCAGTTGAACACAGAATGGGCGCAGGTTGAAGTGATAGATCTAATCAACGATGGATCAGGACTTGGATTCGGCATCATCGGCGGTCGCAGCACTGGTGTCGTGGTCAAGACCATCCTGCCCGGGGGTGTCGCTGACAGGGTACGTACCTGAAAAATATAATCATCAAAAAATCATGATTCAATCTGCAATATGTTATGGAGGATGACGAATCAAGTCCATTCAAACTGAAATCATTATAATAATAATAAATTCTTCTATTACCAAAAACAATTTTCACAAAAAACAATGAAATTAACAATTAGCTTATAAGAAGATTTCAAGGTGTTGACAGTTATACAATTGTACGTAATAAATTTGAAGTATATATTTGAACAAAAAAATAATTTCATTTGCACTAATAATACTGTCAATAATCAATACAATTTAAGACTCACCTCAAATTAGTACCTAATCTATCATACCAAAATTGAAACTATTAGAAGACAACTCATATATTCAAGCACTAAAATTATAAATGAAATTCCAGAACAATATTAGCTGTGCCAAGATAACAAAAAAGCAAAAACATATTAATGCTTGGATCAAAATTAACTACTTCGTCTACCTTTGAGAACTAAAATAAGTTAGCAGAGAACTTTTATGATTAGTGCGCTTGCTTTCCCTACTTGTGTTCCATCACACCCTTTCCCAATCCTTCCCAAAAATTCATAGGATCAAAAGCCTTCCTATTACATGGATAGCCATACGTTAGTCTGTGTTTTTAGCCAATAAGTTTATCATTTTCTGTTAATGGATAAATAAATAAATAGTTGGAAGAACTTTTGAACTTTTAAGAAACACCCCTTCATCGCCACATAACATGTTTGCATTGCCTTCTAATATTGTAATGCGTTCTCATATTTAATTTATTCATTTCATTTTTTTATTTTTTCATTGGTGTAATTAATTGTTATTTAATATTAATTTTTTTTCAGTATTTTTATTGCCATTAATATAAAATGTTACAGTACATATTACAAAATCTTCATAATTACATAAATAGAATATAAATACAATAAGATTATGTAAATGTAAGAAATATTGAAGAAATGAATAAAAAGTCTAGGCTTCACCAGCAAGAAGAATATCTTTGCCCGCTGGTGAGTGTTGCAAGAAAAAATATTATATAAACTTAAAACATAACATTATTTAAAAATAATTGAAGTCAATCATAATATTTAAAAGTATTACAATAAGAAATCATTTGTAGCTCAATTTTAGTAGAAAATTATAGTATAATTTTAGAACAATTACCTTAGACACTTTTTTATCAATAAATTAATTACAGCATGACAACCCACACTATAGTGCCACCAAAGGAAGTGTCATAAAATAAAATAATAGGAATAGAATGTAAAAGTAAAAACATCAAATTGCTATATTTAGGGTGTGAAAATATTCTCTTTTTATCCATTCTTTTATGCTTTTTTGGAAATTTTGCGATCCAGATCAAAAGGAATTGTATTAATCAATTTGCTACTTGTGTAAATTAGTTGCCTTCTGATCAATGAAAGTCTAGTGATATAAATTTGAAATTGTTCTGTTACATCAGTCTAAAATTATAAATGTTTTTGTTTAGTTTTGGAAATTTACTTTTATTTTTCACTATGTATTTCAGTAGCACCCCGATATAAAGCTGTCTCACTGTAAAAACATTAAAATCTTGGAAAATTAAGTTTGTGGGTATAACCTTGATCTATTTAGTATTGTTTTTATTATATTTTTTTGAATTATGAAAAGATTCTCTATGTGTACGTCATATGCAGCACCCCATACTACTAATCCATATTGTAAAACTGATTGAACCAAAGCATGATAAACTGTTTTTAAGTTATTTATATTCAATATAAATATTAATGTATCTTGTGTGTGTATGAATAAATAAATTAAAAAATTTAAATAAGACTTACGTGTTACTCTAATTAAATGAGTTAATATCCCTAATAACATGCATGCAATTGGCAATGAATACTCTCATGCAATGGAAAAATCCCATGTTTCCATGGAGGAGTTGCTGAAGACACTTGAACTAGAACTAGAAGAAATAAGCGGCAGCTCGAGCCGCGGCCGAGTCATTACAACTCTATTCACATAAATGTATTATGAATGTTCACTTTGTTATTAGGGATATCAATAAATAATAAATCTATAATTTGAGCATATTAAAGCATAAACAAGTTACTTCTAACAAAAAATTGAACTAATTGAAGTTGATGAATGAAACTTGGATTTATTGACTGAGTGTTTCTGTCTGTTGTGTTGTAGGACAGCCGACTGCAGAGCGGCGACCACATTCTGCAGATCGGCGAGGTGAACCTGCGCGGCATGGGCTCGGAGCAGGTGGCCTCGGTGCTGCGGCAGTCGGGCTCGCACGTGCGCCTCGTGGTGGCGCGCCCTGTCGAACCCACCTCGCCCGACTACCAGGCGCTCGGCTCGCACGCGCCCATCGTGCCCACAAAGATCCTCGCCGACGCCGACGAGCTGGACAGACACCTTGTGCAGAACGGATATCCGCAGGTCACCTACAATCCCAACCCGTCGCCTATCATTGACACCTACGAAAATCCCTTCATCTACGGCGGACATGACTCTGACAGGGACCGGCATGTGAGTTGCTAACCAATTACCAATATCTCGAATCCATTAAAAGTCACATAGCTAGCTTTCCTTTTTCTGATTACATTTACTACAATTTGAGACCTAGTACAGAAGCAAAATATCAAATACTATATCCTACTCACGATCACTTGAGATGAAATAAACAAAATTTTTACGTGTATGTGCGTGTAAGTATGGGGTTACCTCAGTCACGATACCATGACCAATGAACGACATAGCATAGACAAGTCGTACCATTGGCAATGCAATACTTATTTTCTCTTAGGGCTACTATATTCATTAAAACATGAGAATAATCCAATTCAAAGTACCCTTTTTAAAATATTTTTATTTTTCACAGCATGTTTCGGCGTTCTAGAGCCATTTTCAAGTGTAAATATTCAAAATTGAAAAAACTTGATGATGAAAAAATTTCAATTAGAACACAAATAAATAACTTGTTCCACAGTTATTCAGTAGAAGAGTTCACAATATATATTGAAAATTGGATAGAACCTATCACTGCAAAGAAAAGATCAAGCCCATTCAAAGAAAATTGAATCTTATTTGCAATGCGTGTGTATGTGTTTAGGAGGTTGTTATGGTTTGTCATCGCAACAGTAGCCACCCTGTTCATTTTCTACGTAGGTTTGTTTACTTTGTCTCAAGTAAACGTGAATGTAGAATGTAGTATAGTATAGTAGTAGAATGAATGTAGTATAGTAGTAGAATACCTCCCTTTATGTATTGACATTTATTACAATTTGAGACCTTGGAACAAATATCACATAGATGTTGGTATTCAGCACATTTGTGAAGACAAGCTTCATAAATATAGTTCGTATATTTATTAGAAAGTGAATTCCCAACAAATAATTTCTCGGGCGAAAAATACAGAACAGCCAATGAAATAAAAATAAACAGCCAGAATGTGACAAAGGAAATATAGAGGGAAGAGGGAAATATGTTTTCCGGGTTGATGCTCAAATCAATTTTTAAGACGAGGCTGAGTTTGAATTATTTTTCATCGCCAAGTTTTATTTGATAAATATAAATTTGTAAGATGATAATTTAAGTGTCGCATTGTTCTTTGTTCAGAAATTTCTGCAACTCACACTGGCGCACAAGAAATTTTCCTTTCGCCAGTGTTCTTTGCCACTATACTAACTTTTTTCAAGTAGCCTATTATTAGTATATTTTCCCAATAATACTTTTGGTTTCTTTAAGTTCCATTTTTATTATGTAAACTTTTTGACAGAAATAATTTGAGCGATGGAATCCTATTACTAAAACGTTGATTTTTGTTTTCCAGGGACATGACTCCAGCCTTGTTGTGGACGTTGTGCGACCGAGCCTCACCAACACCCCCTCCCTCCCTCTTCTCACCATGGACATGATCCCTCCCCAAACCCAGCTACCCGAGATGGACAAATTCACCGTTGAACTCAGAAAGGACAGCCATGGACTAGGAATAACTATTGCTGGATATGTGTGCGAAAAAGGTAAATAAGCGTGGATCGAATTTCTTGTCAAAGTATTCATCCCTCATGAACTGTACTCTGTTCTCTATACTCTGTTCACCGAGTGTTTGGAAAAATTATTCAAGTGTTATTATACATTGTGCCCTGATTGGTTTATATTTCATAGCATATTTTTGGAGGGAAAGTCTGGGTCATGATTTTTCCTTGAAATAAATTATATAAGATCTAAATGAATACAAGATATAAGGAACCTCTTAGATTTAAATGATTAGAACCTCTTAGATTTATTTTACTCAATACAGTCGGTGAATAATGTTTATAGTTGCATAGAAAAATAAAACTATAAGTATGTTTATAATTTGATCGCCTAGAAATAAAATTACTCCAAAAGTTGAAAATCGAAATGGATAAAATAAAATACATGGAACAAATTTGTTACCACTGTATGCTAGTTTGAATTTTCTAATTCGAGAACACTTTGGTTTATTGATCAATTTTTTGTAGTGTGTTAGAAAAATCAACTTTTCAATTTTAGTAACATAAGGTTTCAATAAATAAAAAAAGATTGCTATTACAATTTCAATAAGCTTTACCTCCAATTGACAATGTTAATTCTTATGACTGGAAGTTTTATCTAATAAACTTAATGTTCAATTAACAATTCTTATTATGAATACAGTAGTCTTCAATTACTCATCATAATAAACATTGTGACTTGTTCAATTTTATTCTATTGCTTCATTGTAAAAGTATGAGGTTGAAAATTTGAAAAACATTGTCATTGATTCTCTTTCTCGAAGAAAGAGGTGTTCATTGTGAGTGTAAATGTTTTCGTTGTAATAAACTATATTAATTTATCTATTTCAGAGGAACTATCTGGAATATTTGTGAAGAGCATAAGTGAAGGCAGCGCTGCTGACGTTTGCAAGAAGATCCAAGTGAACGATCGCATTGTTGAGGTGGGTCAATCAACTGAACAGCATGTTTCTGGAGGAATGAGCAATACTTCTCAGTCTGATTCTTACACCAAATAGAGAATCTAGTTCTGTGGGACATTCACTCAAAAACGCTTAGTTACCTTACTGAGATAACAAAGGCGAAAAACTGTTTTTTTTTCTTCATAAATCTATAATTTTTAGAGTATTGTTGTAGATACAAATATAATTATTTCCCATGTTAAATCAGCTGAAAAATTTAATGGAACTATAGAGACTGTATAATCATTATACAGTCTCTATAAATGGAACCAGTTAGATATTTTTAACTTCAACGGTTATTTAATAAATAGGTAAAGTATGCTAAAAACACTATTTTTCAACAATCAAGGTGTATAAGTAGATATGAAATCATAAACTTGTATTTTTAATTAATAGAAGTTGTAGGAAATTTTGAACAAGAAATTGAATGGCCGTAATTTTGTAAAAACCCAAGGTTTATTTTTAAAGGTAGTATATTTATTTAACCTTATAAAGTACTGGTAGATCATCTTATATTATATTTTGTAATACTGTCCCGAGCTTACGTACAGGCCGTTGTTGCCTATGTATGCTCTGTTAACTACTATAGTTATGTAAATTAAATAGTTTTGTAAAAATCCAAAACATCAATTATGTTATATCAATATCAATGATATTGATGATAAGTGCTTACAATATTTATGATTATTTTTATATCAGATGTAAAAATTAGAAACATCAATTATCTTGTAATATCAATGATATTTATGATGATAATAATATGTATTGATGATAAGTGCTTACAATATTTATTATTATTTTTGTATCAGATGGATGAAATAAATTTTTGTTTGATTTGATTTAGGTTGACGGACAATCACTGCAAGGCTACACGAACCATGAGGCGGTAGAGGTGTTGCGTGCCACGGGGCAAACAGTGAGCCTATGCCTGGAGCGCTACCTGCGCGGCCCCAAGTTCGAGCAGCTGCAGCAGGCGATCGCCAACAGTGAGCTGAAGCCGCCCACGCCCAACTCGCCGTCGGCCACCTCTCTGCCGCGCTTCCCTCTCAATCCGGTCGGTACATTTATCCATCAAATAAAGCATTGTGTGCATTATTACAAAAGCCGCACAAGTGCCTAAGCCTGATTTCACATTGATGTATTGTATCATGTATCGAGCCTCTTGTTTTGAAATCCAAATCTATAATAACATCTGTTGAATACCAAATATAATAATCAACATATGTTATTATAGGAACAAATTTGAAAACATGAGGCTTGATACGTAATACTATACACCAAAGTAGACTCAGGGCCCAATTTCACAAAGCAACAAGTCTTGTTATTAACCATGGTTACTGAGAAGTACTTGTGATAACAAGTTGTTAATTACAGGCGTTACACAAACGAAATGAGCTACAAGTTTACAATTCTACAATTTGACAAGTGTTCCCACCCATCAGTGCCATCTGTATCGGTTTTCAATACTTTCTATAGTTGGCACTGATATAGTATTGGTTGAAATTTGAATCATTTGTGGTAGAGATAGATTGATAAAATTGATTTTAAAAATAAATCAATCATTAGAAATTCAAATAGTTGAACCCTCATGTCATTTGGAATAAAAATTATAATAAATTAATGAGACATTTCAAATACATTTAGGTCCATTACTTGAACCAAAAAAATATTACAGTTGGCTTGGAGTACTCTCCCCCCACCTCACATGTTATAAACATAGCCTATATTCTACTGGTACTGATGATTTTTCTAATTTATCAAATTAAATTTTTTGACTCATATTGGGCATAATAAAATGTACAAAGAAACAATATGAAATAGTTCTAATCATTGAAAATAATATTGCAGCCGTGAAAAGTATATTTATTAACACTTGTAACTTACTTACTTAGGTCTATTCATAGGTAGAAATTTCATGGTTAATTACAAGCTTTTTTGACAAGTCTTGTTCGTTACCATGCCAACCTTCGTGAAACACTTGTTCATAACCGGCGGAACGCTTGTAGAATTGTTAAAATTCACTTGGTATCACAAGTCTACAATTGTACGTTCGTGAAACGCCTGTAATCAGCTGGATTAGTAAATTTGTTAAAAATCATAGTTAGTAACAAGACTTGTTACGTTGTGAAATAGGGCCCTGATGCTAACTTGATTTAGTATAGAGCAACAAATACTGGTCAGATGATTTTTGTTTGCGTTGTTCTATCTAAAAGTACTGTTTTTAATGTATCTTGTGCCTGCGACTTGTAGTAAACTTAAAGGTAGGTTTCCATTGCTACAGGATGCAATAGAAACAGGTACACGTAGTTGGTTGAAGCAACGCAAATCGAAAATTAGCCGACCAGTGTGCTGCGCGCGTTGCTCTTTTCAACTCCGTATTTCTATTTGTATCTTGTGCCCAAGTTTTTTAGAAACGGACACATACCTTTAATTCTTATTCTTTCTTTACAATTGTGACTTGGTTTCCAAGTATTTTAAGCAAAGGATGAATGAGTGATGATGAAGGTTTAAGATGTAGGTTATATGTCTATCCACAATGTCCACTTTCACTATGCTCACAAATTTCAACTCACAAGAATAAAAAAACCATGTTTTATCAATTTAAAATTTGAAAGGTTGGTAAATGATTCAAAACAGCATCGAAAATATCTAAAATGATTTGAAATTATCAATTCTCACTTGAAATTTTAAAGCCAAAAAATAGTTAACAAACTTTAATGATCGTTACTAAGCAACTTTAATAAAGTAATCAGCAGTTATTAACTAGTAGTTTTAACATTTATACAGGAACACCGGTATTGCAGACCGCCAGGGAAGATGTGATACTATATTTGATACTAATTTTGTTGCACTGAAGTTTTGGGAATCTCCTTCTGTGATAGTAAATGCGAATCTCCCGTTCATTTCAAATGAAAAATTCTTATTCGTATTATAGTCAGGTTGAGCAAAGAAGACAATCTGGTAAAATGAGAGAACGACTCCAGCTCAGTCAATATATTGGTTCAAATATTATTAAATTTGGTATTATATTCAATTGGTATAAATATTATATATAAATTTGGTCTCAAATTGTAGAGCAGATTGTTTCCTACAATTTGAGACTAAATTTATATTTTTAAATTAATATTGACCGAGCTGGAGTCATTTTCACATCTTGCCAGAATGTCTTGTTTGCTTGGATAGCTGCTCTCCATCCTAGCTCTACTTGAAAAAGGGGTTAATTAAACTCAATTTCACAAAAGATCGATTACTTTGAAGTATTCACTGTGATGCTAGGCTGCATTGTAGATATGTACACTACTAAGAGATGAATGAATACTATGTTCTGCTATAATAGCTATAAACTCCTGAATAGCTCGACTAAATGGTTGTTGTTGTTGTTGCTCTAAACTCCTGACTAAATGGTTGTTGTTGTTGTTGTTCAGGACGGCGAGTCAACAGCCGATGTGGAGGTGGAGTGCGAGGGTGAGTCACGAACCACCATGGACTCGCTGGTGCTGCTGGAGGCGACCACTGGCGCAACTACTGCCGACGATGACGCCGATCACCTGATCGACGACGACTTTGAGGGTCCGCTGGAGCCAGCCGTCGAACAGGCTATCATCGCCAAGTGGAGCCAGCTGCTCGGACCCGATGTCGACATTGTTGTAAGTCGATCATTCATCATTCAATCAAAAGTCACCTATTTATCAGTCGTCATTGTGACTCATCTACATCCACTGTTAGTTCAGAGTGACAATTCGGTTTCAGATTTATTGAAAATGAAAATATTCTTTATTAGGCGGAGTTTCAATTCAGTTAGGACTAGGAAGTCCTTTCTACTACTCAATCTCAATTCAATTCAATCACTTTATTCATGTATATTCATAATACAGTAAATCGGTTTGTATGCTAAGAGAATAAAAAATTAGGCAATTATACACTTCGCTTGAGATAACTAAGTTTAGACTATGTGATCTTGTAAAATGAATCAGATATGGGATTTAATGAGCGAACGGTATTGTAAATTTGTGCAAAAATAATATAATATATTTATTTTGTGTAAAAAATAATATATTAATATTGTTATATAATATGTAAAGTGTGAATAAGAAGATGAATATTTTATAAACCTTGAAATTCTAAAAGCTTGTATTTCTGAAAAATACGAGCTATAAGGTTCATACAACAGCTATAAGAACTATAACCAAAATATTTAGAATTGTTGAAACTAAGCTTCAATTTCCATACTCATTCAGTACCTTCATGAATTTCGTGGTAAACAGTAAAAAAATTTATGCACCGGCTATCAATGGTGAAGTGGAAATTTTCTATCCCATATTTTTCAGACTGAACACATTATCTGATCTTCCACCGGCTCTGAAAATACTTTGAGTTCATCATCATTTAGTATCATACAAGAAAATAAGTTCATCCCATCAAAGGTATCTTCTATAATTGAAAAGCTGCAATTGTAGGGCTGATGCGATTAGTAACGATTTGACTGTTATACTTCAGTAGAAATTTGCTGCTGCTCCTATTATACTGTATTTTTATATCTATTTTGTACTTTCCTTGTACAAAATAATACACTGTTCAACATGCAATCGCCCAAAACTTCCTAAATTTCAGTAAATAAGAATATAGTCAAAAAAGTTCAGGTTATGTTAAAATTTCAGTTTCTGCCAAGGGTTTTCTCTATTTCCTTCCTTATTCTTTCTGGTAGTTCGAATCATTAATACATAACATTATCAGTTGTGATTTGGTTTCGCTTAACCTCTTCTTCAAATAGCTTTTATTGAAACGTCTAAAGTACCTACAGCCTATTTGAGGAGCTTCGCTTAAGCTACGGTAGCAGCATTCCAATCAACCATCTCAATAATGGGCTCTTCCCAATGCTTTCTCTCATTTTTTTCAATTTTATTAGTTGTAAGCATTAGATCTTGACGAATTCTTTCTTATCCATCCTTCATATTTTCTTTATAGAATTTACGATCATCAAATTACCACTGAACTACTAATATTAGATTCGAATCTATTTAGCCAAATTGTGAAGATACATTTCTGGTTTCCTTGAATGTCTTTAGTAGCTCTATAAAAATATTATTTTAGCCAACTTCTCAGGTTTCACTAAAAACTTGACTGAAATCCATTCTACTATGTAGCTCTACCGCGTTCTTGGACTCTGTCATCTAGGAACTGAGCTTCAAGAAATAGAAACAATATTGTTAGGATTCATACAGGCAGTTAGTTCAAGTTCAATCGGCCTTTGGAATGTATTGACAACTTTGTTTCTTGTATTTCAAGATGCAATCTGATCTCATGGTTGATTTAATCTAATCTGAAATATTTGATGCAATTAGTTATAGTGCAATCGACCTATTTGAGAATGTATCGACAAGTTTGTAAAGCCACATTTCATTACAACTCGCGGGCACATCATGTTGGTCAATAGATGCAATAGTTGTATGGAGCAACGCAAATCAAAAATCAGCTGTACGTTGCTCTTTACAACTACGTTTTTATTTCATCTTTCACCCGTTTCATCAGGTAGGTTTTCATTACAAGTCGGGCACAATAGAAACACGTAGTGGAATAGAGCAACGTAAATAAAAAATCGTGCAACTTTGTAGTAAAATGAGGCTTAACTATTTGGAATGTGTGTGATAATTTCTTGTTGTTGAAGTGTATGAATTGTGGGTTGTTAGGTTGGACAGCTGTGCAAGTTCGGTGAGGGCGGCGGCCTGGGCATCAGCCTGGAAGGGACGGTGGACGTGGAGGACGGCCAGGAGGTGAGGCCGCATCACTACATACGCTCCATACTGGCCGAGGGCCCTGTCGGACAGAACAACAAGCTGCGCTCCGGCGATGAGTTGCTCGAGGTTGGTGAACGTACTGAATTAGATTTCAGGTCCATTTCCCCAAATATTTCTTTAGATGGGGTTTAGATAAATTTGATTCATGTAGATAGTTAAGTTTTCTAATGTTTAAAAAAGGTTTCAGCGCACAATATTCAAAATCAATAGACCTTCGAAGTCATTATATTCAGATTTCATGAAACACGATATATGTACAAAATACATGAATGTATCATTGAATTTCATCGTTCAATACACATCTAAGTTATGTATATTTGTATCAATACGCCAAATGTGGAAGCCGGCTTACAGTTACTTACTTTGAGGCTTTAATACTTCTATCTTGGAATATTAAAGATACCTTCCATAAAATTTAAGATTGATTCATGTATTTATGCCAATGGCTCAACAGCCCATGAAGGGTTTAGGCCTACCAGTTGGTTCCCAGTTTCATTTTCACTCCCTATTAACAGATATAATTCCCACTAATTCTATATAACCTTTTACTCTATTTGTAATCATTTTGATATATGTATTGTAATATGAAGTATGAGGAAATAAATACATTTGAATTTGACTCCACTATACAGCAGAGGTGAATAATCATCAATCAGGATGGAGGTAACGTGTGGTTAGCACGTTGATCCTCTCAACCATAAGCAACAATTACTATTCTTCCAGAGACGGAAAATGACTATCTTTACTAACGACAAGACAATCTCCCAATCCCACTAGAGGGGGAAGAATGAGTCATATTATGGTTTATTTCAATTTCAATATATTCAGGTACAAGTCATTGGCCACACATAAGTTGGTATTGACAACACCAGCCGTACAGATTCATTATTAATACAAATTACAATACGATGACTTGCTAACAAACATAATCATTCATTTAATAATTTACAATTTAGAGTACAACAGGATTTCTCCCAAATGATACTCTTTTTATTATTATTATTAGCGTATGGCTTTATTTGGTGGGGAGACCAGAAGGTAATTCCACCTTGCCAACATAACCATGTTTCGCCGATAGGAAACATGGTGCAAGTTCTTGATTATATTCACTGTAATTTAGATTTATAAAAGTTTTTTACAATTTAGAAGGCCCGAGAACACCAAAACACAGATCAAAACACTAATCCGAGACTGGAAAATTTAATTCATACAAACACTACAAAAGTAGGTTATGTTATTCAATATTCTACTCTATCATTTATTTTCACTTGGGGAAACAAAAAACAAACAATTTAGAATTTAGAATTAGCAAACATTATAGTTCCAACAAAAATCACTTAATAAACTCCAATAATTTTGAAAAAGTTCAAATTTTTGAACAAATTTAAACCAGGCAGTAATTCGAATACATTACAATCCATACTTTTCATATGTTGTGTGAGCTACTTCAATAGTTGACTGACTGTGTGAATTTTAGGTGAACGGTCACCGGCTGCTGGGCATGAATCACATCGAAGTGGTGACCATCCTGAAGGACCTTCCGATGCACGTTCGCATGGTGTGCGCCAGGCGTAAGGGCGACGGCTTCGGTCGCCTTATCGACACCTCTCAGGATCGAGCCGCCTTTGCTGCCAGGGTAAGCTAGAAATAATATGCCACTAGTTTGATGCGCAGTAGTGATACAAAATTACAAAATTGATACGAAATCCAAATCGTACAGGAAGGAAGCTCGTTGAAGCAACATATTTGCAACGTAGAGTTTTTTCTGAGGGTGTTGCCCACACGGGCTTGTAGCCCTAATGTAAGAATGAGGATGACGATTATTCTTAGGCAGTCGGAACCAACGGTTTATCTTCTTCGAAACTTGAGGTTCAAGGCATTAGTACATATAAGATGATTGATTCTGACTCATTTTTCATCAAAATTTAGGGAAGAAATAGTACAGACTCTGCCTAGTTTCTCTGGCCTAGCTATAATAATAATAATTTTATTATTCCCGTTTTGCATAGAATAATGATTGATTGAATGAATGTAGATTATATTGATCATTGAAGGTGATACATGTATCACGTTTTTACAATCGAATCGAAAAGTCTAATAAAGAACAAAGAAGATACACAAAATTATGTATTTATGAAAAGAATCAATTAATAATGATACCTTCCAAAATATTGTTCCGTTTGAAACATGTACCCAAGGTCTATAGAAGGTCCATAGACCTTGATGTATCATCTTGAATGAATCATACGGAAATAAAATTGACTCGTGAACTCACGGAGTGTAACACATCGCCTCATAATTTATCATTTATCATTAATTTATTTACGAGATAACAAAACAGCGAGATTGAAACACAGACAAAGTGAATTGTTTGCTTTTTCAGATTTCTACTATATCGTATGATTGCAGGTTTGACGTCTAGTGGGATCGGACTCCCCAAGAATTTACTTTTTACTTGGTTTGCAGAGAATTTGGTTTTATTCTTATTGTAAGGATAATCATTTCTAACAGACAAAGTATTCAATAAAATGAAATTGAAACAAGAATGAATTGAACAACATTCAATGTAATGAGATTGAAACACAGACAAAGTATTTCATGTGTATTGTGTATGCCTATATGATTACAGAACTTACTAGGCGGCAGCCTTCAGAACCTGATCCCAGCAATGGAGCGACTGGTGAAGGCCAAGTCAGACGGATCGCTGGCTTCAACAGCAACAGCTACAGTGACCACAGATCCGAGCCTGTCCAAGCTGAAATCGCGCTCGCTGGAGCCGCTCACCGGCCTCGCAATGTGGAGCTCAGAGCCGCACATCATTGAACTCGTCAAGGGCGAACGGGGATTGGGCTTCTCCATCTTGGACTATCAGGTCAGTCGCGGTCTATCATATCATATTTACATCTAGAATCACATTATCGGGGGTCTATCATATCAAGTTTGAATCTAAAATCATGTTCCTAGAATTAATTTTCCCTATAGTCTGTCCAAGCATAGAAGACATTCTGGCAAGATGGGAAAATGACTCCAGCTCGGTCAATATTGGTTCAAAAATAATAAATTTGGTTTTAAATTTTAGATCAGAATGTTTCATAGAATTTGAGACCAAATTTGTTATTCTCTCACCATCATTGACCGAGATGGAGTAATCTTCCTATCTTGTCAGAATGTCTTCTTTGCTTGGACAGACTGAACACATGTTTAACAGTCATCTCTTTCGTTTGCTTCTGTTGGTGAAGTTGACTGTCAGGTCTATTAGGGTCTATTGTATCCTATTTACATCTAGAATCACATTCTCGAAATTCCTTTTCCCTAAAACTGAAACTGCCTTTTCTTTCTTCTTGTAAGGCTCAAATCATACAAATAGCATTCCATTTTTTCCTTGCACTGCCATTACTAAAGTGCATCGCACCTCCAGGACCCTCTTGACCCGCTTTTCATTTTTCTTTTTAACAGATCTTTTCTGATTTTCACAAGATCAATTATTAAAATTATTTCTTTCTGGAGGTGCGAAGTAGGTTATCATCAATATAGATGTCTTAAAAAGGTTGTGATTTAGAAAGAAACTCATTATACTCGTATTATAGTTTAAAAGTTATTAGACTTATGTGATTGTTGTAAACTTACACAGATTGTATCCTTCTTCACCAACGTTTAGTAAAAGTGTAAGCTATCATGTTTTTTCAGTTCACTATCAAATTTATATTGCTAATTTCAGATCAAATTCCGTAATATTTTTTCAAGTCCTTCAAAACATTCCATGAAATAAGTTTGAATAGTATTCTAGCAACTTCTGCAGTGTATTGTGTATATGTATACTGCTCAAGACTGATAATGAGCATGAAAAGGAAGGATAGTATTGCGCCTAATATCTCCCATCAAAGGAGGCAAAAATATTTATAATAAATCTGATTGATAATTCTAATTCGTACTTGGAAAAAATCTATAGTTCTGTTCTAATAGAACAAAATAATAATCTGAACAAAATAGTTTTTGTTCTATGGTGATGGCATTCACATTTCAAAATGTATCATTTTTTTACTATGCTGTCAAATTTTATCACATCCCTGTGATCATATTTCATTGAGATCTTAACCCTTCTATCATATTTCAGTCTTGACCAGTTAGGATATATCATGTTAAGTAGGATATATCATGATTCATGAAGAAAGTTGTGATTTATGTTTCAATAAAATAATTAGTAACAGTCTCACAGACGAAACAGGAAATGTAATACTATTATTCACGAGGAAATAGGCTAATTTATTTTAGTATTTATTCATTATAATTTTATAGCAGTTATTATGAAGATTCAACTTCTATTTGTGTTATGCACAAAATGTATTAAAACTTTGAAAGCGGGTTTATTGTCAACAAACTCAAAATAGTTAAACACATTGTTACATTTGTACTATGTCTCTATTATTTTGTTCAGTGCGATGGAATCAGTAATCTGAATTGTTTTTGTGGATTAAGATCAAAATAAATAAATGTGTTGCTGTTAGATAGTTTTTGAAAGTTTTCTATCTTTCATCATGGACTCATTATTTTTTGCTCAAATTCGATCGAACTCTCTAACAAGACTAGAAGTATTGTGATTGATGTAATGTTATCTGTAGCACTTAGTCTGTTGAATCCGTGAAGCAATTTTATATATGAACTATGATGATACATTGTCTTGAATTTTGCCTTCATATGAAATTTCCAATCGTTCACATGAAATTTTTTATTGTCATCCAAAGCAAATCCTTCGGTTCAAATTTGGAGTGAGATATCAACCGTTTAAACCTAATTGATGCTCTCAGAATTTGACTTTAGATCTCACTTACGAGTTACGGATTGCATCTATATTCCCCATTTATACATCTCCACTAGCTACACTATCCAAGGTTTAAACAATGTATTTCCAAATTATTTTTCGGAATCTTATTGTTCCTCTACATATTTTCCCTCCTAAAATGTTATCTTCCATTAAACTTTGTGACTCGGTCGAAGCTAACATATTCAATTTTCTTAACTTTAAAACACAAAGTAAATTTTTGCACTTTTTCAATGTTACTATGAACTTTCAATCTGATGTCTATTTAAAATTTGAAAATGATATCTTTACTATTATAAATCTTTGAAATAATCTTCATGTTAATTATAAAATCTGGTTGATGAACAATCAGAATACTCCACTGTACTTCGATGTTCACTTCTTCATAATAATAATAAAAAAAAAATTTTTTTTTTATTATAATAATAATTATTATGATTTTCCCGACAAAGTTGAGAACCATATGACTTCATATTAGAAAATGGTAGAGTTTCGGAATTGTTAAATCAAAAAATGTCAGTCAAGCTTGGCAAGAAACAAAACAAAGTCTTACTGTACTTTTTGAATATCTATTATAATTAGTTTTTTATCATGTGTTGGTGTTGTGTGGCATCCATTATGTTGAGCCTAAATGTTTGAGTTTCATCATTTCGAATAGGAGAAAACTTTCTGATGCTTTTCTCATCTCAGAATTCACTAACTTTTCTCAACAATATATTTTATGAAATCTCAAACATACAAGAATCGAATATTTCCATTCTTCTATCTTTTATTTCTTAGTACAATATTTAATATGTGAGAAAAAAGTACAAGTGTACAATATGGGTTGTCGCTTTATACTACAAAAGAAATAGCAAACAAAATCCGAAATATTTCGTTCCAATCTCAATTTTCTGTTCCCTCTTTAAGTTCATCTCAATTTTCAACTTAATGATTAAAATTAATGATTTATTGTTCACTTGTAATTGTTATGTTATTCAACATACTATCCAACTTTAAAAATGTTGTGTGTTATCCATTTAGCATTTGATTATAATCAATCTGGGTTTTATTGGTTATTGTTATTTATCTAAAGAAAGTTGTGACTATCAAAAAAGTTTGAGGACCGGTTACACAAATGCCATTTAATCGATGTTATCTTATAATGAAGCTGCTACAATTTTCCTATATAGATGTGTATGTATTCCTACATCCGTTACGTGACAATTGTATGACATCCGTGTAGTGATTTTGTGAAGTGCTTCAGTTTTAATAGTCAACAATGTTTTGAAATCAAAAATTATTTTTCCAAATAAACTTTTTAAAAGAACTATAACTCATGTCTCCGTTTGTGGAAAATGAGGTTATCCTGGCGAAGAGGAACAACCTTGGGTCTCCCCACTATTAAAAGCCATACGCTAAATAAATAATAATGTATGACATCCGTCATTTAACAATTGAATGTTCTCTACTTTTGTGCAACCGACTCTTCAATTTAGTATTTCATTGTTCTTTTATTTTCCTTTGTCTAAGAATTTTTCAAGATTAACATAATAGGAAAATGTTTATTTTGGCTTGTCACCTGTTAGCATACATAATAATTGTTGAAAAATAAAATGAGAATCAAATACCCTTTCAAAAAATTTAAAATTATTAATGCGCAAACATGTTTCGGGACATTCAGCCCATTATCAATGTGGATAAAATAATTATTATTATTTTAAATAGCCCTAAGTTTAAAGTTTAATTTTCAAATAATAATTGTTTTTTCCAATACTTATTTTTCCTTAGGGCTACTGTAGCCTATTTATAAAACTTTCAATTAATGAAGATCAAAGTACCCTTTTCAAATATTTTTATTTTGCATAATGCATACTGTATTTGAAAAGGGTAGGCCTACTTTGATCTTCATTGATTGAAAGTTTTATAATTGTTGTTTGTTACTTCATGAAGCATGAGGTTTTGTTGAAATTGTTATCGATTACATGAATGTGAGTGAATGTTATGTAAGTTATTCAACCAGAAAACTGTTGTGCGAAATATGTTGACCAATAGTAAATAATTGTGAAACTATTTCAATAAACACAAAATATCAATAAGCTGAATTGTTTTATTAAAAAACACAAGATACTCTTTAATGTATATTGTGAATGAATTGTCAGCATGACAAAAAGTATTCTCCAAATTTTTGTTTCTCACATAGATTTATGGATAATATGACCAACTTTAGAAATATTGATAGAACCTATTCCTGGACTGTGCTTTGCATTTCAATCTATGAGAATTCCGTTTGCCATTATCAACTATGTTTTGATACTAGTAAATTAATGAAAAAATTACTCCGATGTGACATTTTCTTTTTAGAGAAACTATATTAAATATTGGCAACAATATTCCATGATACTGGCTCTTAACTACAAGTTTCGCACTGTTCATGACGAGAATGGTGGTATTATTAAATCTCTTGCGTAGTTTCGACGAAACAAATTAATCTGTCACTAAAAGTTCAATAAACTTTTCTTATGAGCGCAATGATCTTATTAAAGAGTAATATGATTATAAAGACAATTTTACAAGTATGCGATTGGTATTTCTTTAAATCAACTTCATACTTTACCAACAATCTGCTACTGAAGTAAAGTATGATGATTCCTTCAACTAAATCTTTTTTCACTGGGATTTATTCCCAACTTGCAGTCCAATATTTTCACAGTAAGAAAACTGTTGAAATTATCTTACTGGAGTGGAGGCCTTTCGTGTTGCTCGAGCACTAAATCTACCTGTTACTATAATTCGAACATGTATTTTTCAACGAATTATTCTCATCGAAAAATATAAAAATACTCTGAATATCTTTCAGCCAAGAAGAGAAAGTAATAACTGTGAATCTTTTACGACAATAACGTAAATATGCTTCTGTATTAGATGAAGCCCCACTGATCCATTTCTTATGGGTTGCGAGGTTAAGTGGCGTCACTATAAATGAAAGGTAAACAAAAATTATTCTATCTGTTATTTTTTATTTGTAAATAAAACGAAATCTGCATCCGTTGTGTGAATGGTGATGAGATTCCACAGATATTGCTTCTCTCTTCTTGGTGATGATATTTTGTGTTTGTGGAGAGCATTCGGCTTCTTATGGCATGATATCGTTGGTTAACTTATTGTAATATTGGTCAGCAATTATTTTACGTATTACTAGTTTTGCCTGGTTATATAGTAATAGAGTTGTTGTGTCGAGCACTGAACATGTTATAGCTAGTCGTCTAGTCTGTCCAAGTATAGAAGATATTCTGGCAAGATGGGAAAATGACTCCAGTTCGGTCAAAATTGGCTAAAAATTATAAATTTGGTAATAAAATTGTAGAGCAAAATATTTTATACAAGTTTAGACAAATTTATAATATTTGAGCCAATATTGGCTGAGCTGGATTCGTTTTCCCATCTTGCCAGAATGTCTTCTTTGCTTGGATAGACTATAAATGTGTCAGTAATTTTAAAATTGCATTACTATGAAGGCTTGGAGTGTTTCGAATTTAGCTTGCTTGTTGAAAATCATAATTGTCAAGTGTATTGTTCTAGTTTTGATGGAATGAAAGTACTTTTATGATATGTATGTACTATGTCAATGCCCTGAATATTGTAGCCTATGGTTGTTGTGGTTTTACAAATATGATTTCAAGTTGATAAATAAAAATGGTGTTTCAAATTTTGAAAAATTATTCCAAGTTAGTGAATAAAGATAGTGGTTCAGATTATAAAAAGTATTCGTTATAATGTATCTATAAATGATTCAACATTAACAATAACGTCTTTTTCATGAAAATAGTATTTGGTCTCAACAGTGAGTAGAGTAGAGAAATGAAAATTGCGTATTCACTCCAATTATTCAAGCATTTTCTCTTGAAGAGTATAATATTGAAGCAATTGAATATTGTGAGTTCATTATATGGGCATTCACAAAATAATAATAACATTATTGAATACGTTAGATTTGAGAGATATTTTTCAATGTGTAAAAATATGTATTTTATAAAAATATAGAAAAAAACATTTTTGTTCTCCACTTGTACATTACTAAGTATTTTCGTTACTTTTACTTAATTTGGAGGCTGATTTGTTTTGTTTTGGCAATGCACAAAGCTGTGTTCAATATATTTGAAGAATATAACTTACATCCAAGATGAATCTCCAAACCAAGATTGAATAGGGTTTTTATCATTATTGCAAAGTTTTGTATAGAATTTATCGTATCATCTGAAATTTAATGTCAAATCTGATTTTTGTATCGTCTTGAAGGAAATTGAACCGTGAACACAAGGCTTCAGTATTATAATGAAAATTAAGAATGAATTATACTAAGAGAAGCCTTCTATGATTGTTAACAGTAAGCTTTATTTTATTCATTAGATAAATATTTTATTATTCGAAAAAGTGCTATTGCTTGAATTGTTTTGACTAATTGTATTTTAAGTTTGTAGTGTTACTTGGGTGAAGCCTGAATGTATCATAGGCTCTAGTCGGAAATTTTGCATTATTGAACGGTAGGGGATGATATTGTTCATATTGTATGTGTTTTGCTGTTTAAATTGCATGTTATTGAGATGGTAATTCAACTGTTATTAGACAGTGTGTTAATTCACTGTTCAGTATAACATTATTTAAAATGTAATTTTTCATTATCGGAAGACATTAACTAAAGAAATTCAAGGAAACATCATCTTAACACTATATTTTACAATCTTATGATACCAAATTTTGATTTTAGTAATGTTCACTCCCAAATATGTGGTTATTATTTGTGAACCTACTAGAATCTAGACACTCCAAATATGGAATGAAAAAATGAAAACACTCGTTCCAGGCACAGTTTGTACTCAGAAATCTGAGTACAGACTTGAATGTTTCAAAATCAGAACCTATCACTCAACCTTATTGATGAATACTTAATGTGAAATAATTAACAACAAGTTATTATAAATTTGAATGTGAGGAGTAATACAGAGAAGTAAAAATTGAAACATCAATCACTTGAGTTGAATAAATTAAATTAGATAATAATAAATAATAATTATACGCTTATTCAGTATAAGAACTAACTGATAATACTGCAGAAATAACTTGACTTCTGAAAAAATCAGAACCATTCATGCAAATAGTGGATATCCAATCTGTCTATACACAGAGTGCTTTATAAGGATGGTACCAAACTTATCAGACTGATTCCTTACACCAAGTACCTAATGAAAAAAGTTCTATAGTTCATAACCCCACTACTATAGTTCATGCTTTGTTACCTATATAAAATTATGAAATTTCATATTTTCACCAATTATTCAAAAGATAATAGTCTGTCCAAGCAATGAAGACATTCTAACAAGATAGGAAAATGACTCTAGCTTGATCATTTTTTTTTTTTTAATTTTAAAATTGTAGATCAGAATGTATTCTACAATTTGAGACCAAATTTATAATTTTTGGACCAGCATTAACCGACCTGGTGCCATTCTTTCATCTTGCCAGAATGTCTTCTTCGCTTGGACAGACTATTCCGTTATAAAATTTCACATTTTCACCAATTATTCAAAAGAAAGTGGTCAGTGACCATTTATTGTGTAAGCTGTAAAAGGGCCGAATGAAATGAGCTCTCTTTAAAAGAAACCAAGAGTGAGCATTTTTGTACGTTGTGTTACAGGACCCGATGAACGCTAGCGAAACAGTGATCGTGATTCGTTCGCTGGTGCCCGGGGGCGTGGCCCAGGTGGACGGGCGCCTCATACCGGGTGACCGCCTGCTCTCCGTCAACGCCACCGCCCTCGACAACGCCTCGCTCGACCAGGCCGTGCAGGCGCTGAAGGGCGCACCCAAGGGCGTCGTGCGAATTGGGGTGGCCAAACCGCTTCCGATTCCCGACTCCGTCAGTCATAGTCAGGTGAGTAGTGGGGGGGCGGACGACATGGCGGAGGGGGGGAACACCACCACCACCATCACTACCACCACACATCACGGCGAGTATTACAATGATGTGTTGGACGGCGGCGCAAATCTGCTCAAATCGGAAAGCTTCTAGAATGTTCGCTAAACCTTAGATATGGAAATGGAGTTTGTTCGAATCGGAAAGGTTCTAGATTGAAAATTAGTTTGGAAAGTTTTTTCAAAAGCGGAAATGAAATTTGTTCAAAACGGGAAGCTTAATTATTGTAGATTGCACTCGAAAATTCATTTTGGGAAGCGTTTTCAAATGAGAAAATAACTTTTCCAGAATGTTTTCAAAGTTGAGTTTGGATGTGGAAAAGGAATTTATTCGAACTGGGAAGGTTCTAGAAAAATTAGTTTTCAAAGCTTTTCCAAATGCGGAAATAAAATTTTTCAAATGGGAAAGCTTTTAGATTGCTTTTGCAAATTGGATTTGGAAAGGATTTCCAAATGAGAACATGAATTTTAAAGCTTTTCTACTTAGCGATCAAATTAAGGTTCCAGGCTTGGAACCGCCAATAGTCTGTGCAAAACTTAGAATACACTCAAGTGCTCACACAACAATTTTTGTTTGTACAATTTTTTCGCGTCCTTACGAATTATACTGAATTGACACATATCCGCACATTCTCTTAATTGCCAAGCTCCGTTATTTCTATTAGAATTTAACATAAGGACGGAAAAATTCGGACGTTGTGCGAGCAATGGGGGTCACGGTATGCTAGAAAGACCTTGAGCGGTTCAATCCATTTTCTAGTTGATACATGAATGAACAAAAAATCTATTTATAGGAATATGATACATCAAAGTATACAATAGAATTTAAATGTGTTGTATCATTATCGTCTCGTGTCGTATCAAATCGTACTCATTGTTTCAAATTTCATGAACATCTGTATCTTCTTGAAAGTGAATTGAACCGCTGACACACATCTTGAATTACATAAACTTCTTCTAGATATCATGTCAGAACCCCATAAGAGCAATGCAGCAATCTAAGGTTCGCACAGATTAAGATTGTTTCTCAAATCCAAAATTGAATTTGTTCAGATCGGAAAGCTTGTAGATGTTGCTCTCGGATCAAATTATTATTCTGCACAATTAACCAGCACGATTTGCTTTCTAAATTTATTTGTGTAAACTACGTCCACGTATTTAATTTTTTACTTTTATTGCAGTAGAGCCTTATTATAACGGACTACTTCGGTTTTATTCAGTGATTTATTATTTTTATGTTAGAATTAGTGTATTTCGAATAACTCATTTAGTATATTTAGAATAACTCATTATCATAATAATCTATAGCAATAGATCAAATATGTTCTCATGCAGTTCATATGACCAAATTTCAAAGCTTTTTATTTATAAATCCCACCAGTATAATGTATATCTTCCATATGGATTATAAGATATCTTCTGAATTTGATCTTGACAAAAAAAATTGATACGAAATTTTTATACAAATTTCAATAAGTATTTCTAATAAATCTATGAATATAAAAAATAATTTGACTTTTCGTGATGTTGAGCACTTTCCGGTTAAGATGAGAAGGTCCGTTATAATGGGTCTCCACTGTATTAAAAGTGTTGAAGAATGCACTAGAGATATCTCCCCACTTCCAAATGAGAGAGCACAAATTTTCGTCCAGCACAATTTCAGGGAGAATAGTTTTCACTTTTAGTTGTTGTGGCTCTAGCATTTATTCTTGGTCATCGTCCACAATATTCCCTTCTTTTATTTAAAACTTTCATCACATCATTGTAATGTCATACCGATCCTGAGATAAACAACTATAGAGTTGAATTACTTATTTGAAATATTCAAAATCAACATGATTTTCGCTCATATAGCTCTGCCATGATATTTGATGGCTAAACTCTCTATTTTTTAAGCCGGGTGTTCCTAGTTCAATCTTCTCTCAGGAAGATACAAAAAGTCCATCAAGTTTGATACATAATACGATATTCATACGATTTTAACTCGATTGGTTGATTTGATATGTAGGCTACAGTATTGAATGGTCTTATGTATCTTCCTGGAAGAAAATTGAATGGTCTTATGTATCTTCTCGAAAGAAAATTGAATCGTGAACACACAGCTCCATTCAAGTGGTTAGAAACATAATTAAGATCTTCCTCCTTCCAAAAAGCAAATATTCTCGTCCATAAATGCTTTAAGGAGATGTGTAATTTTCGCTCATAGTATAATTTTGAAATGACTCCAGTACTAACTGAAGAATTAAAAACTGAACAATACAGCTCATAATCAACATAGGCTATTATCAATAATTGATTGAATTTTTCTAAATTTGAATCGTGGTAATAATTATCAATTTGTTGACGAAATTTGGTTTTTAATTTATTTGAGATGATTCCTAATGTTGATAATTTGACGAATCTCAAATTGATAGTTACTGTACATCCGTGATACAAAAATCATCTTGATAATTATTATTGAATATAGCTTGAGAATTGAATCAAAACTTAAGATTTACCTTGGAGTATTAATTTATTATTAAGAAGAATTAGCTGCAGTCATATTAAGAGCGATAATTATATAGTAAATACCAAGTCATACATATAATTGATAACGTCATTTTATATTTTTTCATTTCTTTTGAATCTTACAAGAGAGTTGTTGATGAGTATAGTATTTATATACTTTTTACTTACAGTATTATTAATTGACTAGCTGACAATATAGGCTGCTTTATAAATGACTAAAAACATGAAATTTGTTTCAACTAGATTGATTATCATTGGAAAATTACGTTTGAAAACTTGATCGCACAAGAGTAGTATTAATGAAATGTTGATTGGTAAAAAATATATTATTATTTTTTCATAAGTGACTGGAGAATTTTGTTAAACCTGCAGTACTTGTTAAAACCTCATTATTGATATTATTTTTCCTAGAATGGGTTTTATTATTCATTCTATTCATAATAATATTTTTTGAATTCCCATATTCCGTTATACATGGAGTTATGTTTGTTAAGGACCTCAGATGAAATTGAAACTAATAGAATGAAAAATTGTACCTGGATTCTCATTTCATTAATTATAATTCCATGTTCTTTGTTCGTCTTATGGAATATTAAACTTGTGCTATCAAGTTTTCACTTTCAATTTATCAGAATCTCACATTCTAAAATGTACATCGTTTACCGTAGTGATATTATATTGATAATTGTAAATCTTTATCGATACTGCACTAAAACTAGATTATTTAATTGAACGATTTCAACAGCACACACTCAAACACCTTGATGTTTTTAATTGTAGCGAATTTTTCAAATAACTAGATCGATTTAATAGATGGAGTTGTTTCATTAACAAGTATTTTATTCAATCTGTGGCTAATATGCCATTGTTGATACCGTAAGATATTTTACACTTTGTTATAAAAGAATTGGGCTACTGTAGAAATATCAAATTATTATTTTTTCTATTTCTCTATGACAGTTCGCTTAAGAACTATTTATAAATTATATTTCATTTTTCACACCAAGTAGACAAAAAGTTCCATGGGACCAACCCCCAAAAACGCTTTGTTACCGAGATAACAATGGCGGAAAATTGAGATTTTTTAAAATATATTAATTTTTCTAGTTTTTTAGAGGCTTTAGTGAGGTTCTAAAATAATCAATTCCTATGTAAAATTAACTGACGAATTCAATGAAACCAGTTCCAATTGTGTAAATCTTACCCAAATCTCAGAAATGGCGATCAAAACTCGCAAAATTGACAAAACGTAGCATAAGTGTTAAATTTGTGTTTAGTAGCGATTTTGCGATTTTTATCGCTACTTCTGAGATTTGGGTAAGATTTACACAATCGCCGCCATTTAACTTTTTCTCTAGAATCCGACTCTCTTCAACTTCCATTAATAAAAAATTCAATTTTATGATTCCTTATCCAGTTATAACCCTTATTGTTGAAAAATGGCGTTTTCTAGCATATTTTTCCCAATTATCTCAATAACCGTTAAAGTTACAAACTTGGAACTGGTTTCATTGAATTCCTCAGTTAATTTTACATAGGCATTGATTATTTTAGAACCTCACTAAAGCCTCTAAAAAACTAGAAAAATTAATATACCTATTTTAAAAAATCTCAATTTTCCGCCGTTGTTATCTCAGTAACAAAGCGTTTTTGGGTGAGGGTTGGTCCCATGGAACTTTTTTGTCTACTTGGTGTAAGGAATCAGCCTGAGAAGTATTGCACATTCCTCCTGAAACACCCTGTATAATTGTTTTCAATTTTATGAATCTTTTTTTTTTGTTTCATCATTCTCAAAAAAGATACATACAGATGAAGATTTTGAAATTTGTATGAAATAATATTGCTCGTGATTATATGAAAAGAGATCTGAGTAGGTTAATAGATTTTTTATCAATAGATAATGAACCTTTTATTACATTTCTGAAACCAACCAACCTATTTGCATTTGATAAGACAATCACTCTATTCAATAAAAATTAACAGATCAGAGTAAGTATTTATATATGGTAATTTTTCAAGCACTGCAAACCGTTCATATTTCTCAAAACAATTTATTTTTCTAATTCAATATAAGAAACCTGCCTAGCATAAAAATATTTCAGCATTGAAAAAATAGGCTAAAGTTTGTAATAGAGTGAGCTATTTTAAATTGTTGAATTTTATACCTGGAAGAATTTTTCTTAATTTTATCTTTGTCCTAGTTTGATGCTCATTAATGTTTCATAATTTTAAAATACATTCTTATCAAAATTGAATGCTCATCATAAGGTAGCAGGTTTTGAAATAAGTCGACAAAAGGTTTTGTTTGTTGACTTTTTTTAATATGAAAACACTGATGTGTAGTTGTTTCTTAATAGAAATGCATTTGTTTGTATGAAATTAGGAAGGTGGTAGTTGTATAGATAGATGAAAATGTTGGCCTTAAGAAGTAAAGCTCAGTTCAGTGCAATATTTGCCAAAAATTAGTGTTATTTTTCAAGCATTAGATTTTTAATTATGGGCCTACGTGGAGATCTGAATAAATGTGTTCTATTCTATGTATCTTCTTTCTAAATTCTTGATTCAGATAGATCTATTTGATTGAATGGAAAGTTGAACGTGTAGATCAAATTAATCCAAACTAATAGCTATCAAATATATTTATTTCTTTGGTGAAAAATACATCACACGAATAATATATGAGCTAATTGAGACAGCACAAAATTAATTTTCAATATTCAATTCAACTTTAATGAAAATTCTAACTAATTCTTCGATTAGCTGTCACGTCTGAAAATAGGCTTATGAAGAGTTGATATTTTCCCCTTAATCTTTCAAACAAAATTTCCAATTATTTTTTTATCTTTCTCTAAAATACCAGAGAATAATTTTTTCATGATAGCTAGTAAAATACCTTTTGAATGTATTAATTTATAATCACAAGAACATTGTGAAACTAGAATAGGGCCTAATACCGATTCCCTTTCTGTATAAGCCGCTTCTTCCTTTTCCTGTATCAGTTGGAAAGAATTGTACTTTTATCCATCCAAGGCATACTAAAAATGTCATCTGAAATAATCTATTACGGGTTTAGAATTTCCAAACACAGTATTAGACCATGGTAAGATATTGGTATCCAGGTTCAAATTGTAGTTGCTCTATTTTTCTATCTTGGATTCAGATGAAAATAGTTTAAATGTTCCCTGCCAAATAAAATTGAGCAATTGGAGTAAATCTAAATGTTTTTAAATCTGAATGTTGCCAGTAGATAAATCCTTTTCGGTATTATGGCATTATACATCTCTATACATCATATACTAGTTGTGATACTCTTTTATCTTCAATATCGTACATTTATGTTTTTCATTATTAATTTATCACATGAATCACCTTATGTGATTTATAATTATTTCAATAATTCAGCTTAACAGTTACAGTATCAAGAGTCCTACTTGACACTTATAAATATTTGAAAATTGTAGCCAAATGTTTCAAGATTTTTTCCTCTCGATTAAACGCTGAATTCTGATTTTCTGTATAATTTCTTGAATCAGAACAATAATTCTTTTTGGAATGCATGTTAGAATCCCCAACTTCATTTCAACTTCAAGTTTGATTGAAATATTTAATATGGAATGAACGGATCTACAAGTTAGTTCTTTCTCCAATATTATAGTCTGTGAAAATTGATTCATCGATATGAACGAAGTAAGGACCAATTAAAAGTAAAAACATAGTATAAACATTCCATTTTTAATAAAAAAGCATCCCATGTATGTGACGATTTTTAAGAACTTTTAGAAACAATATATTTTGCCACCATCATTTCATTAAAAATCTGTATTGTTGTTGATTATATTATAGTACGGTACAGTATTTTTATCATCGTGAATTAATATATCCACCTAGAATTTTACAAGTAGAAGCAAATAATTCGAATAGTATAAAATATTAGCCACATCGAAAATCATACGATAGCCCAATAGTACTCATTCATGATTATTTACAATGATATAGATGTATTCTCCCCATCGGTGAAATGAATATATTTATGATATAGTAGTAATCACTTAATAAATGTACCATTATTATTGATATTCAATATTGATGTATTTGCATGCATTTAATGTTTAACTTTGTGTTAATTTCTATAATGTTAATGAGTCATTCATGTTTCGAAAAAAATATCTGTGGTGTAAGACTCAAATTGTTATTAGACAGTATTAATGTACTTATGGATATTACAGTTTTAAATTATTAGAATAGGATATTATAAATGTCTCATATTTTGCAAGATTATACCAATTGGCATCATACAGATAACACAATACAGTATTATATTGGTTTTTTCACTAGTTTTTATCAAGATTTTGTTGGACTTAACATAATGGACAATTACATTTTAATTATAATTTCTATTGAAAGCTTTTGTTCCAATTCAATTTCATGTCATTTTCAAGGGTTTTAAATATTTTAATATTTATTCACATTGGTTCTAATGAGAACTGGAGACTCTTGTATTATTTCAACACACTTGATCTGGGAATGATTATCTTTCTAGAACTGAATTCTCCTTCAATCGTCTATTTAAAAAAAAAGCTTTCTTAGCATTCTTGTTCCATCTTCTTAGAAGGCCAGATACTTATCAAAAGATCTGATTCAACTTTTATTGCAAGCTTGTGATCTCCTCTATCAGCATCTATATCAAATTACATAAGTGGCCTAGATCATATTTATCAGAGCTCATGATTTTTCATAAGTAAGCAAATAAATAAAATTGAAATAATTTATTGCTCCTTTAATGAGAAACGCACAGTATAGTAGTTATAATAAAGAAAGGTCTTAGTGATACTGACTCACATTTGTTTGTGAAAATATTGTTATCAAATTAATATATTCTATTTTATTGTATTTATTTAAATGGTTTAGAATAAGTATTATTGTACTTTGTTAATTGTGTTACATCAACAGATCTTTCATCAACAGATATATTGTATAAGGTAATGGCTATTGCTATATAGTATTGTATGGAATTACATTTTGTATTAGCAGTATATTTTACAATTCAGGTTTTTTGTTCGATTGGAAAATTCTATTCAATGCTCATGACTCATGAGAGTTCATCAATATCGATTACTAATTTTAATGGATATTATTTTGTTAATTTTCTATCATACCGAAAAAAATTAATAATTTCTATATTCATCAGACGACAGTATCCTTTGGATAAACTTTTTCCAAATATTTCTTTCTCTCTATGGAATTTATACCTTTTTATGACAGTACAATTCATACATTTGACATCGATGAATGCCTCGTAACTCATACATAATCATTAAAATGTTGGTGTTTTTTTTTCTGAGTGAAAATTGTATTGAGTATTAAAGGGGGACATAACGTAACAGAAAAAGTTTTGGGCTAACGCCTAGTTTTTCGTTCCTTCAATTGTATTTTTTCAATAAAATAAAATAGATGAAAAGTTTCATCTCAAATAAATTTTGCAGAAAGAAGAATTTTCCAATCGAATCTATAATTTATTATTGTTGGAATAAACTTACATATTATTATAAGTATCATTTAATTTTTGAGAATTATCTGAAATGTATTTGTTGATATTTTTTAAGTATCTGTGCTAGACATACTAATCTCTTGCCTAAATTTAGTTGTAAAAAGTATTTTGCATTTTCTGTTGTAATTGGGAATACTTACTTCAAAGGTGAGTCATAACTGATATTTCTCTTATAATTTAAAACGTCATGATAAAATTGTGCATGAGATTAACGATTTAGAAACCTAGTATGAACCTTCCGAACTAAATAAAAATGTCACATATGAATGAAAATTTCCCAATGACTGTTGCTGAGTATTAATCAATTTAGATTGAATTTCCACTCTCATCATGAATCAATGACATGGTCCTGGTAAAATCGTAGGTTTTTCTGCAGGAATCATTCCAATACAAAATTATTCTTATTTTACAATGAACTTGAAAAACAAAAGCTTTCAGTCTATAATTATTGTCATTTATAAACTATTCTCATATGCTTTATCTTCTTGATCGAAATTTTTAAAAAAATTATAAAATCTTATCTCATGCATAGTTTTGTAGTTGAACCATTTGTTGATTTACAGTAAGTCCTTTCATTTGCATCATAAGCTTCAATACTTAATCATTCTGCATTGTAATGAATGCATGAACATTAGTCCATTCCATTTTTCTCTCATCCACCTTGCTTAATTTCTTCAACATTCCATTTCTCTCAAATGTAAGTATAAATATTGATTGTTCATGTGAGAGTATTGAATTATTCCAAACTGCCAGAGTATTAGTTTGTCTAGCACAGTATACCAGGGTATTGCATTTTATACACAAAAGCCGATCCGTATGCTGCTAGGCCTAAGTTCAGTACAGTTCAGTTACCAGAGAACACACATTACAGAATTGCAATGTGCGGTAATGGATGTTGCTTTTATATATGTATGTATCCGGGATATTGTATTATATAAATCTATTACCTATATTAAATATTGCTATTCATTTGGGATTAAATAAAGGCGTCTAAATTGAAGACTGTTTGTTTTTATTTCTATTCTAATCCTGACTCGATCTCCTTCAAAACATTTCAAAACACAAATACAAACCGGAAATGTTTTCATTGCCAAAAAGCATTATTTCAACTAGATTTCTCACATTTTTTGATAAAATTCAATCGATCAGTTATGATTAGAATCGATGTAGATTGATTTGTAATTTCTACTAATATTATTGTTAAAAGGCAATGTGGCTGACGGATTGTGCATTTGTGTGTTGAATCTCTACCCTTCTAGTTTTAGCTTCTTTTAATTCTCATCTTTTACTCTACTTCTTAATTATTTAAATTTTAAAATTAATTTCATCATATTACTTTAGCATCAATGTTTCATTACTGTAAAGCCGCGTATCGACAGTCCGAGGCATGTGCCACGAATGCCTCGCGGTACAGTCTGTTGACGCAAAAAAAGTATGAACTCATGGCTGAGGCATATGTGTGATCTGCAATTTTTGTAAGCCGGTATTACACGATAATAGTTCTATAATAATATGATCATACCTGATCATATGGAAAAAGATGAAAATATGATTTGGTATTTTCAAATCGTGTAATACCGGCCTAACCAAAAATGCGAGCACGCAAATTGACCAAATTGACAAATTGACTAGCGCCATCAAGCGGGAGACAAAGCAACTAAGCTCTGACAATAATTGATAATTTGGACTTTGAAGGTTAGTTTGTGCTCAATTAGTAGATAAAAATTTAAGGCAAATGTTTATTATTGCCTTTTACAACCTTCTGCACCCAAATAGAATTTTCAATCACAAAAATGCATAGGAATGGGGTACAATTTTGAGGTTAGTTTGTAGAATTGTTCGTTGTGCGTTGCGAGGCAACAGGCACTGCTCGCTGCGAATTATGTGCAGCGTTTGCCTCGCTGCTAGCAAACCCGGTATCGGCAGTCCGAGGCATGTGTGGCACATGCCAGTCGATACGCGGTAGATAGTATACTAGTAGTAGTACTCTTTTTTGTGTCAACAGACTGTACCGCGAGGCATTCGTAGCACATGCCTCAGACTGTCGATACGCGGCTTAAGGCTGTCAAAGACTCTATAAAAAGGTCTATCTTTATAGAGCCCTACGGTAGTCTAATGCAGTATGCTTTTTCCAATACCTACTACAGCATTACTACATATTGTAGATGTATTAGTAGGTGTTGCTTTTTATCGCGGAAATATGAGCGCATCTATCAATATATCATGTTGGTGGGCATCTCTCTATTGAAAACGAGCCCGGCCAACTAGAATTTCTCACCAACTGCACAGACTGTATAAGATATCATACTATCTCTGTATCTATGATTGATTACGTCAATAACTTTTACTTTAACAACAGTGCTCACAATTGTGTTGCTTGTCGGACGCTTTTCGGGGAACTGAGCCATATCTTCAACTTATCTAGATACTCGTACACTGAAGATGTGACTCAGTAGCCTGAAACGCGTTCGACAAACGACGAAAGTTATTAAGTATCGCGTCCAAAAGTGAAACTTATTAACTTGATTTAATATGATTGTCAAACAATTCAAGTAGGATGAAGTCAAAAGAAGAAATGATCTTTGCATCACCAACTATCAGCCGTGATATCTGAAAGCACGATATTCTATGCTAAAAAGACCATTCCAAGACTGCTAGACCATTCCAAGTGCAATACTAATACTACAATAAAGATTTGCACAGAGTATAGCAAGAGTATGTTCTGTCTTAGGTACTCAGGAGTAGCCTATCTGAAGATATGTTTACATTTAAATTCATGATGTATGAGTAAGATTATGCAATTGCTTACTCACACAAATCAGTTAAATGCTGAAACCATTTTGTCCAACCAAAATATATGAGGAATTTTAGAGAGATCACACGAACCGTGTGTTGTAGCTTTACAAACTCAAACATGTAACTCATATGTGTACAAATGTAAGCGTTCCTTGTTATAAATGGTTGATTGTAGAGGTAGCATTCCTAAAGCCTAGTTTATACGATGCCAATTGGCGATACAATTATTGTCATAAGACAACTGATGCCGGGCGCAAACAGCTGATATTGTCAATAAGAGTTTTCATTTAGCCATGTATGCCTAGATGATGGTTTTAAAATCAAAGGATACAATGGATACTTTACATCAGCTGTAGGTTTTAGAAGAGAATTGTCAGAAGCCTATTGTCTCCCCTATTGGCATCGTATGAACCCGGCATTAGCGACAGCTCTAGACTTATAACTAAATATCATTTAAATAATCAGTATACTATAATAATCTGCAAAGCTATAGACGTGCAGCGAGCGCTGCGCAACTCGACCCGTCACTTAGGAGTGCTACCGTTTTATTACTTGGAAGCAGAGATAACTGAATAGAGCATATTAAGAAACTATTGTCAATATGGATAGCCACCACAATATCACATTCATAACTATTCAAAAAGTATTCAGTTTGTTATATAGGGCGACCAGCAATAATGCCATTTCAATTAATTGAACATTGAAAAAGGTAGGTTGCCTAAATTTTCAATTCATTGAAGTAGCCAATAACTAGTAAGACTTAACGGGTGAGTTCACACATGGAATATAATGAGTTATAGTCTGTCCAAGCAAAGATGACATTCTGCCAAAATGTGAAAATGACTTTAGATCGGTCAATATTGATTCAAAAGTTTTAAATTTGTTCTAATATTTTAGAAAACATTCTGATCTACAATTTAAGACTAAATTTATAATTTTTGAACCAATATTGACCCAGCTGGAGTCATTTTTCCATCTTGCCAGAATGTCTTCTTTGCTAGGACAGACTATACCACTCAAGTAGTAAGTTGGTGGTACATAGTTATTTATTAAGATCCTACCATGGAAAATTATGATAATCGGAGGATTATTATTGAAAAAATATATTATCAAAACGAAAATCCATTGTGAAGTCTCAGTTGCTGTCTGCGAGATAATCTTCACCTCGCTGATCAATTCCAATAACCATTTCATAAGATTTATTGATAACGGTAATAATTAAGATCTTCTTATCAATGTTGTGGAAATTTTTACAACCTAGTGAAAATCATAAGAGGACTCTCCTATGATAATAACATTGGAAAATAATTTAACAATCTTGAAAATATAGTAACGAGGTAGGTGAAAATTTAATTTTCATTGTAGAAGGTAATTATACTCATATGGTAAGTCTAAAACATAATATGGAAGAATTTAGTATATTGGTCAATATTTGCAGTTGCAGAAGTCCTTTGTCTATTTATATAGCGATAAATGAAGATTCGAATTAATTATCAATCTAAAACATAACTTGAAGACTAGTCTCAACTTTGAAATTTCACAAGCTTCGTCAAAATAATTTATGAGTACAGACACACGTAAAAGTCATTGGGTCAGTGGACGTCTCACCGACCAGTTCATATATCAGCCAAATTTATTATGAAATATTAACATTTTAAAAACATGATTCATAAAAAGCAGGTAAAGCTACATTAGTAAGTTGCTAAAGCGACTGTAGTATAGCCTATACTTATATAACAGCAGGGTGTGTGCAGGCTTTTAATTTATACAGGGTGTTTCAGGAGGAATGTGCAATACTTCTCAGGCTGATTCCTCACATCATGTAGACAAAAAAGTTCAATGGGACCATCCCCCAAAAACGCTTTGTTACCGAGATAACAATGGCGGAAAATTGAGATTTTTCAAAAAAGATTAGTTTTTCTAATTTTTTAGAGGCTTTAGTGAGGTTCTAAAATAATAAATTCCTATGTAAAAGTAGCAGAGAAAGTCAATGAAACCAGTTCCAAGTCTGTAACTACAACGGTTATTGAGATAATTGGAGAAAATATGCTAGAAAACGCCATTTTTCAACAATAAGGGTTATAACTGGATAAGGAATCATAAAATTGTATTTTTTATTAATGGAAGTTGAAGAGAGTCGGATTCTAAAGAGAAATTAAATGGCGGCGATTGTGTATATTTTACCCAAATCTCAATAACGGCGATCAAAAATCGCAAAATCGCTACTAAATACAAATTCATCACTTGTGCTATGTTTTGTCAATTTTGAGATTTTGAGACACCATAAAATAGAGTAGCCTATTAGATATGGAGGATAATGAGCCTATTTATTTGTAAATAGTATATCTTATGAATATTAATGGTCAGTGAATATCAATGGATGATATTACATCTATGCATTGTGATATCAGTAATTGAAGAGGAACCATTACAATTTCTTACAAAAAAGTGTATGTTCTCTGTAGGAAAATAAACTTATTAATAAAGTTATTATGTTGAAGAATGAAAAATGTACACGTTTTACCTATTTCATGAATATTTTTAAATACCAGTATTGTAGGATATGTAGCTTACTGGCTTGAAAACACAGAAAGTTAGCATTCTTTTCTTTTTTGTTGGTAAACCAACCCTGATGAATATGAAAAAGAGATCTAATGAATAGGAAAGCGCACAGCACACAGCCTTATCCCTCTGTTAAAATGCATGATTTTATTCAATTGAAACAATGCCATAATAATGTATATAATTAGAAATACAGTACAGTAAAAAGCAACAACAATATTTATCATTGGATATAAATAATGGAAATATATCAATATTATCATTCATAGACTTGATATTAACTCTCGAATTATATCAAATTCAATAATATTATCATTTGTACTTGATTCTCCAATTTCAAATATTTTAATTTATCAAGTGATTTTGAAAATGTTGCAGGAGTTCGTTGAAGGACTTAGCCAAGCCACACCCACTCTTGATGATCATTCTATGTACAGCTGTTCGGGATCGCTTCCGTCAGACATGGAAGATGATGAGGTGAATAATACATGAAATACTATAAAAAAAGCTAAAGGTGCACACCCACTGTCAGTTCGACTTACAAATCGATTATCGTTCACTGCCGTTCGCTCAACGATCGGCCTCCCGTTTGACAGCTATTTTGGACTGCCGGTTTCCCCATCCACTCACAGTTTTTGACTGTCACAGTCCGAACTGATAGTGGATGTAAACCCTATTTATTTTATTAGCTATTTTATTAGGTCGTATATCCTCGAATACGAATCTAGAACAGAAGTATCGTTATGAAATGTTTTGTAAATTAATAACGTTCTATGTGATTAATCACAATATTATTTTTAATCTTCTACTAGCTTAGGCCTAAATTATGGTGGTAAGATTGTTGCAATAGTATTAGGCTTCATCCTATTAGGCTACTATGAGAAACAATCACTAAATCAACCTCGTAAAAGCATAATGTAATAGGGAGTGTCAGTTACAAAATATTAAAAGTATTGAAAAAAGTTTAAATGGCCATAAGAAATTAATATGATTCCTATCAGTTATGAACAAAATTAAATTTCGAATTCAAAATGCCCATAGAAATCAAACAAATTGATAGGAATGAACTATAATAACTAGTAGGAAGTGTTAGTTTTTTGACAAATCAAACAATGTGACCTAAAAAACTCCTGAGTGTTTCATTCAATAAAGAAACGATTTCATTTTGAGACCCCTTTTATCAAATGATTGTTCGATCAAGGTACGTTTTTATAATTTTTGTGTATTTTTTCAAGGATGTTCCCCCCGCCCTTCCAACGACTCTGCCTCCTCCAATTGAAGACTTGAACACGGATGACCAACTAAGCAACGATGAATTGGCAAGTATACCTTATTCTGATAATTCTATTAGGATAATTAAATAAATTATTCAATGGGGAAATTCCCAGAGAAGAACTATCAAACATAACAGAGGAGAAAAGTTCACATCAAATTCTCATATCATTAATTTTGGATTTGAAAAATCAATAAAAATTTTATATTTTTAAATGATTCCACTTATATTTTTGAGGTTTTTGGCTTCTAATTTGACTTTTATTTCCTTCCGGTTCAAAGCTCTTCTCTCCCAGTTTTTCAAAGAAAAATTGTTTGAAAAGAAATAATTTGTGGTGATTAGTGATAGTGAATGCAATCATAACTTATTGTATTTGTAATATTTATCAGAATTGGGAATAGGAGACGATTTGGATTGAATATTTTTGTGTTTTCACCCTCAAGTTCATTGTTTTTGTTTTTTAATAAATCACTAATATGTTAGCAGAAGATCGTGGAATAGTACATTACGCCACAAGCCTTGGAAGTAATAAGAGTTTACGGTATGAGGATAGTTATAGAATAATTCCGAATACCGTAAACAACTTCCTAGGCGAGTTTGCGTATGATATTTTTCGGTGCACTTTAAATAAAGTATTTTACTGATCAATGAATGAATTGATAAATTGTCTCACGATTTGAATAATTTAACGAGATTATGAAATGAATAATTTTATTTTCTATTATTGTAGCTAATTGAAGAAGCGTCAACGCCGGACACTCTGCTACAGGAAGATGACCTGGAAATGGTGGGGGAAGAAACGCTAAAAACGCCTCTGCCCTCATCACTCGAAGTCAACATCAAGTTTAACAAAGGCTCCGACCCTTTAGGTCAGATTTGTTTGTTTAAACATTCACTCAACTATATTAATTGTTCGTCAATTATTGCTCGGTTTATCGGAATATATCTCAACCGAGATAAGATAAGTTATAGAATATTCGCGCAAATTCAAATTTATTGAGCAACAAAAGAAATCAAAATATTACAAAGACATTTTATTCTTACCAAATATGTGTTTCCTTATAGGATATCCTGAGTGGGAACACAATAGAGACATTCATAGAAATAGGATTGAAATTACTATTGCCAGCATTATATTACATTGATATTAGGCTACTTTGTAATATCCGCTTAGCATTCCGCTTACTTTGTTGAGGACTAGTAAGAATTAACTTATAGCTGACGCCGTAAAGCTTGTAGTCATTATGGTCTTTTTTTGTGTATAGCTGGGCAACAACATACAAATAACGGTCTCGTCAGCTCCTTGTGCTCTCCAACAGCTAATGTTAATTAGAGTTGTCATTTAACTATGCCTAGATTATGTTTTTGAAATATAAAGAGACAATAGATGCTTCACATCATCCGTGGATGTAATGATATAGTCTGTCCAAGCAAAGAAGACAAGATGAGAAAATTACTCCAGCTCGGTGAATATCAATTCAAAAAATATTGATTTGATCTTAAATTATAGATCAGAATGTTTCCTACGATTGAGACCAAATCAATAACATTTGAACCAATATTGACCGATTTGGAGTCATTTTCTCATCTTTCCAGAAGGTCTTCTTTGCTTGGACAGACTATACCTGTTACTGTACTAAGACTATTCGTGACTAATATTCTTTTTAAAATATTGTGGTTGCCTAGGTGTGACACTGGATTGCTGCGACGGTGGCGCCAACGGCATGGTGGTGACGGAGCTAGTGGAGGGCGGCTCGTTGGCGGGCGACGGCCGGGTGGCGCCCGGCGACCTCCTCATCAGTGTCAACAACGAGAGTCTCCGTCGCGTGTCCAAGGCGCAGGCAAGGGCTGTGCTAAGGCGTGCCAACCTCCTTACCGCCGAAATTAAGTAAGCCAACGCTTGAAACAATGCAAGCATCAACAACATAACCAGCATTAATGTAATCGGGGTCTTGTTTCGTAAGATTTACAAGTTGCTTTTCTAGTAGAAAACAAGAAGTAATTTAGACTCGATTTACATGTTCAAAATATTGATTGAATTCACGCTCTCTTAAAATTATAGTTGATAACAACAAAACTATCAGTAATTTATCTACAAAACTATCCACAAAGTTTGTGGATCTGACAACCTTTGTTTTCACTTACCTAAATTATGGATAAGTTTCACAACATCTCTGATAAAAGTGTAAAAAACTATCAGTCCTAATCGGACTGATTTTTATTTTACAAAGTTTTGTATTTATTTGAGAATGTTAAACAATTTAACAACCAACGACCAAGTGCGGCTGAGTTCCAGAGCGGGGCTCGTTGCCTAGTTGATATTATTATTATTATTAATTTAACTTATTCAATGCTTGAGCTATATAATGGAATGGTATTAGAATATTCAGGTATTTTCAACTATTACAAGTTTATTTTCAATATAGAAGTGTTCATCAGGCCTACCGTTTCTTATAAAGTTACATCCTAAGTGTAAAATAAAGTTATAAAGTAATCCAGGGATTTCTTTTTTTTCTTTCTAAAAACAAGCTTGTGACTTTTATGAAACACCCCGCTCTTAGCCTATAACACAAGCTATTGAAAGATGCAGAAAACGTGAATGTTACGTATTTTCCAAACAAGGCATGCGGTCTGTGTTATTTTGAATGTGTAAATGTAGAACTAACATAATATTACTGTATGTGACATCTTTTATTTAAAGTATGTTTTGTATAGTAAGTATATTACCTACTATCAATCTTATCAATTCCATTTCGCTATTTCTAATCTAATTTAGCAATGCATGAAAAATGCTGTAGTATTATGTGTTAGTTGGAGAGTTGTTATCACTATTCTGTTGCAATATCTACAATACCGGTAGGTCTAATAAGAAGTAAGTCATAGCTTATTCTATCATGAATCATTGTATCAAGGGATGGATTTTTGTAGAAAGGAAATAGAGATTAAAATGGAGGAAACAAAAACTTTATATTAATGATTGTGTCATAGTGATTAATATTAATGATTGTGACACCATAATGTGTCATAGCTTAATAATTGTTATCATAATTTATGTAGGACTAAACTCAACTCACGTTGATAGAAGACTAATGTAAGTAGATTTTTATAATATTCATCCTCTCTCTATTAATTTTTTTCAATTCTTTTACGAATTTCCTCGTATCACATTTGTCTCTTGAAAAATGGAGCTTTATAAAATATAGGCCTATTATAAAAAAATGCATTCAATAGAATAAATTAATTAACTAATTAGAAGTGGCAAATATTGCATATAAATAATCCAATTTCTTTTACTCATAAGATAATATTGGAATGCTATAATATTATGAAATCACCATACAAAGTATTCTAAAATAAAGTCTCTCCAAACCTAGAAATTAACTGTTGATATTTGTGAACCCCATTCACAAAAAATCTGTCTGCAAGTTTTGGAATTGATTAACAGTTGAAATTAAATTCAAAATTAATTCTTGTTCAATAAATAACTTTCTTTGGCTGTTTCATTATACTGTATCGTATTATACAATTTAACTGCGTAGGGATGTTTTGATTACGGTGTATTAAATGTTGCATGTTATAGTGGACAATGTTGTTATTGTTTTTAATTTTAATGATTAGATATCTTTATGTTGCATGTATTAGCTCTCTATTATTAACATATTAATCCATGTTTATCGTTTATGTCTATTCACTTACTCAAGTACATGATGTAACTTACTTGTATTCAGCATGTCAAATTAAACAGGTTATGGGATTAGTAATAGCATTGTGTGAACTTACAATAAATTTACTATTCCACGTGAATTATCATATCATTATATCTATCAAAATGTAGTTGTTCATTGTTGAAATTTCAACGATTCATAATTCATATTGTTTGTTTGTGTGTTTATTGTTGTATTGTGTAAAGAATTAAAATTATGTGGTAAAACTGTTAAATGTGTAGTTGTTTATTCTTTATTACATGATAGCAGGTGAAATTGTTCGGGATGAAAACCCAGCTGAATTTTTGATGGCAAAGGATTTTTCAAGTTGGCTTTGAAAAAGGTTCATATAAATTATTCAATGATTTGAAATGTCTCAACATAAGAATTGAAATTGATCCTAGGTTTTTGAATGTTCAAAAAATAAAAAAATATATTTCAAGATGTAATGTGGATTTGTCAAATGAAGGGCATTAATATTTTTCACTAGGATGATTTTGTTTCTAAAACTGTTTGTTCACGGATAAATTTCCTCCCAATGTGATACAAAAGTAGTTCATCATGATACACGATTTGATACAAGACGTTTCAAAGTTTCAATAGTGACACAAGACGTTTCAATTCAATCAAATCGTTTGATGAACATGTATCATATTTAAATTGATATTATATAGTTTTTTGTACCGTAGACCGTATACTCTGTTTATTATATTCTCTGTAGACCTTTTTTCTTCTTAAAAAAATGGTAAACGTGGACACTCAGCCTAAGCACTTGAAATGTTTTACCAACTAAAGGATTTTCACTTTAAAATACAGTAATAGGTTTGTCGGCTGACATGGGCTCGAGTTTATTCCTATACAGCCTTAATTGAGTTAAGTTCAATTGCCTTCACAGACGTACACGTAGACTGTGGCTTTTTTCATCACAGACTAGAGTCTTGAAAACTTACTTCCTGCTCTGTCTTATTAAGTCCATTCATGCTCTTCTCTATAGTGTCATATGAATTGAAGCTGAACTGTAGGTTCAACTTGATGTATGGAATACTTGTATGCTTGAAGATTCAATAGAAATTCAAGACAGAATAATTTTTTTCTATTCATAATACACCAATGACAAATTTTTTCCCCTGTTATAACTTAACGTTGAACGCATTCTCCCAAGTGTGAACTTTCAGTATCTAAGGTGGTAGGGCTACAGATTTTGTATTCTCATTTTTCTTTGTTTTTTTTAGTTTATTAAGATCCAAGCAGAAAGGTTATTCTCTCCTTTTAATCATGTTAGATCAGATTAATAAATAGTTAATCGTTTATAGAAATAGAATAATAGCGATAGTTAATCGCTTGAAGTTACACTTCACATCCTCTTTGTCTAAGGCTAGTTTTTATTTGAAAACTACTAAAAAGGGTAGGCAAACTGTGATTAAAATTTTCATTTATCAATTTACACTGAACACTTTACATACTCTACACTGTACATTTCAGTACATATCCAACGAGTATAGCATTCAGCAAAATAATCAAAATAGTTTTGAGTGTTTCCAATGTAATTTATTTCCTTTGAATGCAACGTTTTGGATTGATTGTATTTTCAACTTTTTGATTGATCCTATTTTCATCTATCCACTATCCAGGTAGAAATGAAAACTCTTTATTCAACTTATATAGGCACTTAATTGCAATTTCAATAGAAACTCTATGCCTCCGTGGTATGTTTCTAAGAAACTTGTAAGACTATAATCGTCATTTAATCTTGACTCAATAAATGTCGTAATTGGACATAACGTTTTTGCAAAATGAAAAATATTGGTATGCCAGTATTCATGTGAAATATTCTTTATTTTTTTCATTTCAAACTCTGTTTATTCCCTACTTTATCAGTCCAGTACAATATTTATAAACCAACCCCCATTTAAAAAAAATGTATCCATTAAATACAGTTCCAGAGGTGAATAAATATTCACATGATGTCCAAGGAAAAAATTATCTTCACAATAATGCTAGTTCGATGTTCCTTATTATTAACGTTTGAAATTAGTGTCAGAAAAAATTGAAATACATCGACTTCCACTTGAGCATAAATTTAACAAATGTTTTATGATTAAAAAAGTTATATTATTTTATGAATGCCAAAAATTAGTGTCAGAAGAAATAAAATATATCGATTTCCACTTGTGCGAAAGCCAAAACTCGACAAATATGTTATGATTTGATAGGGAATTTCATTTGATGGACGATATTGTACAGGAGGTGTTACAAATCAACGAAGAGCGCTTCATAAAATATTAATTAACACCCTTTGAATCACTACAGCTAGGTAATCAATAAGCTAGCCTGCAATCTGCTCAAGTGAATTGCGGTGTAATTGGGAAGACCTGACTGAAAATTGTATTTGAAGAAAGGTAAGAGTGACCGTTTCTCCCCTGGAAGCCAGACAAGTACAAAGAATCCATTTATAGTAATGCTGTGGACACTCCCCCTCCCCACCCCATGTGTGCTACTTACTGTCCTTGTAGGAAATGGGATTACCAGTCATTTGTGATATGTTTTATGTTCAACATTTGTTACCTTCCATTCTTCCTTGTTTAACCGTTAACTTTGTGTGTGCTGATTGTTTCTTCTCGTAAGAGGTATCTGATTTCACATTCAAATCCTTAACGGCTCACATTAATTAGGTAGGTAGTGAAATTTTGTAACTTAGGCTGTATTTTCATGTCAATTTCTCACACCCTTACACGATTCGCTTTTCACCTGGGTTAGTTGCTTTGAGATTCTTGGGGTTATCTCTATTCTAGAACTCATATCAGACTTGTAGTTGAAATTTCAGTCAATTAGTATCGGTCGAAGTTTAACTTACCTCTTGGATTATTGATTCTACTTCCTTTCAAAGTTGAACATAATTCTTCCATGTAATTTAATGTGGTGCATGGTTCTATCTTTCCAACAATTGAGTTATTCATTGAGGGGTTTCTCTTCTCTCTTGGAGTTGAGTAAATGTAGGATATGGTATTCGATTCTCGCCTTAATTGTATAAATATTCTTTATCACAATAATTTATTAGTACTTTTTACTATTAAAAGTAAAGTTTATAGTGGCTTTGGAGTAAAATATGGAAATTTGATATTCTAATGGGGTGCTTAATAGTTTTTATTAGATGATAGATCTATTACTTTTGTATAGTATTAAATGCTATTTGTGGCGGATTTAGCTCTAGGTTTATCAGCATAAAATTTGTTTCAAATGATTAGTCACCTACTTTAAATAATGATAGCTTCTCTCTAATTTTGTTGATAGTGTATAGTAGGCTAGCCTATTTTAAAAGATACAATTGCCATTATCTAATAGTTTAATGAAACATCATTGAAAATTAATTCAGTGATTAAACAAACTTAATCATCCACCAATGTGGCAATTAATAGAAATATACAAAAAAGTGATTTGATTATCTAATAATACAATCGCTATTTAATAAAACTAATTTTTAGAGCATAATCTAAACAATTTTTGGAGTTATATTTGTCATGTGATAAATATATTCTTGTTCCTTAGACAATTCAAGGATGAGGCGATAATTTTTTTAATCCTTGTACCGAATATGCCGGTAATTATTATTATAATTTAAAATATTGGTTAAAATTATTTCATTTCAATGAAATTCTTACTCTTACAGTGTGACTTACATACCGCTCAAGGCTGTTTTGGAATACAGTAGATCAACGCATTTATCGGAATCTACTGTCCAGAATATCAAGCCCAGTCTCCATATATCTCCAAGGTAAGACAGAAATCCATTACCTATCTACATTATCCCTAGTATCAGTTTTGGGCAACTCAATTATTGGCATGTTCTTCTAGATAAACGCTGGAACGTATTAACAAAAATATCTTTCTCTGTAGTCTGTTTCGTCCAATCAACCCTTCAAGCCTATTTAAGAGTCTACATCCACAGTCAGTTCCTACTGATAGTTCTAACGTTCACAGCTGATCGATCAACAAACGGCCTGCCGGTTTACAGCTGTTTTGGACTGACGGTTTTCCCATCAACTCACAGTTTTTGACTGTCTCAGTCCGAACTGACAGTGGATTAGACGTGGACTCTAATGAATATCTCCACCGTAGATGGTACACTTTGAATGGCTATGAGTTGTATTAGAAATTTGAACGATATTTTTCCACTTTTAGACTGAATTACTTTGCAAACATCAGTTCTATTTGTATATATATATTACCTTGGCTAATTTTTTGTACAACAGTTCACAGTACTCAATTTACATTCACCATAAAATACGTTTTTATCAAGTTATAAATAATTACTACCTAAATAATATAAATAAATATTATATAACTGATTTTTATCCTTATAATATATTATCTGAAGAAAAAACATGACAATTAATAATACCGGTATTCAAAATACGCAATACACATTATAATGAACACATTTGAGAGTACAATGTTTTATCTTACTAAAGTAACTAAATTCATAAATGGAAGAATTATTAGATATTGCAGCTCACCAACTATATATAGGAATAAATTGAGATTCGAATTAATTATTATTATTATTAAATTTATAAGTTAGACGTTGTTATGCACCTCTTGGCAATCAGCTATTTGAAAAAGTAGCAGTCATGGTCTCTAGAAGGTCTTCTATAGACCTTGGTAGCAGTAGGCTATCGTAGCGCACTCTGGTGATGAGACTGTATTTGATAGTTTCCAACATAGAGGTCTACTGTAATGATGATAAATTATATTAAATCTACATTAAATCATGATGATAATTGATAATTAAAAAAACTTATAGAGGGTGATTCAAAAGGAGCGCTGGTTTTAATATAATTATTGAATTAAGAGGTTTATTTGACAGAAGATTTGAAATAAATACATCACATGTTAATCTAACTTTTCTATTTCAAGTATGAGAAATGATGTCATTCATATTTCCTCCTCTACTGCGCTGGCACGCATCAATAACTCTGTCTATAAAATTCACTAGGCTATTACAACACGACTTCCCATTTCCATTTCGCCGATAACTTGTCGATTTTCCTTCTCCAAATCATTGATGTTTCGAGGTTTATCAACATACACCAATGACTTCAGATGACCCCATAATTATTTAAATCACAAGGAGTTTAGTCACACGAACTTGACGGCCGATTCTACGGGTTATCGGCGAAATGGAAGTGGAAACTTGCAATGCAATAATATTGAATTTCATGGACAGAGTTGATGCATGCCAGTTGACGCAGTGGAGGTGGACACATGATATCGGAAAGTGATATAAACATGGTGATTTATTTATTTACAATTTTTTGTTTAAATATACCTCTTAATTTTATTTAGTTAATATTTCCTCTTTTCTATGAAACCTCTTTTCTAATCAATCTATATCACTGAACTAGTAGACTATATATATTTTGAGCTCAACCTTAATAGGTAGATTTCGAGTCAAGTAGAAACTTGATCAAGAAGATAGGTCGAGTAGAAATTTTAAAATATATGTCGCAACCTATCTGGCATTTTTTAAGAAGGATTACCATCATTGGCATCTGGCATTATTGTATTCCGGTAGGCCTAATAGTAGAGAGATTGGAAATATAGCTAGGCTATTCAATGGGAAATGGTAAACACAAATTACTTTTTGAGTAGTTGTGAAGTTGATATTGTGGTAGTTATCCATATTAAACGAAAAGACAAGACGTTGTCAAACCACTGATTTATTAGAAAATCGAGATACCGGTTTCGGTTGTTACACCATTATCAATCCCTGGTAAGCTCCATAAACTCCAGAGTTTACCAGAGATTGATAATGGTGTAACAACCGAAACCGGTATCTCGATTTCCTAATCTTCACGATCAAGCCGACTTGACTTGAAATATCTTTGAAAAATCTTTGTGGAGCTGAGCAGTAGGCTAAGTTTTAGTTGAAGAAACATTATCATAATTGATTAGATGATGCGAATCAACGTACAATTAATATGTTTAAATTAAATAGCATCTCTTATAGAAATTGTAATACTTATATTTTTCTTTCTCTCGAAATTATTCACATGAAATTAATCAAGAACTATTCCCCAACACATTTCCATTTCCCCAATTGTTTCTCACCCTATTTTCTTGTTGATGAGCTCCATAATTATTAGCTCTGTCACTCGGAAACCAGTCAAGAAGTACCTGCGGTATTTTCACCAATGGTTGTCCGCCCATTAGCTGAGGATACTGGAACATTACAAAATGATAAGTATGACCCACTACGATACCTAACAACTGATGTATACTGATTCCCCCACCGAAGAGTACTGTGTTGACTACCATGAACACCCATGGAAAGTATTTCGCTTTAAATTGAGAGGAAAACCAAAAATCTATCACTACATCTGGATTGAGCTGACACCAAACGTAGAGAACACTCATCACCATTGGATCCATGAGTAGAAAAATTTGTCCAAAAAGCCCCAAAATTGTGCAAAATGTCCAATTAAACAACAACATAAACAAGTATTCGGCTGGCTTACCTCTAAAAACTTCCTTCTCTAATTTTGACGAATATTTATAAATCAAGAAACAATTTGTGAGGTAATGAAGTCCAGTGCTTGGTAATAATGGGTAATAGAACAACGCTGTGATAGGTCTCCATATCTGAAAGCCTCTGAAAAATGGATAATAAAAAAGAAAGAGCTGGTTGGGGCGCAGGAATCCAAAACGAGTAATCAGTGATAAGCTCAGTGATATTATAAGCCAGTACCGTGTAAATATTGGTAGAGAGCTGATTAATTCTGTTATTTCAGCCATATTGTGGTCAGGAAAGGTCCTCAGGTTCTTGAATTGTAAATTATTATTCCAGACACTGGTATATACACTTATACACTCTTTGATAAATCACTCAACGTAAGTTGTACACTTAATAAACCAACTTGAACTTGTAAATGGAAAATACTGTAAGAGGGAACTTAAATTATAGTTTTGGTAGGATTTCTATTATGACACTATTGTCTGTTTTAAAATCATACATTCCGATTAAGCTGAATTTAAGTTTCATTATCACATGATTAAATACATTGACGATTCTGAACATGTTCTTTATCACAGCTGACGTTAATATTTGAGAAATCCAAATATTTTTTGGAATCTCGTTATTTGTCTAAATTGAAAATACCAGTGAATATTTTGACGCTAGTTCAAATGATTCATTTTATTTTAATATCTCTTGTATCAATATTTATTTTTTATTATGCATTTCAAATGACCCATTTCATTTTACAAATAGCTCTTGTATTGATGATTATTTATTTTGTGTATCGCATTGTGATAGCCTATGTATGACTTGGGCTCATGATTTCTTCTATGTGAGGCAATAGGATAATAACACCATGAATAATAAAAAATAATTAAAATAAAAAAATAAACAATATATTATATTTTATTGACAAAATGTATGCAATAAAGTGTTTAATTAGTCTTCTTTTAGTAGTACTATTATTAAAATCTGAAGTCTTGTAGAAACTCAATCATTTAGCTTGAATGAATTACACTACTCACTCCTCTATTATTCAGATTGTCCAGTAAATCTTTGAAAACTCTTCTAAGTATTGTTATAGTTCAAAATTATTTAAGAGTAATAACTTTGATTGTAGTTATGATTCCACATATTATATGATCAATATACGTTGAATTGCAACTGTTCACGTTACTCAACTCCCAAATGCTTCAAATATCATAATCTCTAAAACTTTCGCTCATTGTTTCAGTTATCTCAAAACTGCATTTACAATATAAACCATTGCATACACAATACAAACCATTTGCATAATTTTATAAATTGAATTAAAATTTTAGCGAATTTGACATTATTTGAATAAGATCAGCCATTATTTGAATAAGATCAGCCATTATTTGAATAAAGAACTTTAAAACTTAGGGCTGTTTAAAATAATTGAAAAATAAATAAAAATCAAACACCCTTTTTTTGAAAACTTTGAAATTATAAAAAACACATACATGTTTCGGGAGCTAAGCCCATTCTCAATGTGGATAAAAATAGTTATCACTATTTTAGTTATATTAATAGTTGATAACTATTTTTATCCACATTGAGAATGGGCTTAGCTCCCGAAACATGTATGTGTTTTTTATAATTTCAAAGTTTTCAAAAAAGGGTGTTTGATTTTTATTTATTTTTCAATTGAATAAGATCTTATAAAATTGGGACCTTAATAAATTTGAAAAGGAACAGTTATTGGCCTTAAGCCTGTTGAACCATTATTATATGTAAATTACTGATTAAACATCAACAATCTTAACACTTTGCAGTATTCTACAAGTAAAGTTACTTGTTAAAGATTTCCTTTTGTGGTGATTTTCCTATAATGACTGCAACAATGCATAGACGTGTTCTCAAAAGAGTTATTTGACATTCCCTATATAATTGATGAGGTAGATCAAAGCTTATTTAAATTAAATTGAAATATAATCTAAAGCCCCGCCAACAAATATGCCGACATCAATCAGACAAACCCCGTTTAGCTACAAAAAATTTTTGTTAAATTTAATTTTATGAATGAGTACATTTATTATCCCCTCCTTTGGGAGATTGGCTGTCGTTAGTAAAGACAGTCAGTCGTTTCCCGTTTCTGGAGGAATATCAATTGTTGCATTACACTCTAACTGATTAACTGCATGTTATTCAGAGGTGTTCTGCATCTTCACTTGGTTGTGAAGACTGGCTTATGGTTGAGAGGATCGACGTGCTAACCACACGTTACCTCTATCCTGGTTGATGATTATTCGCCTGCTGTATTTTCTGTCCGGGCTGGGAGGGCATTCTGGCGGGGTAGGGGTGGCTTCGGCTCGGTCGGTATTGGTTCGGGGGCTGTGGGTTCTTTTGAGAATTTATGGCTTTTGGGCCGGTATTGGCCGGGCTGGAGTCGTTTTCCCGTCTTGGCGGGGTGTCTTCTTTGCTTGGATGGACTGTATAGTTTGGTGAATATGAAACTGGCAACCAGCTGGTAGGCCTAGGCCCTTCATAGGGCTGTTGCGCCATTGACAAACAAACAAACTTTTATTATAGTATTTGAATTAATTAGAACATCTAAGGACTAAAAATATGCAACATTGACGCCGCTTATTGTCATGCATCACATATTATTTTCACATCACAAATTTCAAATCCGCTTGAACATAATATGACGCTTAACTTAATGACGCCAATCATTGTTGAAAAATAATTATTCATGAAAAATTATTTATTATTAAACATTTTTTATCGGATATACGACTTGTGTCTAACTGATGTCGGTAGTGTTGTCAATGAGTAGGTTTTTACCAGCAAGCTATCCTATTAGCCTTGCACCTTAGGTGACGCTCACTTCTTTTAGAATTTCTGTAATGGTTTGTGCACAGCATTCTCAATCACGCTTTGCTTATCTTTTGTCCCGGTATATGCATTCCAGGATTTTTCCTGAGTACTATCGGTGAGTATTTCGTTTGTTTTGTAATTTCAAAATTCAGTTTTGAGATGATTTTTGTCTTTCACAGATTTTTATTAGTTTAGCTTTTTGAAGTTTGTTATAAAAAATTCAGTTGATCTCAATTGTTGAAGATAATTTTGGTTTTTGTTTTGATGAATCTATTTTTGTATAGCTTATCATTAATAGGTTTATTATAAATAAGTAAATTATGGGAGCTCATTATAAATTATAATTCTTTAAAATGTTAAGTGTAAATTATATTTACACGCTATGCTTATAAGTAGTTGTACTGGAGATTATCGCAATATTTTCTATCAGTAGTTGATAATATATAGATTGACCAATAAACCACAGCAAGCGATAATAAGTTTTTATTCTTGTTTATTATAGCGTTAAAGAGGGTTTCTTAATTTATGAATGAACCAAAAGGTCCCAATAAACATTTATTTGAAAAATGTATCTCTAATGTTATAAGAGAAACAAAAAATAATGATTGAATAAGAAAAACTATTCCCCTGGAAAATTGGAGTAAGTTGGTTTTTGAAAACCATGGGTTTACATAATCGTTATTATTCCAAACAAGTAGGTACTGTTTACCGAATAGCTAATATGCTCCCAGAATAAGGATGGGAAATAATTATGATGTAGTGTTCGCAGTCGTATTGTTCAACCAAAGTAATTTCAATAAATTTGATGCGGCCATAATATTATTTTAACCCTTAACTACCATAACTTTTAACTTTTTGTGAGTTGATGAAATTTTCAATAATAACTTTCCAAAAAATACCCTATTAGATATTACAATGGGATCATTATTTTGTTTATGATTTGTGCAATAGAATATTAACAATTAGCACAAGAACCACGAAACTTTGAATATCAATGTTTCAAGGCAAAATACATTAGAATATATATAGACATAAAAAGCATGCTTAATTTCAGCTTACGGACTTGACTATTGACTTATTCTCAAATTCTTCATAATCGCTAGATTCTAAAAGCTTGGACTGCGGTTTTATTCGTAGCTGTATAGATAGCAAAGACTAATGTAAATCAAATTATTAATGTAGGAATAGGCTTCTGTTAATCGTAGTTGATTATACCTGTAGATAACTAAATTATCTATAGATAACTGAATTTAACTTGAAAAGTTTACTTTACTAGGAGCTGACGGTGACTGAATTGAAGTGAAGCACAGGGTGTGAATTGATTGGGTAGTTACAGTACTGTATTAGGAAGGAACTTTTCCAAATTCTACTTCCACGAAAGTCACAAATTCTCTACTTGAATAATTATTATTCTTCATTCAATTATAGTTTCGTATCACTAAGAAAAATTGGAAATAATTATTCAGTGGTAAAGCTTTATGAAGTTATTATTGTTGGAGAAGATTCCAAAATCGTATAACTCATACTAACATATTCAATACTCATATTATATCCAACAATGGTGTGCTGTTTTAATTAATATAAACTCAAGGTACCATTTTGAATATTCCATTAAAACTATGTTTTGCTAATGAGATATTGAAACAGGTACAGAGGTACAGTAGGTTACCTGTAATTTCAACCCATTGTAATGAAACGCATGCATTTATAAGGTTTAGTTCAATTGAAATTGAATACAGTACATCTATAGATTTGCTTTGTTTTCTTTTCATAATCTTTGAATTTTGTATTACAATTATCCATCTTTGAGATGTTTGATTTATGAAAATATAAGAATTGATAGAATGGTTTATATAGTAGCCTAATTTGAAAACTTACAAATTGAAAATAACACTGTTTTCCTTGATAATCAATAGTTATTATCATTAGATCTATTTACAATAGCCTATTTTGTCATCTCCATTTATTCATTAGTGTTTCACTGTCTTCAAAGTTTTTTTTTTGTTTCTTGTTCCATGACGCTGTTACATCCAAACGCATTTAAATACTGTAGATGATACCAATTAGGCATCAATTAAGTAACAGTCTATTCATTTCCAATGAATCAAGAACATTTCTCACAAGTCACAATCACTGTTCCTAAATGAGTGTTTTCATTTGATTTAAAATTATTCTATTTCAGAGAATCAGTTCGAACGTTGGACAGAATGAATCATCTAAACAATTTTCAATCAAGTAAATTTGATTTCAAATCAAATAAATTGCTCACAATTAATAGTTTTGAGAGGTTTTTCATGTGTTTCAAACCTTAATTAAAACATATTTGTCCAGCCAGAAGGTACACTCATGAATAAGGCTAAATGCTTATTTGAACACAATGAAAAATTAAAATTCTTTGAAAATCACCACCATCAATAATAATTTAAACCAACAGTGTTTCAGTTGATTCTAGTGAAAATAGACAGAAACACTATTATTTGAGCATAATACAAAATCAAATCATTATTCATACATCTCTACCATCAATAATAGTAAGCTAACCAACATTGTTTCTGTTGATTTCATTGAAAATCAACAGAAATACTATTATTTGAACACAATACAAAATGAAATAAGAACCATCATAATCAAAAACAATAATTTAACAAATTTTTTTCTGTTGCTATTCAGTCCGAACATCGGGCAGGAGTCAGCGCCACCGCCAGTCACCGCGTCAATCAGCGTTGTCGCAGCTGAAGAAGAAGAATGTCTGAAAGCAGCCTCACCTGTCGCCGTCAGCTTGCTGTCGCCTGTCACCAGCGGCGATAACGAGTCGTTCGCCGACTGCGACGAAGAACTAAAAACCGTCGACGGAGACGTCACCGACACCTCAGACGAAAAACTTCCCTTCCGCGATCCCGACTTCAGCGTTAGCGATCTTAGCGACGCCGAAGTCGACGACAAAAACGACAACGACAAAACCAGTCACAGTGGGTCTCCCGTGAAACACGCCGCTGTCACTATTTGCAGTGTCGACAGAGTTCACGTGTTCGAAAGTGCCGTCAGCGATTCCGAGCTATACTCGGCAAGAACTTCAGAACAATTGAAATCGGGTGATAGTGTTTCTATAGGTTCTAGTATTAGTTTAAGTTTAGAAAATTCGAAAGAGGACGAGGACAAACCTAGTGACTTGAAAAGTGAGGATTTGAGTTGCAACGACTCGAAACCAGAAGACAGTATAGAAGTTTTAGATTCTAGACAAAGTTTAGAACGGTTCGTGGACGACCGCAGCGAAGGTGACACAATAAGAGACGATACAAACTCACAGTTGAGTGCTAACGATAAAGTACTATCACCTTCAGTGCCAGTGATTACAGAACTAGAAAACAAATCTTCTCAGCAAGAACATACTTCGGGATTAGTTAGGAAAGATCACGAGACACGTGTAAAAGATAGAGTGTTATCTCCAGTACAGGAGCCAGAAGAGACTGAGAGGGTAGTGAACGAAACAGCACACCGGGAAAATATAGTTGTAAAAGAAATTGTACCTTTAACAGTTGGACAGTTTAAAGAGACAACTGCATCGAAATTAGTTGAAGAAACTGTTTATCAGCAACGTACAGGAGTAGTTAGGCCAAATACAGCGGAAGTTGTGAGGCCTTTGAAAGTAAGTGTAACCTCAACAGTTGGACAGTTGAAAGAGACAGAAACTGTATTGAAATTAGTTGAAGAGACTGGTTATCAGCAACCTACAGGAATTGTGAAGCCTTTGAAAGAAATTGCACCCTCAACAGCTCATCAAGAAGCTGCATCGAAATTAGTTGAAGATACTGGTTTTCAGCAACCTACAGTAGTAGTTAGGCCATTAAAAGAGAGTACTAATAAATCTACATCGGATATAGTGAAAGTTGTTCGCCACCAGGAATCTTCATCAGACTTGGTGAGGTCGGATGAGAGCAGCCATCACAAAAGCACGCTATCGGTGTGTCTAGTGGACGAGCCTTTAACGGTACCAAACTACAGTGTCAGCAAATCAGAACGCGATCTGCGCGATGCGAGGAGCCGGCCGCGGAAGCTGCTGAGGTCGGCGAGCACCGGACAGGAGGTGGACCAGGATCAGGAGGAGGAGGCGAGGCGGAGGAGGATGACGGTGACGCACGCCACCACCTCGCAGTCGTCATCGGTGCTGCTCGACAAGCACTGGGGACCCGAGCGCAGTGTCAAGGTGCTGAGAGAGCCCAACAGCAGTCTCGGTATCAGCATTGTTGGCGGAAAGGTAATTTGGCAATTTTACTTGGTAGTTGTTCTTTTCTAAAAATAGCAGAGTCTGAAATTTGAGATTAAATCTATAATTTTAAACCAATTTTAACCGTGCTGGAGTCATTCTTCCCTCGTGCTCAACCAGACTATATTGTCTTTTGAAATTGCAATGGTGGCTTTAGAATTGATAAATAGAAATGTCTCTGGAAATAACAATGTCTCTGTACTTATCAATGTGTCTCGGAAAGATAATGTATCCCGAAATAGTACGGTAATGTCTTTCTGTGAAGGTGTTATTGTAATAGTTATTTATATAGAATAAAAAAAAGATATTGTCAAACCAAAGATTTGATAAAAATCGATATATTGCTATTTTGAGAGACATCATTATTTCTGGAGACTTTATTATTTTTAATGTTTTTTTTCTGGAGATTGATGTAGGTGTAGCAACCAGTACCTATCTCGATTTTTTATAAATCAGTGATTCCAAAATATCTAGTCTTCTTGTTCAATAAATTTAGTAATGTCATTCGAATTAACGTCTCTGGAAATGATAATCTCTCTCGAAATAGGGGTGATAGCTATCGGAATAGTATCTCAAAATAATATTTATTTCATTCAATAAAAAGCTAATCGAAATGGCATGTTTTGGTGGCTATCGAAATATTATTTCAAAATAATAAATATTTATTTCATTTTTTGTCAAGTATAAATAGTGAAAGAAGAGCACGTATATTCCTTACTATCTTCTTATTATTATTGAAATCTAGTCGAAATTTGGGCTTCTGTTTCCTAATATTGTAGTAATGGAATGCTTTCACACCAGATAAAACGCAACTCGCAAGACAACAGAGCGTCTTCTGTAACTGGAACTGACACAATGCACATAGAATTTAATATGAAATGTTACAAGGTATAATCAGAATCACTAATCTGTCTGTGGGAATAAAATCATTTCAATATTAGAACAATTAATAACTATACTTTTAATACTAAGGATATTTCAAATAACTGTATGTCTCTTTACCCAGGTTGATCTCTACAATGCTGGACCTGATAGTGGATCAGCAATTTCTGGTATTTTCATAAAAAATGTGCTTCCCTTGAGTCCTGCTGGTCGAACAGGAGAATTAAAGGTAAATCCTTTCTCTATTTCAAATAATATCAATTATAAATTTTCATGAATATTTTTACAATGAAATAAATGCAATATGATATTACCAGCTCTAAATAATTATTCTGATGATGAGATGGTTTATAGGCTAGTTAATTCGATTATCTCTGTTTTAATTGTTTATTCGTTATTCACTATTCATGTAGATTTTCAAATGACAGTATCTCAATTCACTGAAGTGGTTGCTGAAGAGGTTCCACAATGTATTTTCATCTGTAGGAGTATTATTCTCCCTATTAGTGTTTGAAAATGATAAGGAAGTTGAAGTATTTAAACTTATTTGTAGAATCTATATTGATGTGTAAATCCATTATAAAATGAAACACAGTTTGGAATTTTCTATTGCATTTCTATTAATAATTTTCAACACTGGACTGGCCCTTGAGAGTAGGCTACTGTTGTGAATGAGATCAGTAAGGTATTGAAACCGTTCCTATGTTAAAAATAATTAATAAAAGTGGAATAAATAATTCCAAACTGTGTTTCAATCTAAGTATTTTTCTGAAAATAAATATTTAATACTTGAATTTATCAAGAATTCTCCAACAAACTCACATAATTTAGCAGAAGGAATTTGCCATATCATCAACTATTATTTATCTGTGTAACTATCTTTATAACTATTACATATATTTAACGAATCAGAATTTTTCAAACTCTCAATTATTACTTACATTTGAATTATTTTTACAAGTTTCCATACTGTAGTCTATTCATAGTTTCTGTTGATGGCATAGACTTACGACATGCCAGCCATGAGAGATCTGTGGATAATCTATTCAAGCGTACGTCGTAATAAGTCTCACTTTTAATTTGCATATTATAGGACTCAAGCTGTTATATTTTGTAATAAAGTAAATGAATCGGAATCTTTTTTATTTCAGACTGGTGATCGTATCCTAGAAGTTGATGGCATAGACTTACGACATGCCAGCCATGAGAGAGCTGTGGATGTTATAAGAGCCGCCGGAAATCCTGTACACTTCCTTGTTCAATCACTAGTACAATGGGTAAGTTGATCGATCATTCAATTTTAATCTATTAAAAATTAAACTTATACATCATTACTTGTATCATCATCCCTCTCATCACCTACGCACAAGCCTAAGAGCTTAAGAGGGCATCATTTTCAGAAAAAAACATTAAATGGAACAAAGAAATGAAAATTGAAAATACCTACAGTATATTTCACACACTATAGAAGAAAACTTTATTATGGAAGACTGAAAATGAACAAAGACCTTTGAATCTGAGCTAAGTTAACTTAGTTCATTTTCAATAGCATAATAATTCAGGGATGTTACACATTATTACCGAATATTGGAAGATTATTAGATTTTCTCATATTTTTGGGACTCATTTTCAGAGAATAACATCAAATGGAACAAATAAATTAAAATGAACAATACAGGAAAATACATCAGTATCAGTGAAATATTAACAAAAGAAAAGTGAACAATTCAGCAATAAGTACTATTCTCGAAATTATTCACTTGTTCTTTTATTGTGTTACATGCTATTTATTCTTCTTTCTTTTTTTGCTTTAAGGTGACGTGTTGTTTGAGAATAAAATAATAAAATAACAAGTTTCTAATAATTGTGTTGCACTCCATTTTTATTATTCACTCACTTGAAAGTTACCAACATTGAATTATAGAATAACAAGTTCATGTTTTATTCTATTACATGCTATTTTATGATCAACTTAAACAGTATTTCTGTGTGAAATAAGTAAGGTACAGTCTGCCTAAGCAAATAAGACCCTCTGGCAAGATGGGAAATGACTCCAGCTTGGTCAATATCATTTGTTCAAGAATTAACAATGTGGTCTTAATAGTGAATCAAATTGTTTCCTACAATTTGAGATCAAATTGATAATTTTTTTAACCAAAATTGACCGAGCTTGAGTCATTTTCCCATCTTGCCAGAGGGTCTTCTTTGCTTGAACTGACTATACCTCAACAGGATTTTAAAAAAGTTGATTTCTATTCCGTTGCCCACTGTTTTCAACCACTACTCTTATTTTCTCTTAGTGGTCCAACAAAAATAACAATTAAATTTCAATCCTTACTCTTATTCCATTATTATTTTCATTGTTTTTTATCCTCCCATAATTTTTTTGTAACAAGATTTCATAGTAATTTTAACTTAAATGTATTGTTCTCTTGTACTGTCGCAGAGCGTGGACGGAGATGGAGAAAGCTCAGGGATGGAGGATGGCTTGAGGAAGGGCAGCTCAAGGCGCAGGGCCCCCGCTCCCCCCTCTCCACACGGTGGCGAGCTGCTCAAGACGTCTCCCTATCCGATTCCCCATCCACGTACTCCCACCCCAGAACTCATACAGGTAAATTGTACAGAAATCTTATTTTATTGTAATGGGCGGGCCGAGACATAACTATTTGAATTTTTAACTAAATTTTCCTGTAACTAAATGTAACGAAATCCTGATCGGTTGGGAGCCTGATTGTGGATCCGTTCATTCAAATGCCTAGATTATTATATATTATTTTTAAAACTATTTTAGCAACTAGTACGACGAGCAAGGAACTTTTAATAAAAATGATAGTTTGTGATGGTTACTATTCAGCAGGTTTATTGATCTCTATTTTTAATTAAAATTTGGATTTAACAAAATAAATAGGAATTTATCAAATATCATGTCAACTACAAATCTTGAGAAAGAAGAACATATCAATTTGAAAAGTATTTCTTGAAAACAATTTAAACCTTCAATTTACTCTTGAAAACATTGCTAACCTGCTACTGTGTTAAGGCCTCGGTCAAAGTACTTCTAATAAAATTCAAATTTGAGCTAGAAAACTACAAAAAAAGTTTGGCACTCACCATAATCATTTTTAAAACACACAAGATACACAAACACCTTCATACTCTACTGCAATTGAAACTTTACATAGGCCTACTCTTAAACTGAAACTAATACGGAAATATTTACGATTTGCCCCTCTGAATGGAAAACACCATCCAGAGAGCCGAGGCCTGTTCACAACTACATTTTCGATGTTTTCGCGGCTGTGTCTCGAATCGAACTCTCCAATTAGCACTGGAAATCATTCCCCTCCAACCACTCTACGCGTGGAGTCAGGACTAATTCCCAGCGAAAATTCCAAGGGTCATTCTCCTATTGGTACACTTCCAAATAAAGTAGCATTTTTGGTTACAAAATTGAAACCAGTACTTGGGAATGCACCAACAACAATAATTTTGACAACTAAGCTTCAGCAAGTTAGCAATTTTCTATTCAACGTTACCAATTCTGAAATTATTACAATTAAATTTATCAAAACCAAAGTTCATGTCGAAATTCTGTTTAACTGTATTAAGTTCAATAACCTGAAAAGTAATTTATTACATGCACACACAAAATAAAACTTCAATTATACAACAACTCAATTTTCACCATATTACATTATGATATAGTAAATAGTATTTCAGTGGTATAGGTGACCAAAGAAATCGAATGGTATACTATAGTAATCTAATGGTATATACTATATACTAGTAGTAAACTAATAAGTAATCGTAAAATATAGGAGAGAAGTATGAATATCAGATCAAGTCACTCTCAGCAGTTCAGATACAGCTGACGCCAAAAATTTAGGCGGTTTCTTCTGTCTCTTGTACGTGTTGTGACCTTCTTAAATCTGATGAAAATCATTTACAGTATTGATTTTAATAACATCTTCTAGGCATAGTCAAATGATAACTCTCTAATCGACATCATCAACTGTTGGAGCGCACAAATAGCAGATGAAACCGCCTAACTTTTTGACGTCAGCTATACTGATGATATATAGCAATCATTATAGGTAGATGAATATTACTTCCTTGCCATCGGTCTCTACAGTAATCGGTTACTTCGAAATGATATCGAAAATGAGACAATAGGTTACCCATGTTAGATGGTAGAGTAGAGTCAACCCGTGTTGAACTAGTACATCAGGTACAAGTACACCAAGTACAAGGACACCAAGAACAAGTATACCAGGAACATATAAACCAGGTACAAGTAACTTATACCAAGAACAATTTAAGTAGGCTACACCTGATACCAACAAGTACATCATTTTGAATTATTGCTATAAGTTTTGTGCTGTGAGCATTATTGCGCCCTATTCAAAATGTACAATTCTTACGAAACAAAACTCAAAACAACTCAATTTATAGCTCTAAATAACGAACTAATCCAACACCCACCGTCATTTTGTGATTCAACAGCAAGGCCTCAGCGACGAGCAGAAACAGGGCATTAGTAGCGGAGGCGGCAGTCAGTACGGGGGGCGGCAGTCGATGAAGGTGCGTGCACCGCAGCCGCCCCTCAAGTCGACGGGCAGCCAGAAGCAGGCCGCCTCCAAGCGCTACTCGTCGGATAGTGAGGATAGCGAAGACAGTGAGGATGACACACGACTCATGGAGGGTCGCATCTACACCAAGAAAGGAGTTGAGGTCAGAATATGCAATATACTAGTTCCATAGTATAGCGAATGTAATATCATAGAAAAAATATTGTTAAAGTATAATTTCTCTATGGTAATATTATACATAAAATAAATCACTTTAATAACTCACTTTAAAAGCAGTAGTTGGTTGTCGAGAAACTGTTGTTAAAGTGAAAGTTATTAACGTGATTTGGTATAAGTGAATTATCATCAACAGTTCAAGAAGGATGAAGACGAAAGAAGAAATTTAATATCTTCACTAGCAACCGAGTTACAGTTTATGGAAAAAGAGGTAAATATATATAATGTTATGTAAAATGTTATATATAATATATAAAATAATACAGGATGGGTGAAAAGCTTAGAAACGGCTAAATATTTCTTATACAAAATTAGGTACCTAATTTGAAGGTAGGTGTTAGCGGTCGGTGATCGTACTTAAATTGAGAGTTCTGCTCTAATATGACATCACAAATTTGGTCCGCCATCTTGGTTCCACCATATTGAATCAGTCCAACGATGACTAAAGCTGTTCTGAGAGCAGCAGACATTTAAAACTGTATGCACACACTATTACCAGTTGATTTTAAACTAATTCAAAAGGCTTAGTTCTCTTCATCCTCCTGGTAGGAATCTTGATTTTGAATTTAAGGCCTGCCTCGGGGTTGACATGGTAATGGAGTCTAGTCTAATGGCGCATAGCAAATCGTCTTATCTCACTAGACACAAACTATATTTATGTAGATCTCTGTGCAAGTCACTGTTTCTAATGTATCAAAGCAAAGTGCGTTGACCATATTCCTCAATACTTTATTTTGAAATTTCTGTAACAAATTTTCATTACTCATAAAGGCGCAAACCAGAGCTGAATCTAATACACCCAAATTGGTTTTAATATCTGGTTGTATAGAATTAACTATAATGCCACGTTTACACCAGAATGTTAATAACATTTGTTAATATCTTTTTTGAATAACGTATTATTATATAACTTATTAACAAATGTTATTAACATTCGGTGTAAATTCAGAGATAAGCTGGATTGGCAACCAAGCAATCAATACATTTGTCTATATTTAACATCAAGCTGTTTCCTTTTTATTTTAATATGCTTCTTCCACTTCAATTTGACATCTCTTATAGTGTAAAAAAATGAATATGATACCTCATTGAAATATTAAATCAAATGAGATTTCTGAAAACCCAATTATGAAAGAAACAATTCCAGTCAATTTTTTATAAAACTCACCCAAACCTCTCAAATATGTTACAGTAATTTTCCAAAATTAAATCCTGGCTTGTCAGATGTTGTCTCTAATTGACCATTTTTGTACGTTGTTTTATAGAATATTTGTACCTTTAATAATTATGTACGTTGATAGACTTATAGCTTCGCTATTTTTCTCAGCAAAAATATTGGAATTGATATGCCTTGCATCACTATTATACCTCTTGAATCTCATCTATGAGACTATGATAGTTTAATTTACTTTTCTCTTTTTCATGCACATTCAAATTTCTACTTTATTCTCTTTCTAATAATGATGAGCATAATGATTCAATATAATGAAAGCTAAGTGTAAACGCTACATGGTTTGATTTCCTTTCAAAAAAGGCACACAAGATGAAAAATTAAATAATATTTCATTGTTTGATTTCCTTTTGAAATTAATTTGAACAGACAACCGTGTATAGTGGGCCTAAAGCAGGGGATGGAAACTCCAAAAAAATTGTCCTATACCTAAAACTAGGCTAGAGGAGTAGGCCTCCTCTAAGGGGTAAAGCTCTTTTCCCTGCTATTCAACTATATTTTGTCTTTCTTATTCAATTTAAAATTTACTTTTATATCATTTTTATTTACAGATAATGCGTGCCAGTGCTGGAAATGTGAAAAGGTCGAAAGAGGAAATCGAAGCCGATCAAGAGGAGGAGGATGACTTTGGATACACTGCAAGTGAGTAGTCTACTTTTTGCTCAATTTTTTTAACAGTAATAATTTGGATAAGTGAAAACAATGATAGTGTGCATTGGTCATATCTAATAGAAACGCCTAGAGAGGTGGGGATACCAGAGAAGCTGGTGAAAATGACACTGACAGGTACCAAAAGCAAAGTTTGAATTGCTGGGCAAAGCTCTAGTAAATTTAACATAGAGATTGGTCTGAGGCAAGGGGACTCTCTGTCGTGCCATTTAAACTTACATTGGAAAGGACAGTCAGGAAACTAGGTCTGAACGCAGGAGGCACACTGCTGACTAGGATGGTGCAATGTTTAGCATATTCAGATGGTATAGACATCTTATCCCGGGGAAGGAGGATCTAATAGAAAGTTTTAGAAAATTGGAGGATGAGTCTACAAAAGCGGGTCTTTTGGTCAATAAAGGGAAGACTGTGTATATGAAGATGTCTAGAGACCAGAGAAGAATTCCTGAAGAGATTGCACTAGGAAGACATAAATTCAAGATTTTGGAAAGCTTTAAGTGTCTTGGATCCCTGATTACAAGCAAGAATGAAAAAAGCATATGGAAGTAAAAGAAAGATTGAAAGCTGGCAACAGAGCGTATTTCAGCCTACAAAAGGTTCTGAGATCAAGGCTATTGAGCTGGAACAGTAAGGTAACAATCTACAGAACAGTGCTGCGCCCATTAGTAATGTATGCTTGCGAAACATGGGTTTTAACAAGATGCTGTTGAGCAGGTGAGAGAGGAAGATATTAAGAAGATTTCAAGGACCACTGTAAGATGCCGACATTTTGCGCCTGAGAAGAAATGACGAGCTGTATGAACTTTATAGGCAACCAAGCATTGTGACAGAAATCAAAAGAGCCAGGATCCGTTGGCTGGGTCATGTAGAGCGAATGCCAGAACAGCACGTATGGCTCTATATCAGCAACCAGGCGGGCAGAGGAAGCAAGGCCGATCGCGCAAACAATGGCTAGATGATGTAGAAGAAGACCTACGATCCTCAGGAGTAAGAAGATGGAGATAGCGAGCGCAGGATAGAGATAGTTGGAGAAGGCTTGCGGAGGAGGCCAAGGCTCTATAAAAGCCGTAGAGCCAATGAGTCGTCGTGGAAAACAAATGTTGTCAGATCCACCTTTGTTTTCACTAACCTAAGTTCCACAACATTTCTGATAAAAGTGTAAATTTTACAGTAATAATTGTTCAATAGTAGGTAATATTTTAATTATGAATTTATTGAAATTTGAGATAAAAACATTTGGACTTCATTGTCTGCGTTTCTACCCTAATTCAAGTTCTCGAATAAATAAATAACTAAATAAATGAATGAATTTATCAATTAATGAATAAATAAATAAATGTTTCCAAAGAACTGATATTGATATCGTGGGATTTATTTTGTGGTTATTCGCTTTCATTGATTTAATAATGTTGTTAGGATATTAATTTCTTGATCCATGACGAGCTGCTATGTATTAAATTCAATTCTGCTTGACTTCTTCTCGGTGACCAATCACAAGTGAATCTTGTTTAGATTTTGAGGAACTTTGTTTCTTGGAACAATCTGATAAATAAATAAATCATTTTTGTTTTTGTTATGATATAACTATCAGTTGACCGGTTTGAAAATATTCAAAAGTTGAAAAAAATCAAATGAATTTTTATTTGGATCGTCACAATTGTCATTCATTTATGATAGTTGAAATCGCTTCTCGGTGGTTTGGAGTCCACCTAAAACTGTAGGTCCATCACGCTTCCCATTATTTTATTTATTTATTTATTCACATTGCTGTCTTACATTCATTTACATTTTTTTATACAATTCATCAATAAGAATCCACAAGAATAAAGGGTACATTATTAACACATAAAAAATTACAGAAAAAAATCATTACATTACCCATGAATAAGCCGAAAAACTCATGTATGAATTACCACATAAAAAATAAACTACCTGTAATCAGTCTTCTCCGGCCTAAATAATTTTTTTCGAAAAAAATCTTCATTTTTTCAACTAGTAGAATTCATTCAAATTCTGAATTTTCATAATACTCTCATTCAACTTCTCCCTTCACATTTCTCATTCACAATGCTGTAATGCAGGTCTACCTCAATTCAATTTCGCCCAAAATCATCACAATTTACTATTCAAAATCTGACTTGTTCCTTGAATAGGAAGATCCATGTTACTTTTAGCTTTCCATTTAATACTCACTCGCTCATGTAAAGTTCGCCCTCAAATAATTCATTCAATGTGATTCATCTAACCGCTTTCCATTCATAACACTGTTCTGTTGTAGGCAACATATCATACTATAGTCTGTCCAAGCAAAGAAGACATTCTGGCAAGATGGGGAAAATGACTCCAGATCGGACAATATTGGTTCAAAAATTATAAATTTGGTCTCGAAGTGTAGGAAACATTCTGATCTACAATTTGAGACTGAATTTATAATTTTTTAACAAAAATTGATCGAGCTGCAGTCATTTTCCCATCTTGTCAGAATGTCTTCTTTGCTTGGACAGACTATGCTACTACATTGTTGTAGGGGAAAAGCTAACGTTTTGCGTCCCTTTCAACGTTTAATTGAAACGTTTTCTGGAGCGTGCTTAGGACGAGTGCCTCTACTATTCAAAAAATGTTTATCAGAGATGAGCACACATAGCATTCCAGTCTGTCTCACTCCTCAACAGAAAGCAAAAAAGAGAGTGTGTGTGTGAGTGAATTTTCGAGTTTCAAGAGCGAGGAAGAAAGAGAGCGATACTATTTGTGTTTCATTCTGTTTTGTGTTCAGTTGAAGTTGAAATCTCATTCGCCCAGCGTTGCTTTGTTCACCTGGTCAGCTAATTGAAGTCAGCATTGTGGCCACACATGCGAATCCCTTTTTCAATTTTCAGTTTTTCTCTCTGAATCGAATGTTTCAGCTGTAGCTGCTCGAATGTTTTGTGCCCTGTGTTTGAATGGTTATCATGCATTCCACCCAAATTAGGGCTTTATAAAAACACTTGACTCCAATAGAAGTAATCAGTGTAACAATGATGTTGAATAAAATGATGGATTTTCAAATTTGGAAGAATTATTAGATGTTGCCGTACATCAACTGCTGGAAGTTTTTTAACTGTTTCATTCAATGGATCTCGCTTGCCACTTAGTACATAGGTCAATATTTGCAGTTGCAGAAGTCATTTGTCTATTTATATAGCAATATGGAGATTCTAATTAATATTATTATTATTATTATTATTATTATGATTTTCAAATTGTTACTTTTGATCAACAATAAAAACTCAAGATTGATACTTTAATTGATATTTTAAATTGATATACTAAATTGATACTTTAATTGATACATCGCTTTTCACTAATCTAATTTTTGTCCATGTTGGCATACGTCAACACTTAATTGATATGATGATATTATTTGACTAGTACTGTATTTCCAAACGATTTGAATCTCTAAAATTTTTTATCAATTCATGGAACTTTCCCTCCATGCAATGTGATTTCATCTCCTGAATATCAAGTAGAATAAATTACACTATTGACAACACTGTCTAGCTGATATTGATTTATGAATTCCATTGTAGCCTAATTAGTTTATCCTACTAATTTATTAGTAATTTATTATTCATAGATTTTGAATTGCTGTTCATTAGTGCAAATACGTTGATTTATGAGAGATTAGCTCATTCATCTATCAGTAATCTACAAATACATTCATTATTTATAAAATTTTGGTCAGGAATTCAATACGTATCTATAGTTGAGGTAATCTAATAGTCAGGGAAAGTCAAGAAGGTAATTTATCTCCTTGTATTTCTCTATTATTTTTCCCCTAAAAAATAAATAAATAAAAACGTTGAAGGACCAAGGAGTTGTTATTCGCTATTTTCAGGTTCAAAAGCATGAAATATAGCTTGAATACTAAAATCTATACCAAAATTCATATAAATATTATAATAAAAGAGTCTTATGTTATCAATACGAGTAATAATAAAGTACTCGGGTTTTCTCTCTTTTTTTCTAGTTTAGGGTGAGCTACTCTAGAATTATTATTCATTTCTCACATGTTTGTCGACCTTAATTAAACCTAGTATTGCAACACTTTCAACTAAAATTATTAAATGAATCTTTATTGTACAATGAAGATGCAATGATGCAATGTACAAAAGATACAATGTACAATGAATGTGAGGAAGTAGTAGAATAATTCATTTATTCCTCTCCAGTATTAGCAGAACATAATATCCCCCGGCAATGAGTTAATCCGCATTATTGGGTTGACCTCAGTGATGAGAGTCTTATAAAGTTTCATTAGGAATGGGTCGGATTATAGGGGTTGGCTGATAGGAGAGCTCGCCGGATGAGAAGAGAGAGGCTCTCTTCCTTCTTTTAGTAATCTTTTTTCTCTCATGGACAAGAGTCACTTCAATATCTTTCTTTCTCTCTTTTTCTATTTCTCTCTCGATCGCTCTCTTCCACCCATCCCTAAATCTGTGGCATGCCTCACTAGCCGTGTAATTTACTTCTTTCAAGAGTGAGTTGGCGAATACTGCTTTATCACTGCCATTCGGTTTTATAGTGGCAAGCTCTAGCTCTCGTCTCTTCACCACTGATTTCCCAGCCTTCAAGACCTACAAACTCTTCCTTATTTTTCTTTGTTGTTCCACTTCTACGCAGTCCGAATGTGAAATTTTAATCTTACTACCAAACCTTGAAAGTAATGACTGTTGTCATAAAAAGATATTTTGTAGATTGAAATTCGGAAGCATATAACCATTACACTATCTCCTTTTAAGTAAGTCTTGTCCAACAAATATGGCAATACGGCTTAGTAGATGCAGTGCGCCCATTTAAAAACATTGAGTTCAGTTACAAATCATGCATTTTGACTTTATTATTTTCTCTTCTAAGTTTCTATTTTATGAAAGAAGATCAAGAAAATTATCTGAATTAAGTTAATGCCAGCCAATATTTTATTGAAAGTGGAGAATTTTTTCATGTTTATTGCCTTAATACTTCATTAATTACTTCCGTATTATTTTGTGGAGTGAAAAACCTTTGACAGAAAAAGAAATTTGTGCTGTATTTCAATTAAAATCATTCTTAGAAATTCCAATATGAAAGCTATGCCTGTTCCTTCTTTCACTGTGGGCCGGTTGTTTGTAACTTTGTTAACTTTTAACGCCGTGATCAGCCTTGATAACAACATCTTGTAGCAACGGCAAGGCAAACTAACTCAACTCAAATAGAGAATAGAATCATATAAATTATTAAAAAGCCTTGAGTTTCAATAGTTTCATTTAAAAAAATTGATGACACATCATTTACATTAAATTCTATTGCCTAAAAATATTACTAACCTTTAAATTCATGAATCAAGTTAAGATTTATTGTCATTGAGGCAATGATATAAATGAGGTGATGGGAAATTTCAATGGCGGTTTTTTCAAATTAAACAGGTCAGCAGCTGTTTAATTAGAAATGAATACTAATTTCATAGTACTAAACTAATTGGAACAGAATTGAGATGTTAAAAATTTTAACGTAACCATCAGCTGATGATTAAATTTTCAATATCTGAAAACAATAGTAGCTGAAGGTTTTTGATTTTTGTGGTACTACCAACCTGACAACAATAAAGTTGTATCAGCATGCAATTTCCAGATCATGTTTTTGTTGTAATAAATAAATAATTTATACAATAATTAGATAATTATTGATTCTAATATCTATTTTGTATAAGTTCATTCAAATATTTTGCTACTACTATCACATTTCAATACTTTATTCATTTGAACGTTTTTCCACTTTGCCACGGTGAAATAACGGCGATTAAACTAACAGAACGTACGTGCAACCGGCCCAATGTATGTTTGTTACCAGATAATATAGAGTATAGAGACTGAATGATACACTGTATCATCAGACTGTATGATTATGCAGTATCTATACCAGATAAATAAATAAATTGAGATAACTTTTTTTTTTTAATTCCTGTTTATATTTGCTGGAATGGAATTCAGATTCCACCACTTTATTCATTTGATTACTGATTACATAATACAGTATATATTTTATATCCTATGCCATGAGAATAAAAAATGAGACTAATTACACAGTTCGCATGAGTTGACTAAGTATAGACTTTAAAAACTTGTAAAATGACTCGGATATGGGATTTAAAAAGCTTAAGGTAATATAAATTTGTGCTGTATCTATATAAAATGACGGAGTTTGGACATATGAATGTCCATTTTTGGAGAGGGATGTTAAAAACATCTCTCCCATTAACACTCAACCACAGGATGGGACATCAATTAGCAGAAAATAATGAAAATAGAAAAATATGTCATAAAATGGCTGTTTTTTATACAAGTGTCAGTAAATTAATATCATTCATTCGCCTTCGTTACACCCTTCTTCAGTAGAATATATTTGAATTAACTGAAAATTTGAAATTTCACACTATTTTCAATCAGTAAGTTAATTCACGAACAGCAATTTGCAATCAGTTATCCACGAGAATATTTAAAATTCAATTCAATTCAAAAATTCAAATTCAAATTCAGAATATCAGAGATAAATCAGTCTTCATCTCGGTTTAAAATACTGTATACTCAACTGTACAATTTTCTATATTCAGTTTGCATCCCGTTCAATGTGCATCTTGCAGAGGAAAAGAAAGATTTGTCAAATCAATAGCTGGCTTTCTTGGAGCAAGTCCAGCAGTCTGCATTTTAGCGTGGATCTTGAACTATGTTCGAGCAATCTCTTGACGCAATTTTAATTGCAGTTTGCAGACTATTTGGAAGCGTGGAACAAATTAACTATTTCGAGCTAATGCTTTCTATGATATACCAGTGTGTTAACTAGTCTATTAATATCGAAAACGTACGAAAATCATAAGAATACGATTTATTCGCTAGAAGAGTAACTTTTTAGAGAACATTACACACTGCCCCGATGAAACAGTAAAGATAACAGAATTATTAATAGATAAAATTAAATAAATCAAATACCCTTAATAAGCTTTAAAAGTATTATTTTTACACAGACATATTCCAAGCTTTAGCCCATTTTCAATGTGAATAAAATAATATTTAAACAACTAAACATGATTAAAACCTAAATTTAAATCTATTGATTATCATATACATGTATTATTATGATATTTACAATATCATAATAATATCATAAGAACATCAAATATCATAATAATATATGATAATCAATAGATTTACATTTATATTTTAGTCATGTTTAGTTGTTTCAATATTATTTTATTCACATTGAAAATGGGCTAAAGCTTGAAACATGTCTGTGTAAAAATAATACTTTTAAAGTTTATAAAGGGTATTTGATTTATTGAATATTATGTATCAATTATTTCAAATAGCCCTATGTTTAAAGTTTAATTTTCATGACAGAATCATTAAAAAGTACATGATAATATCAACCAATTAATAATTTGAGCCGTGTAATAGAATATTTTTCTTCGATATTTCCTTTTTCTTAGGACTACTTATCAATGTTTTCTATTAAAAATATTAATCACAGTACTCTTTTAAAATTATTTTAATTTTAACATACATGTTTCAGCTCATAAGAGTACTCTTATGAGCTCATTAAGATTAAGTTTCATTTCATTAAGTTACTCTTAATGAGCTCACAAAACTTGCCTATCAGCCTATGATATCCTTTTACAGAATTATATGAACATACGAGTAGCCTATATATTATTTCTCTATCATCTGCCTCATCATTCTTTATCTTCAATTAACTACCTCCTTCCAAGTTTAACAACAAACTGATGAAATGTCATAATCTTTTTTTCAACTCTACGATTTTCCTTGAGTTATCCTTCAATATTAATGAAAATATTTAGCCTATGGCTTTTCAGACATTAAAAACAGCATCATGGTATTAATGGGATCAAATATGATCTTCTGTCTAAAGGTAAAAATAACACTAATGGTTGTATTTGGGAACAAATCGTCATAAAACAATAAAAAATACATATATAAACATAGAAACATGCTTAGGTTTATATACAGACAGACATCCAGTCTGTCCAAATAGGCAATTGATTCTGGAGTTGCAATCAGGAAATCCACTCTTGTCCCTCCTCTAAAAGCCGTTAATGAATAGTTTTCTCTCAAAATATGCTATAATCAAGGAATTGTTAAATACTGCAGTACCCACTCAAATTTTAAAATATTAGAATGCTGAAACTTCAATCCCTACAAGTCTTGAGACGTAATGTTCTATATTTGAAAAAAATTATGTCCATTCTTTGTAAACAATATGAAAATAGCACAGAACGTAGGAGGTGAAATTTTTCTATTCTCTTGCTCGTAAACAAGATGAAACCTTAAACCATAGAATAATAGACCTCTCTCCTATACTATCTATACTAAACATAGTCTAAACATAGCCGGATGTTGTATTATTGCAGTGAATTTAATTGTAGAAGTCTCCTCACATGTCTCAATTTTATATATATATTTTATATATATGTAAACTTTCATTAAAAAAGGGTACTTTAATTGTAATTATTTGGAGTTTTAACGAATACAGTAGCCCTAAGAGAGAATAAGTATATGTAAACTTTTGTATACTCTTGAATAATCTTGTATATCCTACTCAAATCTATAATGTTTGGAATTTTTAAAAACAAGATTTCTAGTAGGGCTATTTGTGGTTGGGAATGTTGTTGAAATTCCTTTCTCCTTCCCACATTTATTGTTCTCGTATTTGTTGATTTGAATCTTCTGTGGAAGGATGTGAAAATAATATGATTATTCTCTTACTCTGGAAACACGGAAAACATCAAAATCACAGAGGAGTATATGGAATTTTCCTCCTCTGTGCCCGAAAAATATCAGGAGTTTGTATAGTAGGAGGGAACATATTTCATAATTATTGTAGATGTAATAATAACTGTTGTGAGGTGTAGCCTATAATAAGTCTATTAACTTACTCTGGAAACAATAACCTCAAAAGCACAGAGGAGTAAGAAATTTTCCTCCTCTGTCCACAAAAAATAGTAGGAGGTTGTATGGTAGGAAAGTTTTTTAGATGGTAGAGGAAGATTTCTAGGTAGGAAAGATGGTAGTAAATTTCCCTCCTCTTTGCACATAATAATATTGTAGAAGGCTCCTCACATGTCGCAATTTTGACGGCGCTCACGTTGTCGGGGAAATTTTCCGGGCGACAGGGAAATTTCGTTTTAGCGTTTGGCGGGCAGCAGCTAGCGGTAGCGTCTTGGCGGCGGTGCTTGCAGTAGTGGAGTGGCGGCGGCCGCTGTGCTGTGAGTTTGGCTGCGCAGTGCGTGTGTGTGTGTGCGTGAGTGGAGTGATGTGGAGTGCGCGTGGCCGCGTGTGCCAGCACCAGACATGCGGATTATAGCAGCGGCAGCAGCAGTGCAGCACACAGCATGGAGACTATCAGCGAGGACGCTGAAAGCGAGTATGAACTAGGTGCGTGTCCAAGTTGGTTGACCTGCTGGTGTACACACAAATTGTTATTGTTGCTGATGTGCAAGTGGAGTTCCAGTAGCCTGGAGTCCAATTCCTGATAACTATGCAAATGTCTATAATTGTTCCCAAAATTATTGCCTCAAATAATAATATAAAGCCTGGAGTCCAATTAATAGTTTCTGATATGCATGTGGCAATCTTTGCCAACATTTTTCCTTGTATGTTTCAATAGTTGCCTATAAGTTAGTGCCAATCGTTTCCAACATTTTTGCTCTTTTATTCATGCTGGAAGGAATTAATGGTTGCTGATATGCTATTAGTCCGAAATTGTTGCCCTTTATGGAGTCCAATCGCTCATATGGAGGTGACAATAGTTCCCAAAATTGTTGCCTTTTATGCAGCCTGAAGTCCAATTGTTGATATGCAAGTGGCAATTCTTCCAAAACTGTTGTCCTATTAACTAGCCAGAAGCTCAATTAATAGTTGCTGATATAAAGTGGCAATTGTTTACCCTTCTTTGTAGCCTCGAGTTGACCTGTACATAATCTTCATACTAGAATGTCCACAATAGTCTACATACTATCTTCATTTATATTTCATTTTTGACTAGGGCTACTTATCAATGTAAATTATTGGATGAAATATCAATCTCAGTACCCTTTAAATAATTCTTATTTCAACACAGCATGTTTATGCTCTTGAAAATGGCTTTAAAGAGTTGAAACATGTTATGTTGGAATTAAAATTATTTTAAGGGTACTGAGTTTGATATTTTATTAAATAATATACATTCATTATGCTACAATGGTGCAATTCTTTGTGTTCCATGGATGGTTAATAATACACAACACAAATAAAATAATATATAACAAAAACAAAAATAGGTACCTTCGAACAGGGTGTCAAGATGCAATTGCACTTGTTCCATTAGAAGCTGCTGATTTATAAGAGAAAAATGAGCAAACCTAATTTGATCCAAATTAATGAAGCCTGGTGTTGAATTGGACCTGCAATAAATAGTACAGTATTTGTTTCATGATTTGTGATACGTGGTCACTTTTCAATGCCATTTCTTTTGCTGTAGTGGTGACTACATTAGCTCTTTGCTTGTGCGATGATAAAAAAGGACAATGATGATGATGATGATGTTGATGACTAAGATGATTATGATGATGATGATGTTGATGATGATGAACATGAGATGTATGGTGCTCTTTGATGGCTACCTATATCTGCAATTCTACAAATAATAGCTGTATTATATAATATTGATGATGCACAACCACATAAAATATGGAAAAAATATCGGAATAATGGATAATAAATGTTTTGATGAGAATATGCATTCAGTTTTAGATTCACATGTCCCATCACTCCAAAATTGGACTTCTTGAAACTTATAATTTGAAGTTTTGTAGATCTCATCTTGCATGAAAATGCCTTTGATCTCATTGCTATTCCAGAAAGGGAAATTTTGATAATAATTTTTGATGGTGATGCCCACATTAGCTCCAGGCCAGATCAAGTGGAAGCTCAAGGTAGTGACTGCATTTCCTTTGCTCCATTCCAGTTCTGGATTTTCAGATTAGATTTTGCTGGACCACGATTGAGAATGTTTGTCAAGTGCGCAACTGCAATATCCCCATGGGACGTTTAATAGGGCAAGCTTTATCTCTATCATTCGCCCAATCTCGGTCTGGTTTTTGAAATCTCCATCGTGGAACATTTTGGATAATGATTGCCAAGTGAGCTACCGCACAAACCCATTCCCATGGTACGTTTAATAGGGCAAGCTTTCCAATAGTCGGTGGTCTGATTCAGGCTCTGATCAGAATTGGGTTATTCTACATGGTTTAGGCACGTAATCTTGACAGTGGAGAGAAGGTATGATACCTCGGGGAATAACACGTAATGGCATACGTGCTGGAGTTAAGGGACTATCAGGGAAAGAGTGAGAGAGGGAGAGAGAAAATGACAAGTTAGACATGGTGAGAGAGAGACAGGAGATGCCACCCTGAGGGAGTTAGTTGTCTGCTCTCTCGAAGCGTCTCAAATGTATTTGCAGATTCTACCATGGTTGGCCAATTGCTCTGATCCACTGGCAGTTGAAGAGCTTGAAAACCCGTGTCTATTTGCATCTTCAATCCTGTAATACCCCAAATAATATCAAAATTTCTCCTGAAAATATTGTCCCTTCCTTCCACAGTTGTGAAATTGTATTGGCTATCAAGAAACTTGTTATGATCCACTGAAATTATTTGAACAACATGGAAGCCTGTTCTATTTATGAACTAATGTCTTCATTCTGTTTGTACCCTAAAAATTCTTGTCAAAATCATGAATTCATTTAAATTGATTTTGAATCATAATGTGATTGTGAATGTTCTATAGGCCTACCCCACAAAAATTTGTCAAAATCATAATTAATTATCTCAATTGATTTTGAATCATAATATAATTGTGAATGTATGGCCTTAGATAAAATACAATGCTTCTCAAATTGTAATTTTAATAATAATTATACCCTTGCCTCTGTTAAAGAAAAATTGTAATAATTTTCCAACACTTATAGAATGATACATGAATCGGATTTAAAACAGCTCCAAGAACAAAACACAACAATCATATTGGCTTCTTTGTAAACTTTTATGCTTCAATGCCTATATAAAATGAAGGCCATCTGATTACATGGTTCATTGCATTGACATCAATTCTGAACAGCAAAAACTTGTAAGAGGGAAAGCATTGCTGAAAATGTGAATTTTGTTGTGAAATTTTGATTTGTACAGTTTAGAGATCCTAAAAGTCATTGAAAAACCCTGAACCTTAAAAAGTTCGCAATATATTTACGGGTTAAAAAAAGTAGAAATAGGTAAAATATTTCAGTTTGAAGGTTTGATCGGTTGCAAGTATTGATTGTATGTGATGAAAATTAGAATTTATTGATTATTTGAATTTAAAATAAAGCAACTTGAATCAATGATTATTCCATAGAGCCTCTTTTCCGTGTTCAAAATAATAAAATAAGAAGAGTTTCAGAAAAGTATGGCTTCAGAATGTCGAACTATAACGGTTCAAATTGAAATATTTCCTATCGTTGTTGACCTAACAATTAAAAAGCTGGAGCGTTGCCTTCACAAACTGCTATTTGCATATTATTACATATTTAGGAGCATCCGGATGCTACATATAGATGTGTTATTTATTTGAATAATTATGTGAGCACCTGCTTCGCTCTCAAAAATATTAAATGGCTATATTATGGCATAGACAATAATTTATAGTATCAATATTTTTATTCCATATCCTGTAAATATTTATAAGTGAAATATTGATCACCTACATTGGTTTATTGATGACATTGTTTTATAATACATTTATTTATATGGTAAAATACTGTATCACTAAGCTTATCTAAATACTGTACTATCAATAAGGTATTCAATATTACATATTTCTGATTAGCCTACTCCTAGCAGACGTCCTTATGGCAATAATTGCTGTATTGAACTCATAAAGTGTGTTATTTTCCTTGAAACATTTTTTTAAAATTTCTTCATCTATATTCTCTTTCTTCATATTATTCATTCTAATCAGTTCAAATTTGATACTCACTCAGATCATTTAAATACTCGGATTTGATTAGTGTTGACCTCATATTTTTCCAGTAACGCCGTAGCATATCCTACTATATTAGATTATTTCTTCGGAAATTATTGATTTGAAATGCTATATTAATGTTCTTCATGACCAAATAGCGGCAGTATTCGGATCGATCAATAATATGAGACTCGCCAAACAATAGACACTGAATGGTTGACTTTACTGGCAAAAGTGTACTAAATTGCCTAACATGGAAAATCAATTTATCCGTTGCATTTCGAAAGGTCACACCACACCGTATACCAGGCTGAATTTGAGTTGAAGGTTATTGATATACAAAGTGTACAATGAGCAACATATTTAAGTATAATTCATTAAAATTTAACATATTTTTGGTTGCATTTGAAAAACACGTATCTAGGCAAATTTTTTCAAAATTATTTTGCTTTAATAAACCATGTAAGATAAAAATAATTTTCATTGCAGATTCACAGTATTAACCACTGGCAATGGTAAAAATGTTAAATTATTAAAATTTAATCTAAATATTGGAAATTGTCGCCCTTCTTGATCGATGTGTCTCACATTAAAGTTTTTTAACATTACAAGTGTCAAGTGATTTGACCTTTTAGCTGATTGCAACGATACAAACAAATCTCAAATGATCCACTTTCAAGTACAATCACAATAATATTGTCGCTCAAATTGTTGAATATTGTAGAACGTTTTCAGTGTTTTTTATATTGAAAGGTGATTGAAAATAACTTTTGGATCAAGGCTGTGAGCTTGATAAAAACAAAAAAAATCGCAAAAAATTTACTAAAGAAACTTGATGTGTATACATGAATCTATAGAATTAAACTATCAATGGTTCGATTGGAGGTAGGTGGTGTAGGCTGAAAATACGTGTGATAATAGGAGTAGGAGCTGAATAAAAAAGCAGCATAAATGCTGTATTGTAGTCATATAATGCTAGTCGGCGTGTAATTATTATGTGATAATATTCTGCCTTCAAACGTTGAAACGGAAGACAGATGATAACGATTATTTCAAAACACTAACAAACGAGCTCGTTGTTTTATCGCTTTTGCGTAATAGACTCTTTTGAAGAACTCTTGAAAACGAATGTGTTATTATGTTCTCATTGAAATTTTGTCTGTAATTGGTGTCAGTGATGCTTGTTGTTTCTCAGGTTATATCTTTGTTATCATCATTATTTTTTGTGCAAAATTAGTACCAATGTCATGTCAATAAAAAGTTTAGGGTTTCTTATCAAATCTCCTGAATTATATCGCTCTTCAAAAAATATATCGAATCAGTAATATTCATATCGCCCAAATTATTAATCCCTTCAATCTCTTAATAAGAGAGAAGTGAGATATCCTATCGACAATTTAAGGAGAAATTTTAGCACTGTTTCAGTGTTTTAATAAGAACAAATCGTTGTTTTATATTGTTCGATATTAGATTTCAAAATCAATATGGAACAATAGTAGACTGCTTGATTGTGGAAAATAAACCTAAAATTCAGTGTTTTCAGTGATTGAAAAATTCTCTTGACAGATAATTCTGGAAATCATTAATATTATTCCGTCCTCACTGAGCACTGTTCAGAATGAGAGTAAAAGATTAGTATAGGGATGAATGTGCAACAAAAATTTTATGTTATAAATACATAAAAAATTTTTGTTCATCCGTTGTATATTCTGTTGTTTGGAATTATTATTATTAATTTATACCTAATAGGCTACATACCTGCATCAAGAGATTACAGGTTCAAAATGTATATCATAATGAAAAGTTCCCCTCTCTTGGTTGCACAAAATTATTAATTGAAGTATCATGTACCTGAATTCAACAAGAACTCAATGCAATTGGTCGCAACGGTCCTATTTCAATTTGATTGTCAAGTTCATTACAGTATTAGGGCCAAACTCGTTTTCTTAATTAAATTTCCATGTTTCAAAAATCCAAACTGAACTTCTAAATGCTAGCGGTATATTAAGTGGATAAATGGCACAACTTCATTGTTTCTTCTCCTTCTCCTTAGTTTTCCCTCTTCCTCCTCTTCTTCTGCTATTATGAGAATTCCTCATTTCTAATTTGTTCTCTTTTTATTTTCAGGTAAGTTATATCTCAGCACTCACTCACTAATTGACGAAAAGAGAGGCATTGAATAAAATGTAAGTTTTATTCCATTTTCTGGAACATGTTAATCATCTTTCAGTATTTTTAATAGAAAAATTATATATTTCTCATTAAAACTGCATAATTTCTAACTTTTTGGTGTCAGCTATAACTGAGGCTAGGGGCTTGATTTTAATTAATAGATTACAGAAGGTAGAATGGAGTCAGTATTGAAGCACAGAATAGGATTGGCAATTGGCAGCTGAAGTCTTTCCAAGCAAAGAAGACATTATGGCAAGAAGGAAAAATGACTTCAGCTCGGTCGATATTGTTTTGAAAATTATAAATTTGGTCTCAAATTGTAGATCAGAATGATTCATACAATTTGAGACCAAATTGATAATTTTTGAACCGATATTGACCGAGCTGGAGTCATTTTCCCATCTTGCCAGAATGTCTTCTTTGCTTAGACAGTTTAGTGAGAATTACTCAGTCAAGTGTGAATGAATGCGATGAGCAGCAGAGAAGAACAATGCTCTGAACAAGCCGGGATGCACAAATGAAGCCAATGAATTTCCGAATGGGCAGTTAGTGAGTGACTCTACTTCGCATGGACCTGATACACTAACCGTAGGCTAACCCCAGTATACTTTACTATAAACCCCTTCAACAACTATATACAATAGACCGGTATAGACTAAAAGGATGCTCAATATTGACGTCCTAAATGGAGTTTGGATGTTCGTATTTGGTATACGAATTGATAAGAGAGTACAGTCCTAACTTTGGTCTACTGAAAATTGAATAAGTTCTTTCTATGGAAAAATATTTTGATCGGGTTCGTCAACATGAGTAATAGAAAATACGCATATGGCCACATCTTGGTGGTGAGCTTCCCGTGAGGATAGATTTCACTCGCCTTGGTCACATTTTTTAAGCATAAGTAGTGTGTTCAGGAAGTTGTAACAATTGATATTCATTCATTCTGTCTATCATTGTCAGAATACATGGAAGAAAAAACTCATAACTATTGTTTTAGTTCACAAGAGGTGCAGAGATTGATTAAATGTTACATCTGAAACCGTATCGTTTCATTAATTAATGTGAAAAATAATCTTCTTCTTCCATAAATATTTCAATATTTTGTCAAAGAAAAAAAAACTAAGAAATACTCCTGGGAGACGAAATCTTTGCGATTACTGCTAAATTAATAAAATGTTCCAAGTTTGAGCTGATTATTTTGTATCTGTTCAATATTATATGCATAGATCTATTCTATTCTTTTATTCGATTCTATTCTATTCACTTGTTCATGTATTGACTTTGGTCTCTCTTGAACGAAGGCTACTCACTTATTCTTCCAATAGATCCAACTAAAATCATTCATATTCATTATTCTAGAACCCTAGAATGTTGAAGCTTGTTTTTGGTTTATATCCAAGAATAATTCCGTTCACAGTCATCTACGTTCCATAATATTCATATATTGTTTGAGTAGAACGGTTGGATATTCTGTGAGTGCCTGCTTTTGTATGATAAAGCTGGAGGTCATATTTCTAAAGGCGTAATGGCGAATTACTCGCGTGTTCAAGAAGGCGAATTCGGAGCGGGCTAGTTCTATATTATGAAGATGTGTGCATCATATATCATATGAGGAGGAAAGAGAAATTGAGAGAAGATGAGCTAGAGCGTGACGGCCATAGAATGATATACATATTACATACTGTACATAGTACTATCACAGTAATGTATATATATTCTATGGCACTATATACAGTACTATGATATATGTACAGTAATGTATAGATATAGGTATATAATGGTCTGACCGTACCGCTGTCGGGCTAATAGTGGTGTAATTCATTTTAGCAACAACATACTAGACTGACTAAGCCAATTTCGTCGACATGAATATTGTTGGTGGACGAATTAATAACGCACTCGACTGTCGGCTTTCCATCCGCCGTGAAAAGCGCTTTTCCATCCCCCCCCCGCGTTTTCCCAGCCTGTCAAAATTTACGGACTGTGTGCGTGTCGTGTCCCGTCCAGGTCTGCCAATCCAACTAACCGGAAAATATCTAATTCAGCGGAAGCGCGCACAAAATGTAAATGGCAAATTGGGAACAATTTTCTAGTCACGGATTTTGGTCGCGTGCATATTTATCGTGAAGATTTTCTCCCTCATCACAATAGTGATAAAATAGAATAGATTTTTGTTTGCTACGGTATAAACCGTAGTTTTCTTTTGTTATCAATGAACTGATACTTCTTATTCTTGAAAGTTTCCTTGTTCATGGAAGCCCTTAGTTTTCTTTTGTAATCAATGAACTGATTCTCCTTATTCTTTTCTTGAAACATCCTATACAAAGAATGATACAATGAGATTGGCGAGTAAGGACTCATTTCAAATGAAATTCAGTCAAAAGATGTGAACATTCAAAACTTTAAAACTTTCAATTTACTATTTTTATAAATTCAACTAGTTCCATGAATTTTCTAGCGCTTGTCGAGCATTAAACATATCTTTCACATGAGCATTACACATATCATTAAACATTTCTTTCAATCTTATGAATTATGATGATTTTTCATTGGACCATTAAATACGAATTCAATTTCCCCTCCTTGAGCACCTTGGAAGCGTATTTTGTACATTATTGTATAGCTGACGCCATAAAATTAGGCGGTTTCGTCTGCTCGTTGTGCGCTCCATTAACAGTTGATGGTTAATCAGTAAAATGGATAAACAGTTAACAGTTAATCAGTTACTGATGTTGACAATATTGAAGGTGTCATTATTTAGGTATACCTAGATGATGTTTTCAAAATTAGGGTAAACAATACACGCTTTACTTCAGCTGTTGAGTCTGTCCAAGCAAAGAAGACATTCTGGCAAAATGACTCCAGCTCGGTTGATATTGGTTCTAAAGTTATAAATTTGGTCTCAAATTGTAGAAAACATTTTGATCTACAATTGAAGACCAAATTTATTCTAATGTCTTCTTTGCTTCAACAGACTATATTAACAACACGGTTACATCACGTAAAAGAGACAAACTAAACCGCCTAATTTTTTGTAATCAGCTATAACTGGTTCACTGATTGTTTTATCATATAAAATATGAACATGAACCACCTTGGAACTATTCATGTATTGATTAAGAGCGATAACAATACACAAAACCCTTGCAATCGATTCACACAATTTCCTTTACTATAAATTTATAAATTATTATGCGAATTTCTAAACATTCGCTGTTCATGTTCTCTCGAGTTGAATAGCAGAATGATACATATCAATGTTTGTTTAGGTTCCATTTCGGCTTATCAGATACAGAGCACAGCTATTTTGCATGATGCCTATTGACCAAATAGTGTATTGAACATTCCGGTCCGGCCTGAGTAGGTTCTATCTCATCCCAACAATGTTTCAGTAGTCTGTGCAAGAAAAGAATACATTCTGGCAAGATGGAAAAATAACTCTAACTCGATCAATATTGGTTCAAAAATGATATGTTTGTCCTTATTCGTAGGAAACATTCTTATCTACAATTTGAGACAAAATGTATAATTTTTTAATCAATACTGACCGAGCTGGAGTCATTTTCCCATCTTGCCAGAATGTCTTCTTTACACGTATGCCTCCTGTTTGTACACCTGCTCTGCGTCCTATGTTGGTTGCTGGTAATTTTAGGCGCTGCTGGGTGGTGGGGGAGGATGGTTATCGGCAACCTCTGTAGTGTTATTGCATACCACATTTGCCAATCATGTCCTCGCATCCTACATGCAGTATGTTGTTATCAATATCGTTGTTGTGGAGTTGGAATTGTTATAAAAATTGTTTTGTAAGTTTACTTCAAATTCATTAAATTTTACATTAATAACAATGGTCGTTTCATCACTAGGAAGATTTGATCGGTTATTTCGATATTTAAATCGGTGGTTTGACAATTAAATATCCTGTCTTTTCATTTATGATAGGTTTATCGGCTGATTAGAATTTTTTATTATAATATTTTGATCATTTTCAAAAATTTTTCAAATACCTACTACCAAAGCATTCAGCTCCTACGCAGTACTGTGCAGGGTCCTCGCGTGGGTTGTGCGGAATGTACGTCCGCTCAGGGGGCCGCGGCCAAGGGGCGCCGTGGCGGCTAGGTCAAAACGGGAATTTTAAAAATTGAAATTATTAGAATATTTTTCTTTCTGTTTGAAAGATAAAATTTTTACACAAGTAATTATTTTCTCTGTATCATCTCTTTGCATTAACGTACTCGTATAAATGAACTTTCGCTACAAATCATAGGAGAAAATTCAGTAGGCGAAGAAATCAAAACTTCCAACTATCCTTTAAAATTTCTTATTCTTTCTCTGATTCTTATGTATTTTGTCGTATTTTTTATGTATTCTTATGCATTGGAACGTATCTTATTCTTATACTATATAATTATTATCTAGTACTTCGAATGCGATCAATTTAAGCTTATTGTTCTTTAAATTTGATTGAAACTTTACCCTAATATTTCTACTGAATCGTTGTAGTTTTTCAAACTATCTCCTGGCGGTGAATAAACATAAGTAGTTTGAGTTCTACATCATCTTATTCATCAAATGAGATAAGAGAGGATTAATTCCTTAAGAGAGGATAAGATGAGAATTCGAAATCATATTTTCATCTCATTTTATACAGCATAAAACTATTGAAGTCTAGTACTGGCCTTGATGACACGATGTAACGCTGAATCTAAATTCTAGAGTTAAATCCTTCAAGTATAGTCTGGCCAAGCAAAGAAGAGCCTCTGGCAAGATGGGAAAATGACTCCAGCTCGGTCAATATTGTTTCAAAAATTATTGATTTGGTCTCAAATTGTAATTCTCTCAGCTAATTTTACATAGGAATTGATTATTTAAGAACCTCCTTAAAGCCTCTAAAAAATTATAAAAATTAATATATTTTGAAAAATCTCAATTTTCCGCCATTGTTATCTCGTTTTTAAACCAAAGCATAAACCAAAGCGTTTTTGGGGGTTGGTCCCATGGAACTTTTTTGTCTACTTGTTGTAAGGATTCAGACTGAGAAGTATTGCACATTCCTCCTGAAACACCCTGTATAAAAATTGAATAATCAAAAACTCGCCGAAAAATGTACCGTTTATTAATATTACAGAACTTTAATTCCCAATTTCCGTGGATCACCATAAATATTCAAGCATTAATCACTTGATGATAAAGTACGGTACAATGTTACAGTTTTGCTCTATGTAGATGTGTTTCTGTTACGCATTTGCTTATCACTTATCTGAATCTGAATCACGTATTTGAATACGTTCTAATACTAATACGTAAGGATAAAAAACAATTGATTGGAATACATTATAATTAGCAAGTCGTTTTTCTAAATTCAAAATTGTTTGTCTTCTATTTCGGTGGTAAAAATTAGTTCGAAGATTCACTACATGACATAAATTTGATCTGGACTTTTATTATAAATTGGTTTAGGAACAGTTTTGGGCATGATGGCTGTTGTACTAGCCTTTTTTTATTGATTGAATAAATTATCATCTTTTTCTGCCTCACTCTTGTATAGCTCGTGACAACGAAACTGGCAATTGGTGATTTCAGCCAAACGACTCGCAATTTCACTCTCTGAGACCTATTACATACTGTCCTTACAGAACTGATCATTAATGACAGTCATTGGCCAACTGCCAAGCCCGTTGACACCAACTATACTATGCTGAGTAGTTCACACATGAAATTTTCTCCAGAAACCGTGTGACCCCCAGAACATGAATAAACATCAACACTTGGCAAATTGTTGTCAATGGACCTGTAATTGTTTCTCTCTCTCTCTCTTTCTCCCTATCACTCTCTATCTCTTTCTCTCTTTCAGCAGCCTGCTCTCAGGCTAGAAAAACAATTGTGTGTCGACCAATGTTTACTTATCTCCTGCAAATAAACAATACTGTACGCGTGTTTGTTGGGAAACGCCCATGGTAACTCGAAAACGGTGTCATCTCATTGGTACATTCATGCTCGTGACACTCTCTCCCTATCTCTTTCTCCATCTCTCTCTTTCTCTCACTCTCTCTCTCTCTCTCTCTCTCTCTCTCTCTTGCCTATTTTCTCTCTCTTCCACTTTTCTTCTCTATATCACTATTCCTCTTTATGTGACATTCGAATGATACTGGCGAGGTCGAGTATTAGAAGAAAAATAAATTCATGAACCCGTTTCACTCTTTTGTTATCTTTTCAAATTTGTACGGCTTTTCCATGATATTTTACTAGTCACTTGGCAACTGAAAGAGAGCTAGATTGAATCTATCAATGGATCAGATTTATGTTTCTTTTGTGAAACGGTAACTTTTTGATATCTTGTCCTAAATTTGTTCATAGTAGTTGTTGGATCAATTTGTATATTTTTATTTAGAACCGTGGTAATTCTAAAATATCGTGAAAAATACAGGAAATTTAGTTTGTTTTGGAAATGTGAAACTTTTTAGTGGTTATTTTCATTCTAAATGAGTAGCAGATAAAGTGTTATTCTGATTACTATAAAATTTGTTGAATTTTAGTTTCTGAATGCTTAAACGCTCAGATATATACTCTTGATAATATCTAAAGACTTCCATAGTAACTAAATCAAGTAGATTGTTTCCAAATTGAAATTGTTATTCTATTTTTATGTTATTCATCAAATATAACAAGACACTAAACAACTTCAATGATCTGTTATCTCGGTCTTGCGGTTATGATATCAAGCGTAACATGATTCTCTCATTAGAAAAGAACGAAGTTTGAGAACTGAGATTTTAAAATCAAGGAGAGTAATAAAGTTAAGTAAAATCAATGGCAAATAAAGCTATATTATTCTGGTCTCATATCTTCACTACCTACGATGGTCTTGTAGTTTTCATGATTCAATGTAAACCCATCACCAATATTACAGTACTATTAGTACTATTGAAGAATTGACGAAAACAACAATTTGAAAATTCATAGAGTGTTCTATGCCTACAACGTTTTATTTATTCTAAGAATTTCAACTCTCTGAGTTCACAACTTCCTGTTCATATAGTTTCTATTGCATTAAAATGCTCGAATTGAACTTGATGAATTCATTAACTCTATTCATTATAATATTGAACTAATTTGAAGCTGAAGCAATCAAAGCCAACAACTTTTTGTCAAAGAATCAATAAATTATTATTATTATGAATATAACTTAATCGACTTGATTTTAAATGTAATGCTGCCATAGATAATAGAATCAACACTGAAATTTCTCTTAATCGCGCCTAGAAATCAATATCCTTACTATGTTCTGTAACAAACTCTACAGTTTACATTGTAATTTGGAGTTCAACTTCGGTGATTTGTCCAACTAAAGATAATGTTCGTTCAACTTTGATAATAAATCTGGTTCAAGTACCCGCTCACAAGTACTTCAGTTACGCAATAATTCATTTACAATTCCAGTGATGAATGAATTGCTTTAGTAATCTATAGAGTAAGAGGCCGTCATGAAGTGGGACTGATAAGAACTTGAGGATAGAGTCTCGACTGATAACGCATGCCTCACACGATCCTCCACTTATCATTATCATCGTAGTATAGTCTGTCTAAGCAAAGAAGACATTCTGCCAAGACGGGAAAATGACTCCAGCTCGGTCAATATCTATTGAAAAATTATAAAATTGGTATAAAATTGTAGGGAACATTCCAATCTACAATTTGAGGCTAAATTTATAATTTTTGAAACAATATTGACCGAGCTGGAATCATTTTTCTATTTTGCCAGAATGTCTTCTTTGCTTTGACAGACTATACAGCAGCCACTTTGAAATGCCAACTTTCTTTCGAGCATCCATTTTGCGTCCGGTTGTAGTGCAAGCTGCTAAGTGGAATCAAACAGCGATCTACAAGACTGCTGGGAAAGTTATGTCGGTTTTAAGCCAACATTACAGTAAGCAAACACAATATTTTGTAGCAGAATGACGCTCGAAGCCGTAAAGCCTGTAAAACGTATTTTATGGCCTACACTTCTTTTGACTTTTGAGATCGCTCGTATATTGCTGGCAGCAATTATTCTGCCTGACGTTTCAATCATTGAACAATACGTTTGATCACCAATGTTTTTTCCTATTCAATCTGAATGATTTTAATCAACATTGTTTTAGAAATATTATTGTGCATGATTTCTGAAATTTTATTCCAAGTTTAAGATCTGAACCTTCCATGGAGGGAAACTTAGGAGGAAGAAGTAACTGCGTGTCTCACAAGCAATAAAAATCAATAAAAAATTATTATTGATTCTATTGTTTAGTTAAACAGTAACTCAGATTCATCAATACTCAAGTAACATTTAAAATAATATCACCCAAGAAATCTAGCAGCCCCCAGTATTATCGAATTTAATGTTTTCTGTGATTAAAGATGACTGATGCTATTTTATATGAATAATAATATAATTCTATGCAATTATATTCTTTCTCAATCTTAATACTCTTCATCTCTCTGTTACTATAATAAGAGGGGTACTCACGATGTCTTATTGAGTGTGTTAACATGCCATTCAGATAAATAATAGCACATTTGGAATAATAGCACATTTGATATAATAGCACATTTGGAATATGAACTAAAATTATATAATACAGTATTTAATATCATAATAAGTCTAATTAGTCTGAAATTCCAAAATAAGTCTAAAATTCGACTACCTGATAACTGAAATAAGAATTTGTTACGAAGATTTTCTTAGTATCTTTTTCTCGAAGTATTTTACACTATTTATCTAATTTGAGGACCATTTCATGACCACACTCTTATCAGCTTGTTTGTGACGTTCCACTTTGCATCTAAAAGTGAGCAACAAATTTCATCAAGACTGCATCAAGATCACATCGCATCCGTTTATCATTTGTTTTCAAGTTGTCCTAATCAGAATTTCTTCTTATCTCTCTCCTACTTCGTTTCTCGGGTTTTCTTTAGCTTTTCTTGACTGTAGAGTCGCCCGCCCGTCAGCTGGAGAAACTTTCAAGATATTTTTTATGTACGGTTTTTTCGGTACGTCTGCTCACTCTCTCCTGCTTGCCGCAGCTTCTCTGTTGCAAGACAGTGTCTTCTAGCTAGATTGATGACCTGCTTCACTTACAAATAGCTATTGCCGGTTTTTGTCTCCCTCTGTTCTTGCTCACATTCATCCCATCTTCTCAAAGATGAGATGAGCTCCTGTTCTGCACACCTGAGTGAATGAATGACTTCCGCTTCAACTTACACCTCTGTTTTTACTCTCAATCTCTTCTCTTACTCTCTCAATCGTTTTATCTTCTTTTTCTCTCTCTCTTTTCTCTTTCTTTCTCTCTCTGTCTTAGGGTTGTGTGGTAGAGAGGACCAAGAGTCCTAACTCTGCCCTTAATAAAGGCAATTTATCTATCTAACTATCTTTCACCCTCTACTACTCTTTTCTCTCTCTTTCTTCCTTTCTCGCGCTCCCTATCAATCTCCTTCATTCGTCACCTTTTTGTTTTTCATCTCATAGCTTGAATTCAACCCTTCATTCACTCTTATACTCTCTATATCCCTTCATTTCACCTTTCTATAATAAACTCTAGGACCAAACTCATGATCATATCTAATGTCAACCCTATTATTATCGATATCTACAAAACCTAGTTCAACTGTCATAATATGAAAGAATTAAAGAAAATTATTAGTTTGTGAATCTTTTAGTCCATCAAATTGGAAAACTCAACACCTAAATTTCTCAATTACTTACAGAAACATTGAAATTTCTTTCTTTCTTCATAACTCGTCTATGGCTATTGGCTATGATAGTGCATTGATAATTGATTAGATGTGTAGGTAAGTACAACTACTTCTTTCTGGGCCAATTAAATTAAATTGAAAAAAATGCCTGGATTATGATTGGAAGTCTACAAAGAACTAATAACATGAATTTTGAATGAATAAATTATGGAGTCCAGTGTGCCGTAGAAAAATATTTCTCTACTACTGATCCTTACTAGTAGTATTTCGTTTTGGATTTGGACTGGAATAGACTACAACATGCTATATTAGACAAGGATAGACTAGAATAAGCATCCATGCATCATCATCTTCTCAGTTCCTATTGTCATGCAGTCAGAATAGCTCATTGGCTCTAAATGATGTCTTCCTCAATACAACGCAGAAGGAAACAGTTTCTCTCTAAATGATGCTTGAGCTATTAAATTAACAATCTCTCAATTGTACCAGAATGTCCGCTGAAAATGGTAAAAAACAATTTACTTTTGTAGATTGTTCCATTCTGTTCTGAGTAGTTGTAATTATTGTTCAGTTTTACTGTCGGGACAACCATTTAAGATTTATATGTTGTTTGTACTACTTATTAGGTTTATGAGCATTGGTTAACTGTAGCCTATTAGAACAGAAAATACGAGTGGTTTATGAATTAAAGATTTTAAGTATTAGTACAGGAAAAACAATGCAGTAGAATCATAATTATTGTTCCGTTTAAAGTGCTGTCTGAAATTCAAAGGAATAAGCGCAAGCTGAGAAGATACGTCATTACAATGTAAAGTGTATTGTAACTGAGTGTCTTCTCAGCTTTCACGAAATATAGCAACGGTTAGGCATGATGGTGATTGTTGGAAGTTAATTTTTTGTTCTAACATCATTCAACTATTTTTATAGTCGGCCGGGTTGGCCGAGTGGACTGGGGCGTTACAACCTTCAGCCAACTAGCACTACCCGGTCGTGGGTTCGAATCCCACCAGAAGCATGGTCGTTTATGCACCTCATAAATCACCCTCGCACACTTCATTACCTACGCACAAGTAGAATTGATGGGGCATCATCCGCAATGAAAAAATACTATATTTTTAACATTTTGAAACGTTGTATTCCAATTAATTGATTAATTACAATACATTGGCCCAACCTGTTTCCAAAATCATTTATAAAGCTTATGCAGAATGTCAGGCGGTTTCGTTTTTCTTGTACTTGCCAACAGCTGATGTAAAGCATCTTTGATTCCAAGAACATCATAGCTAATCATAGATTCCAAGAGTCATAGCTAATTGACAACATTAGCTGTTGGAGCGCTGAAAGAGCAGACTAAACCGCCTAACTTTTAGCGTCACCTCTACTTGTCTAGTCTCACATTCCAGATTCATAAATAAGTTTTCACGATGCACTTCCTAGTCTATTCTTCATTTAAATAGATCTATAGTTCTGCCAAGAACAGAAGAGCATTTTGCAAGATGGCATACGGATGAGAAAGTGTAACTACGCATGCGCAGAACTGAAATTTTCAGGGTAAAATCACTTCAGCCAACCTACCGTTTTACACTAATCATAATCATAATATCAATGTCACGAATAAAAATATTTTTTATTCATTCTTTTATTTTATTATTGACAAATCTTATGATTTGTTCATAACATAATTATGAACTAGAACAGAAAAAATAGTCTGAGCCTGTACTATTTCTTCCTAAATTTGGTTATGTTAGAACAATTTTCATTTCGACTACTGGCAGCAGTGAATGGCAGCCATGTTGGCGAAGGCTCTTCTGTGCTTGGCAGAACTATATTTTATGAGTTCATCGTTTTGCGACCAAGAATTAAATTTCAATTTCTCATTCTCCAGCTCTCCACACGAATAACGCGAGCCATAAATTATTAATTTCTTCCCATTATTAAAGCCGTGGAATAGACTTGTTCGTATACAAACAAACTTCCATTTGTTCGAATTGGAAACCTGCAGAAGTAAAGATTGCAGTAAATGCCGGGCAGAATTTGGACGAGTGCCACCTAATGGTGGAGCTATAGTCTGTCCAAGCAAAGAAGACATTCTGGCTGGATGGGGAAATGACTCCAGTTTGATAAATATTCGTTTAAAACTTATTAATTTTATCTCAAATTGTAGATAACATTTTGATCTACAATTTGAGACCAAATTTATAATTTTTGAACCAATATTGGCTGAGTTGGATTCATTTTCCCATCTTGCCAGAATGTCTTCTTTGCTTGGACGGACTATTGGATCTTCCGCTGTTTCTTTCCACCATTAAAACACGCGAAAGGTCAGTGGGAAATCGATAGAGCCAAAGCCAACCATTGAAGATGCAACATCTAGTCGTAAAATACGTCCCATTCTGTCATCAAAGAACAAAACACAATTCGAAACGTATCGATCACATATAACATGCTTGGCGACGACTTAAACACTTTACAATTCTCCTTTCGCTTCGAGACATCCATCCGTTAGATTAGAACTGATGATTTGTGTGGGGAATGTAATGGGAAATGCTATATTAAAAGGGTACGCGGATTGCAATGAATGAAGACATAAATAACGTACATCTAATGGATTAGAACACAGCATGTGTTTTTGGGAATGAGGTCAATGTATAGTAGTAAAGAAGTAATGTCTCAAAAAAGTCCAAGGAAAATCATTAGAACACTGGTTGCACGAAATGCAATAAAATCGTGGATTTATAGCGCGAGATTTTTATGTATCCGATTCATTAACTATAAATTCTTTAATCTATGATCAAACTTTTCCTATGATTAAACTTGAGCGACATGAATTGAAGATATTTGAGAAAGCACATTAATGAATCTTCTTGATTGTCTCATTAAACGACTCTGTCCAATGTTGTTGTTTTAAATTTAGGTTAATTAATGAGACTTAAGGTTGAATTTTAATGTATCTTCTGCAAACGGCCATTAGTATTTTTATTTATGTATTCTCTTTGAAGATGTATTTATGTATCTGCCTATCTGCCTGGAAATGAAGACTTTCAAACAAAACTCGACCCCGTCCCCGATTATTGTGGCGACTGGAGAGACATCTTCAAAGGGAATACATGAAAAGAAACATCTCTTCAGTTGTCTCAATAATCGGGGTTAAGTCTTGTTTGAAAGACTCCTTTTCCAGATATTTCATGTTCCAATTATTATCAACTTACAATAATAATGTAAGCTGGGTATTATCAAAAAAATATCAGCTTAGAGGTCTGTACTAAAAATCCATTTACGAGTAGGCCTATTACTTTTCATTAATTTTTCATGTTCCTTTTTAATTCTCTTCTCTAACGTTTCATTCATCGAATACAAAACTAACTTACTCATGATCCAAAAATGTTCATTATGACACAAATGTCACATTTAGATTTTAGATCTGAAATGAATTATGGTGACGTCAGATATTTTCAATTTACGTCTAAGGCTCTATAAATACCTAATCTTTATAGTTCCTCATTTACGGACATGCCTGGATTGAAAATTCTGAAGAACTCATCACTAATGTTAGTTGCACGTAGACTTTTGGTTTGTGAATTCTATATGACGTCAGACGTTTCAAATCTACATATTTCTGATTTGTAAATGCTGTTGATGACGTCAGTCTGATCGCACTCGAAATGCCTCTCGATAATCTGTTTTTGTGCGTTGACGGTGTTTGACGTATTCCGATTGGATTCAATGTAATAGGGTTAACAGAAGTAGGCGATTGCAAATTATTGACGATATTGCTGCGTTCACCTAATTACTTGAACCAAAACCGTTGGCACAGTCTCTCAACCTGTTGATTATCCATTTTAGCAACTAATTGATCATTTCGCAATTGAAGAAGTTCATAATTTCATAATTTCGCCCTGGAAGATCAAAATATCCTGTTTCCAACCATTTGTAGAATTGAATTATCAGTCATCTAGATTAGCTCTGCATAGATAAGTTATCTACTATCTAGATATTAGATAAGATATCCCTAATCCGTGAGTTACTGGTAAAACCTTTAAAGTTTCCGAATCTTCAATGTGATAAAGACTCTCAACATATCAAATTTTTTATATGTATGAGAATAAAATGAATAATTTATTTCATTTATTGGTCTAATAAATTTTATTAAACTGATTCTTCTATTTTCATTGACCTACTGTTTTTGGAAATTTTCTCAGTTTTCATGCTTCCAGCTCAGATCTTATAATGACATGTTCTAATTAGTTCTTTCATTCTTAGACCTTAGTGAATGTTGAAGTCATCGCGATGTGAGAAGTAAATTTAAAAGTCAATCTCGATATCTCATGAGATATTCGAGGTCTTCATTTAGATCCATTTCTAAATCGACCAATTAATTATGAATTATTGATGAACTTGGTATTAATTTTAAACAATCAAATTGGTAGGAAGTTTCTTTCTACCTTCCTAAGCTCATGAGTTGACTCATTCCTAATTAATTGACTTGAAGAAATTCCAAAGTTAAAAAGGGTTTTCCAATAACTTATGTTCCAGTATGGATTCTGAGCGATAAAATTATTCCTATCAACAAATATCGATTTATAATTTTGTTATTCCAAACTAAGCAGAAGTACAAGTTTAGATTGTTTTGTCTAGAAGCAAGGATTATATGAATTAAAAAATTTACCCTATATACATTCCTAGTGTGAATTTGTTTGAGATTCTTTTCAACGCTTTGGTTATTTGAAAATTAGCAGATTCTTTCTTGTGTAGAACGTCGGACTCATTATTCCACTCAATGACATTGAGATTTATTGTATGGAATGAGCGGAGTATATAAGGAAAACAGTCACTCGCCTTTTGAGAAGTAAAGGCAGAAGCAGGGCCGGGATTTGACAGAGCTATCTTTTTAAAGCCTATCCATTCATCTTTCATCATAACGCTGTCAAGGCATCAGCTTATGGATTGATACCTTCTTGTTATTATGCCAGAAAGCTTTCAACTCGTCTGCTCAGCCGAAATAGATGAACCATTTTCAGATCTACAATTTCACTTCGAAGCTGAGATTTCCTGCTTCTCCTTCCTATATCCCAGCACCTTATTTACGTCTTCATTTCTATGCTTGGCATAAGAAAAGCGTGGGTTTCTACTTTCTTCACTTATCAAAAGAATCTCTTTGAAGAAATTGGAGTTTTTACGGTATTGCTTGAACTAGTGCAATTGAGTGGTTTGGTTTATCCATTAACTTTGTTTTTAGACGGCTTGCTTTTCGTTTATCAGTTTGTTGACCTGTATAATTTTAGTTCATATTGACAAAATTTTTCCATTTTAAACCCTGATATACTCCTTGTCTTCATCACAAATTTTTGTTAGTCCACATTAGCCATATTTCTTTCATTTAAGATACTGGTATACTCCTTGGTGTTTCCTTTATCTCGGGGCTACTTTTATCACTGATTTTCTATTTTAAATAATAATCTATTTTGCATTCGAAAATGGCTATTAATAGTGAAAACATGTAATACTTTAGTAAAAAATAATTGAAAGGCTACTGTGATATTACTTGAAATAGAATATCAGTGGTATACTCCTTGTTTCACCAGAGTCTAATTCAAATTATTAAATTATGAATTGACAAATAACCTTATCAATGATAAATTATGAACCAACCACGATTTCATTAAAAACTTCAATTAGAAATATATTTATCGTTTTGCTAGAGATTGTATTAATTTGAACTTCCATTCTAGCTAGATTGTACTGTAAATAATCTTGTAATTTTGTTCAAGGATGGATAGAAAATGCCTCTATTTATAATAAATCAAAATTATACAATACAATCATGCTGGAAAATATACAAAATTTTATGAAAACAAATTAGAATGATTGCCATCCCATTTCAAGGGAACTGATGTTATAATTGGATTTATTGTGCTTGAAAATTTATTAGCTAAAGGATTGAATTCCTTGTTTGACGGAGAATTCCCATTCACAGTATACGTATTTGTAACAGTCGTGATAGTACTGCGTTGTAGTTGTAGAGATTCAAACAATGAATATCATCACATCGTGAATGGTAAAGTACGCTATTTTATCAGTCAATCTACATCTATAGATGCCTTGACAGCTTACATCTATCTATAGCTATGCTATCAGTCACGCTAGCTTCGATTTGCTTGAATTCGGAATTGAGGTCGAATGCTAGCCTAATTAATTATTCATCGGTATGTCTTCTGTGACGAGAAGGCTTGAAATATCATTAATATTGTACCCATGTTCCCAAATTGAGAGAATAGATGTGCTTGTTTACTATTGCCGTATTCGTGTATCTGCTTTTCATGGTTATTTACATGTTCAAGGTAGTTTTTTATTGGATTTGAATCTATTACTACTACATCGATTCCAGCTTGAGCTAATGAAATTGATAGTTCAATAGCTCCCAGTCCTTTCTAGAAGCTTTTATCCGAAAATATTTATTTATTAGTTGTGTAGATATCTTGTTATTCAAAATGTGTAATTATTTTACAATTTTTCATTATTAAAACTCGTTCTTGCTCGATTGTGCGCCATCAAAATTATTACATTTTAAAACCGAGCAAGAACTCGGTTATAAAAAATATAATTATTGTTACCATCAAAATGTGCAAAGACCACCATGTAGAGGTCATCAAAATCATTCAAGATTCATGTAAAACCCTTCTACCGTATACTAAAAAATATGAATTCAATCCAAATAATTTCACTTACAGTTCTGCTTTTGACCGTTTCTATAAGATAACACTTTATGTAATTGCTAATGAATTCCTGTCTTTCGGAGGAGACGTAAAGCCGTCGGTCCTGATTGCCTCAAAAGCAGTCATCATCTCTCATCTTCACCCCTCTCATTACCAACGCACAGAAAAATTGTTAATGTTTCACACGTGAAAAAATTGTGAATGTTTCATTTATTAATTAAATATTAATACTTCAATATTTGTTCTACTCCTGATATCAAGTAGAGTTTCTTTATTTTTAATTGTACGTCTCAATCAACGCTAGATCGTAGATGAAATAAGAAATTTACAAGTTAAAGTGAAGTTGGAAATTTGAAATTTTGTTATAAGAGTCAATACTGTTTTTTTCATAAATTTTCGGTTTCCTATTACTGTATATGAAGTAGGAGATCGACTAAGGTTAGACATATTTCATTTGAATATTGAATACAAATATTGCATAGTGAATAGTATCCTTCTAACTGTAAGCTATTCTATGCATATTCAAGATATCATATAACAATTAATTTCAACAATAAATAACAATTAAACGTGCTGTAATAATAAAGGGTAGGCTACATGCTATTTGCTGCTGGAATAGTAGAGAATATTCCTGTATTAATTGGAAAAGAAACATGCACCTAGGGAAAATACTTGAATAGTTGAGTTTGTGCAGTGCTGTACGAATTTCAGTTGCATTAGTACGCTATTATCAGGCCGGAAAATACGTCATAAGATGCATGTGGTGCATGCGTCAGTCGTGAATAGTATAGCGACGCTTTGCACTGCTAGCGTTTGTCCAAGCAGAGAAGACATTCTGGCAAGATGGGAAAATGACTCCAGTTTGGTCAATATTGGTTCATAAACGAGAAATTTGGTCTCAAATTGTAGGAAACATACTAGTTTATAATTTGAGACCAAATTTATCGTTTATGAACCAATATTGACCAAACTGGAGTCATTTTCCCATCTTGCCAGAATGTCTTCTTTGCTTGGACAGACTATAGCGTCATGTGCTGACGCTGACGCGCTAATGAACGGGATGCTCAATTTAAGCGCAGCAGCACCTACATCAGCAGGTAACCTGACGTTAATTAGACTCCCCTCAACCCCCTTCCCACCTAATCCAACCCCTATCCACCCTATTTCACACCAGAACTCCCCGATTAAGATAGCTCTTGTGCTTCCATGCCACCACTAGCCTATGGCATGGACTAATCATACATACTTGGTCATATAATATATGTGACTATACATATATAGTTGGTCTATGCCTATAGCAAGCAGCAGACGCGAATCTCATACGGTACAGTATAGTCTGATCGAGCAAAGAAGACATTCTGGCAAGATGGGAAAATAACCCCAGATCGGTCAATATTGTTTCAAAAATCATGAATTTGGTCTCAAATAGTAGAGCAGAATTTTTCTTCAATGAGAGACCAAATTCATAATTTTTGAAACAATATTGACCGAGCTGAAGTCATTTTTCCATCTTGCCAGAAAGTCTTCTTTGCTCGACCTGACTATACCCACTGGTAGACTAGTCACTAGGCTACCACGTTTCACATTTCAACGCCCATCTACTGTGATTTCTGAACTATGTACTCTCATTCAACCGTTGATTTTATCGACTGATATTATCGTAATTACGATTGTTCTAATCGCTCCAGGAAAAAAATCAAATTAAACTTGTTGAGGCAGCATAACAACTTACATAGATAGGTTTAAAATACAATAATACTCTTTCAAATTCAATAATTTTCATACGGACCACGCAAATTGAAATTTTGAGTCAATACTGTTTTGGTACCTACTAGTTTTTTTTTCTATAAATTTATTTTTTCAATGTTATTTTTTATTAATGGATTAATTTTATATTATTTAAAAATTCTTCGTTTTTTTCTACTGAAACTCCATTTTTTATAAAGAGGAGTTTGGTCCAAATCAGTTCTAGCCTCTGCTTAAACAAAACCTTCTAAAACATCGAATAGTAATACAAGTAATAGTAGTGTTGGCTGTAATGCCTTGCGAGATCATAATCTTAAGTTCCAAATAATAAGTGTACTTTAATTCGCTTGGTAATTCTACGAGTTCCGGTTCAATAGTGATATAATTCGAATATCTTAGAATAAAGATTGTTAATAAAACTTTACTATAAATTGAACGGAACAGTTCAATTAACTAGAGTATCTAGTTACTCCTTGTACGCTGAAGATATGGCTTAGTGCCACGAAACGCGTTCGACAAGCAACAAATTAGTGAGTACTGTTGTTAAAGTAAAAGTTGTTAACATATTTACCAAGTTATAAGTTAATTATCATAAAAAATTCAAGTAGGATGAAGGCGAAAGAAGAAATTTAACAGGCAAGATTAATATAACCATAATATTTACCAGTGATAACTGGTCTCTCAATTTTGGTAAGCTCGATATTTGTTCATTTCACGTCTGTCACACGCGTATCTCATGAATAATTTGTAATGTTTGGAAATTATTCAATTGTGAGGCTTCTGTTGGAAACGGCACTCAAGCACGTATCGACACTTTGCACCTACTGATCCATGTAAATGTTCATGGCAAATCGTTATTTGCCTTGTTATTCAATTATCCAACGAAAAGCCCCACTACATATAGAACGTCATGAACTGTTTTTCAGGCTCACACTGTTTTTTTCCTTACTTCTATTGTCCTTACTCATAGTTTTATCCACCGGCAAGTCCGTCTTATATAAGAAGTCCAAGCAAAGAAGACACTCTGGTAAGATGGGAAAATGAATCCAGCTCGGTCAATATCAGTTCAAAGATGATAAATTTTGTCTCAAATTGTAGAAAAATACTGCTCTACAAATTGAGACGAAACTTAATTTTTTTTAACCAATATTAACCGAGCTAAAGTCATTTTCCCATCTTCCCAGATTGTCTTATTTGCTAGAACAGACTATACCATAGCACGTGATACGTTTGTGAAACAGGTCACTAAAGGCGGGAAAGTACTACAACAGCGGAATAGTAAAATGTAATTTTCTTCTTGTGAAAGAAAATTCAAGCCCCCTTGGGAAAGCATATGGTCAGTGCTGAAGTCTCTTAGGCTCTTTTCTTTTATCCTCACCTCTTTTCTGCTATTCTATCCGTAACAACTGTGTTTCTCTGCTCTATAAAATGAGTTAACTATTTCCTTTCCTTTGCCTGTGCGTAAATTGAAACTCGAACACCCATTTCCCAAGATGTGGGATGAGATCAAAATTGGAAAATCATTGTGTAATATGGGTTTCTTTACCATTCAACCTCAATTTATTTGTGCAAGAATCATTACATTGTGGCTGAAGTAAACATTACTTGAATGAACATCCCCATCAATAAAAGTCATAATATAGTCATTATTATATACCCAACCTTAAAATATTACAGTATTTAATCATGAAAAGGTGGCTGGAATAAACATTACCTGAATAAACTTAAAATGTATAACCACATAATACCCACACCAATAAAAATCATAATATAGCTATTATTTCACACCCAACCTTATAATATAACATTATATTGTACTGTTTTATATTTTAAAAACATTCATTCATTTGTAAATATGACCTTGAGTTGTTATGTAATATACTATGACTAGGATATACGAGCATTATCTCTTCATAACTCTCACTCTAATAACTATGAAAATCCATTCAAACAACATACTGGTTTTTCTTGAAATTAAAATCTCTTTGATCAGATTAAATAGAGGATACTGAGAGCCATTTAAATTGCAAATTAAATGGACGCTCAATTAATTCAGTACTAATCCTCTTAACACTGGCGGCTCGTGCCCACGAAACAGGTGAAGCGCTGTACAGTAAAAGATACGGGCACTTCACCTGTTTCGTGGGCACGAGCCGCCAGTGCCTCTTAACTCTATCATCTTTCATTTACCTGGCCGATGTTCAAGTAAAGAAGTTTTAAAGTATCGCTCAACATGTCCAATATATTTTCTGAGCTGGTGATTTTCTACTTAATCAGTGTTGAATTTATTGCCAAGCATCTCTTGGCACTAACACTGATTCACTCATACAATCTTACCAGTTGAGGAATTATTAAGCTCGGAGGATTATAATTTTCTTGCTTAATATTCACTTCAAGTATTATGTTTTGGGAGAAATTCTTCGGAATAATACCTGATAATTCAGGTTCTATTTTCAGGTTTGTCAATAATTGGGAACCACGAAAACTTGTTTCAAGTGACAAGAATAAAGTACAAATCTTATTAATTTGAACCTTTATATTTAATTTCATTTTCGAGGTTCACTCAATGTGAGATTCATAAATGGAAATTCTTTCTGGATGATGAAATAATCATTAGGCTATTATTTTCCTGTTTTGTTATCTAATTATTCAATTAAAAAATGTTGTAACTTGTACAAGCTACGTTTTTCCTGCTTTAGTGATGGAGTTGATATTACGGTCGGTCTAAAATTGAAAACCAGGAAAAAACCATACGTAGTACTGTATTGCACTCTATACATTTCATGTTTCAGTTTTTCTGCTTAAATAGATATTGTCTGTCCAAGCAATGAAACCCATCTGGCAAGATTGGAAAATGACTCCAGCTTGGTCAAAATTGTTTCAAAAATTATTGATTGGGTCTCAATCGTTGGAAACATTCTGATCTACAATTTGAGACCAAATAAATATTTTCTGAACCAATATTGACCGAGCTGGAGTCATTTTCTCATATTTTCAGAGGGTCTTCTTTGCTTGGACTGACTATACTTGATCATTTTCAGCCTTACCTTCTATTATTTTTGCTCTACCCTCGTTTATTCAATCTAGATGTATTGGTAAGCAAAGAAGATTCTTTCTTATAAATTCTGCATACTCCATTACGTTTCTTCATTACTTTTAATAAAGGGCATTGCCAATACAAGGAGTTTAGCCAAAATATACATTATTTCTTTTAGAAGATTACTTTCAGCTCTACCATCTATTAAATCTGATCGAATTCCTAGTATTCAATTATTATCATTATTTCTTTGTCTGCATTCCTCAATTATTGTTTTTCCTTAAAGCAATGTTTTCATGAAAAAAAACAATTTTAGGGTTAGCTGCGTGGATTTGGCAGTAATAATAATTCGAAGTAATGAATTAATAGTTATCCAAAGTATAAAGCGTCGCTATCCGTAAGCTGACCACTGATGATAAGAGCATCATTGTGAAATTCTAGGATACTGAGTGGCCTTGTTTGGTTGGGCCACCATTCAAAAGGGTTGGCTACCCTCGTCTATTGAAGCCAGCGTCTCCAAACAGAATAGGAAATTGTTTTCAACCCCAAGAAAGCCCCGTTGAGGGTGTATGAATAATTATTGTTTTATAAGGGAAATTATTGAAGACACTAGGTAAACGAGGCCGACCTTGTACAGTACGAAATTGCTATTAAACTTTGCACACAGACTATGTCCAAGCAAAGAAGACATTCTGGAAAGATGGAAAAATGACTACAACTCGGTCGATATTGTTCTAAAATTATAAATTTGGTCTCAAACCGTAGGAAACATTCTGCTCCACACTTTGTTACCAAATGTATAATTTTTGATTCAATATTGACCGAGCTGGAGTCATTCTCTCATCTTGCCAGAATGTCTTCTTTGCTTGGACAGACTGTACCTTCTTGTGTAGTGGGGTTCTTCTGTAAACCATGAGCACTTGAAAGAGGAGAGATCCATCCCCTCCCCTCACCACACCACCTCTTATTGTGTCCCTACGCGATGATAGAATAGATTACCTACTTAATTCCTTATGTCAATGCTGGGCTTGCCCTTGGCGACATACTAAGTTAAATCCCTTATCCCAATTTTACTCCCCTACCTCACACAATTTATCATCATCATATTCTTCTTCTTCTTTTTTCTTTTCTTCTTATTTTTTATTCTTATTTTTCTCCTCCTCCTTCTCATTCTCCTTCATCATCACCTTTTCTTTTTCTCTTCTTCCTTCTTCTCTTTCTTCTTCTTCTTCTTCTCCTCTTCTCCTCCTCCTTCTCCTCCTTCTCCTCCTCTACTCCTCCTCCTTCTTCTACACCTCCTCCTTCCTCTCCTCCTCCCCTCCTCCTTCCTCCTTCCTCCTCCTCCTCCTCCTCCTCCTCCTCCTCTCCTCCTCCTCCTTCTTCCTCTTCTCCTCCTTCTCTCCTCCTTCCTCCTTCCTCCTCCTCTTCTCCTCTCCTCCTCCTCTTTCTCTTCTTCTTCTTCTTCTTCTTCTTCTTCTTCTTCTTCTTCTTCTTCTTCTTCTTCTTCTTCTTCTTTCTCTCCTCCTACTTCCTCTTCTTTCCGCATCCATCACGACGTCGTTCTCTGTTCAACCCAATTCACTGTTTATTCAGTAGGTTCGCATTATGCAGTGTCATTTGAGATTCTAATCTCTCACGTCTCTTTGCCAGTTCTGCCTCACGAAATTTATTTACTATCTGCCTCTCACCCTTCTTCTTTTTCTCACCATTCGTCCATCTTTTTTCGCCGACAGTTGAAATCCTCTGCTGGAGCAGCACCAGATTCCCGAGCAATTAGTAGCGAATTAGGAGGATTCATAGTTAATCTCCTCAACAATGTCTTTATCTTCTCGACTTTATACAGCTCCCTCTTCCGACTATGTAATGGGCTTTCTCGGTCTGAATTTTGTATTATTTCTGTAATCTGTACTCTGTTACCTACTATTTTCCTTTCGAATAATTATTTGAACTTCTGACATTTGAAATAAGCTACTTTATTGTTCTTTGATTTTTCGCACCAATTACAGCTAGGTCTTCTAATATTGTACTCCCTATTTTCAACCCTCAGAAAAACATTTGTTTTTGTCGTAATGGATAAGTAATAGCAATACATGAATATGGGTATTGGCAATGGATAAAGACAATCTACTTAAATATAGTTGTAAAGTTGGTAGTCAGTTTATGGTATATGTACATGTACATGAACGATGGTACATATATGTACTATGCATATTTGCTTCAGAATTTTAGAAGCACTTTGATAGGGGTAGAAATATGATACCATGAAGAATACCACGTTATAAATTATTTGTTTAATTTTATCGCCCGTTATTGAGTTTCAATATTTTCTGAATAATTCAGAATCATATAATCGAGTTAAAAATCCGAATAATCTTGAAAAATTTCCTGAACCAAAAATATATTCGTGTTAAATGACTTGACCCGCATCATCAGTGTCTTATAAACTTCAAACAAATCAATTTTAATTGCTCTTATCGGGTTACAGTTGGAAGTTTACTGACATTTGGCGTAAACAAGCGAAAACTCTCTGTATATCTGTGAGTATTTCTTGAAATACTTGCCAAGTATCTCGTATTTCGCCGCTTGAATTAGTTTATACGAGATAGGTGGAGTGGAATCTCTCTATGCAATTTCCGTCCGAGAAATTGAAAACATAGCTGACGATTGTGATTGTGATTGTTTTCTGGATTTATTTTTGTACGCTTCAGTAAGCACGCACTCTACTTTTCATTTTCTTCTCTCTTATATTTTCCAGCTCATCTTTGTTTCTTCTTAGCGTGTCATCTTGTCTTGTCTTCAAGTCTTTGTGATTCAGAATTATTTGAGATGTAAAATTTCCATCTAGAGATCTTTCAATCTAGTTTCCTTCTGATCTCTTTTCCTCTTTTTTCTCTAGTGAGAGAATGTGTGAGTTACTTGAAAATATAATGAATTATTAGATCACTGTAGGAATAGATTATTTCATTTACTTCAATAATTCTATGTGTAATATGCATAGGGAACGTTAATATTGCGATAGAATATAGACATCCTTATCAGTACCTCCTTACAAGACAATCAAACAATAAATTTGTTTTTTGGTTTTTAGGGTGATGCCCACATGGGCTCTTGGGCCTGTGCGTGGGTAATGGGAAGGATGACGATTAGATTAGATTAGATTTCTTTATTCATTTAGATAGTAACAGAATATTTATGCTTAGTTTATAGACTACAAGAGTTGCTATTGTATCTATAATTTTTACGTTATTTTTAAGTTATGCACTAATTTCGATATTTTACATTATAATATTCACAGGTTATTCTATAATTCTAAAATCTATTCAACGAAAAGTTACATATGAATGCAAAAATTATTAAAAAAATATCCAAACAATATGCTTCTTGCTTGCAATCTTACTTGTTGTGCATTAAAATATCCAAATGAAAAGGCGAAGTTTGGTCATTAAAATGTCCATTCTTGGGAAAGCATAAGTATATCCTTCCCATTAACACTTGGCCTGTTAATTAGAGATGAATGGACCTACTGCTTTAGGTGGGTTCCGAAGAAGGATGTATTTGCTACTGAGAATGAGGAAATCGGCCCGTTTCAGTTATTGAAGTGGTTATTTGATTCAGTTATTGATTCACCCTCGCCCTACCTAGAGTTCTATTCCGTTTGGAGTGCAGTTAGCATTGTGTATTTGCAGAACAAAGTTCGCTTGAGACGTTGTAAAAGTGTGCTGAAAGGGGTTACGTACAATCGTACATTGTTCAATGGGAAGTTGAAACGACGAATAGTTGGTTCCAAAGAACCTGGCGGTTCAAGGATGACTATAATTGATGCTCAGCTTGTTAGGACAGTCTGCGAGCGGTCTGCGAGAGTGTATCGAGTCTAGATTAACCTCAACACACCATTTCGCTCTTACAGATATCTTTCAGACTGCCCTGACAGAGCTGAGGATTAATAAAAGTCATTCACCAACCACCAGTGTTTTTGACACCAACTATAACTTCCAATCTGGAGCAAGTACGCATCTGTTTGGCGCACTCACACGAATAGCTCGACAAAAATAGCAACAACAAACTTCTGGTGCAATTCTTGCTGCTTTTATCTTGTTTTTGCTGCTTTTCTTTTATTCTTTCCTCGTTTCCACGCGCTTTTACGGCCCGTTTGCACATAAAATATTTCCAAACAGTTTCTTGTTCTTGCTTCCCTCTCTCTCATCTTCGTTTCCTCTTTGCACATTCACTCTTTTACCGTTTGCACATACAATATTTCCAAACAGTTTCTTGTTCTAGTTTTCTTCTCTCTTTTCTTCATTCACTCTCTGCCACCATCCTGCTCTTTCACACCCTGAGATATTTTGTTTGAAATCCATGTGAAGAATAGGAAACTAAACAGAGCCTCTAAACAATTTCATCTCTCAACCTCTCTTTTCTTGTTTTCTATTTCTTTTTCTCTGCTTCTCCTTACTCCTCTCTGTGCCCCTCTATTGCAACTGAGGAGGAAAAGGAGTGTGGGAAAGGTATAAGGAAGCAGAAAAGGAATCAGAATGTTGTAGCAACGATGCTGGTAGAATTTTCGCAGTTGTTAACTTTTATCTATTTTCCATTGTTTGATAATACTCTTGAACAATCGTGATAATATTCTGTTATCGTGTTATGTAATATTGGATTATGTCGCTAAACTATCGATTACCGAATTACTGTTGACGGTCAGGATTGAAAATTGAATATCGGCATTACATCTGTTTACACAATTCATCGTTAATGAGAATTCTATACAGAATATCCTCATACATGGGTGGATCATATCAAATGAATTGTTATCCATTTTCAACATTTCTTAAATCTGCAACACCTCAATTTATTCAAGAGTATTAGCACAGTTAATAAAAACTGAATATAATTTAAAAATATATTGTTTAATTACAATAATAAATTATTTGTTTTACTTTCAGGTAAGTGATCAGAATCATCAGCAAAAGCTTTCATGAAACTGCGGGTATGTCTTGATTATTTTCCAAATAATAATTTCTTCTCGATATTTTTCGATGGTAGGCTATTCCCTAAAACCCCTTCACGATTCGCGAACGAAGTAAATTATTTGGCTAATCAACTGAATTTCCCACTCGCTTAACTTGTTGGTAATTGCTGAATAACTCAGAACCCAGTAATCTATTGCCAGGCAAATTATTAAAAAATTATGTTCTCACTTTTAAGCATTCAAAACATTAATTTTTTCGTAGAGACTGGAAAAATGTCGGACCTCGTTAACAATCAATTAACCTTTTCAAGTAACTTAAAACTGAATATGTTATACATTGTTATCCCTTCATTCAGTGGGTTTCCTCAATAGGGCCTTGTTTAAAACAAACTTGAAAGAATGTTCAAAATAAAAAACAAGAACTAATAATGAAACAAGAACCATAATGAAACACTCGATTTCCAGTTGCAAATTTCCAATTGAAATGAGCCAAAAGAAGGTTAGCTCATTTTATTAGTATGGCGGAAATTTCGTAAAATAGAGAAAAGAGAATTTTTATCTTTCTTGAGTAAATGTCTATAGGCTATAACGTAGTTTATTATTCACTTCTATAGATTCAACCTGTGAAATAAAAAGCTCTGTTGGAATGCTCTGAGAATTTATAATGCAATATTGAGAAAATAGAATCAACATATTCTCAATATGGCGTTGATTCATGAGCATTCCTGTAAATAAAGAATCATAAATTATCTATTTCATTCTTGTGTTGAAAAAACAATATTGCGACTCTCATGAAACTCCCCTCTATCTTTTGGAGCTCAGTAAACAGTGTAGCCACTCAACTTTTGTCTTATTCCACTGCTCTAGTCATGGGTTCAATAGGACTATATGAATAGAATATTCTATTTATCATTTCCCTTTTCAAAGGCCAAATTATGTGCATCATCATATGCGAGCATCGTGTCACCAGTGGGAATAGCATAGAACTATTCAACAAAACGTCTACAAAAGTCTTCCTTTTTCTCCCTTGAACGTCCTCTTTTTTATCGCGCGCAAAGTCAGTCTGCCAGATAGCCGTGAAAAAATGCTTACCGAAGCAGTTCTGATTCTTGGCAGACTGTTATCAACGAAAGTTATGCGCATATTATTTATGACCGTCGCTTGTCTATGGCTGTGGATGGGCACGGAGTGGCTGTGGCATGAAGTGGCGATTACTAAGCTATAGTCTGTCCAAGTAAAGAAGACACTCTGGCAACGTGGGAAAATGACTCCAGTTTGGTCAATATTGGTTCAAAAATTATACGTTGGGTCTCAAATTGTAGGTCAGGATGTTTCCTACAACTGAGATCAAATTGATAATTTTTGAACCAATATTGACCGAGCATGAGTCATTTTCCCATCTTACCAGAATGTCTTCTTTGCTTGTACGGACCATGGTAACTGCCCTGCCGTCGATCGCCTTTTTTACGAGTTCTCTCACTTTTCCAATGGACTGTTCGCAAGCGCAACATAAATATAAATTTGAAAGCTCACTTTCCGGCAACTATAAATGTCACGTTCCAAATAGACTGTCCAAGCGAAGAAGACACTCTGGCAAGATGGGAAATGACTCCAGTTTGGTCAATATTTGGTGAAGAATTATAAATGTAGTCATAACAGTAGAACAAGTTGTTCCCTACAATTTGAGATCAAATTGATAATTTTTGAACCAATGTTGACCGAGCTCGAGTCATTTTCCCATCTTGCCAGAGGGTCTTCTTTGCTTGGACAGACTATACCCATACCCTCATTTTGTTCACAAAGTGCTACTGTTTTTCGGTCTCTGTGTTAACAGTTAAACTGCAATGAAAATAACTCGAAGAATTGAAGTTAGATACAAAAAAGAGGAATCGAAGTTATTACAGCTGGTGCCAAAAATTAATGGAGTTTCGTCTGTTCTTTGTGCGTTTCAACAGCTGATGTTGTCTGCAAATAGTCTGCGTAACTGTATCACACCAGCTCGCTATTTGGTCCAATTACAGTTGAGTTACTACGCAGAAATTGGAACGTACATGAAACAAACGAAACCGCCATAATTTTCAGAACCAGCTATACCTTGAATCATCTAACTTCAATTAGTTAGTAACTATTTTACTAACCTCAATTCTTTGCGTTATTTTCACTGCAGTTTTATTGTCAACACAGAGGACTCTTAAATAACAAATTGAATACCATTGAACTCTATTTTAACTACTGTCGAAGGATGGTTTGCATAGTTTCTGATTTCATAAACCCTCCCAACATCACGTTTCCTTTGTAAATGACACGTTTATCTAAATTACCCTCAGTAAATTATATTTGTGTTTTCTATTGAAATCAATCATTTCATCAACTTCAGTTCTTTATTTTTTTATTCCATCTTATTATCGGTCCTGGTGTACTTTGTATATTGTATCATCATTTACGTGATTGAAGGCTAACAGTAAACAGAAAACTAAAATTTCACAGTAAATCGTATAATCACATCACAGTTGATAGTATATTACTCTCATGTTGAGAGTTCTTTTTCAATCAAATTTCCATTCTGTATTCCTCTAATTGTATCTCGAAATTAACACTGACATTATTCTCACTTTTAATCTAATTACATTTATACTTCTCTTACATGGACATCCACCACTTATCATCTAAAATCCTCTATACAGATTTTTCTCCTGTCGAAATCGAAAATTTCCACTGTCTTGGTCGAAACCAGCAAATTATGTCGGGCATTAATTGTAGGATAGGTTAGTCTGATAGAGAGGGGAGTGGCTAATATACAGAAAACTCTCTTCGGTTCACGCTAACGATGTTTGCTTTTGACGTTGATCTGGCCGACTGGTTGAAAACGCGGCTCAAAAGGTTTACCTTGTTCTGAAGCAGTGGATTAGTATAGAGATGGAGGATTTAGCTCCATTTGCACACACAGCATAACATCATCAATTTCCACGCTGTGAAGCGCTTTCCTTGCCCCTCCGTCCCTCCCCGTCCTATTGATATCTAATCAGAAGCAGAGCGAGGAAGAAACCGAAAGAACAAGAGTGTGAGAGATTGCGATTAAGTGTGTTTTAAAGAGAGTGAGAGATAGAGAGAAAAGAAAACAATGAGAGACTTGATAGGGGTTGTGAGTCGAAATAAGTGTGAACTCGTATGTTTAACAATGAGAGGTATTATTGTCGAACAAAGAAGACATTCTGGCTAGATGGGAGAATGACTCTATCTAGGTCCTTCAAAAATTATAGCAAAAATGTAGAGCAAAATATTTTCTACAATTTCAGACAAATTTATATTTTTTGAATCAATAATGGCCGACCTGGAGTCATTTTCATTTTGCTAGAACGTCTTCTTTTCTTGGATAGACTATTCTCATTTATTCGATTAGATAGATTAAGACTATAGATTAAGTTTATCTAGCCTATGTATTTCATTGAGAATTCTTTATCAATAGAAATAGGAAGAGTGAGAAGAGTTTGAGGGATTAAGGGTGAAAAATAAATGAGTTGGTTTTGAGAGAGAATGAGAAAAACGGAAACAACAAGGATAATAAGGAGTAATTGAGAAAGAGTTAGAGGGGTTGAGAATTGAAAAAAGTGAATGTATTTTTAGAGAGAGCTAAAGAGAGGAGAAGCTACTGTGAAAGAGTGAGAGGGTTGAGAGGTTGAGCTTGGGAGTAAGTATGGGTTTTTGAGAGAGGGTGAGACAGTGAGTGGGAGTGAGTACGTGAGGAAGAGAGGGAAAGAGTGAGCAAATTCGAGATGCGCCATCATTTATCAACTCTTGCAGAATGTTTGCGCTCTCTCGATATCGGTCATCCTTGTTGACCGTCGACGGACGAAACATGTTGACTTTTCCATTGCCATCCTTTTTGGATATCCTATGAAATTAATGATGCTTGCCAATTTCAACGTGTGTTGCATATTATGCCCTATTTTTCATGGCTAACTTTACTAGAGAAGTCTGGCAGATTCTGCTTACTGAATAGATTTTTTGAAATCGACATACTCTATTTAATCACCGAGTGATAGAGATAGCAGATAGTGAAGTGTTATAATCATCGTACTCTGCTTATATTGCCTTTTTCAACATTTTTGGGGAAAACCAACTAAAAAACTATTTAAAAAAAACTCTGTTTCAAAACGCTGTCACAGAAGGTGAGTATGTCAGAATTTGACAACTTCCATTCAAATTCAGTTTCATTTCAGTCTTAAATTCAATCGAATTTCTATCGAATTTCCAGGGAAAGTTGCCCAATATGTCTTTTTGAAGTTTTGATTCAAGTCTATTGATATTAATTAATGTGTTTTCAACATCTGTAGAGCAATTTGAAATCTCCAATAGTTATTCCGTTCGATGAGTATCAGTATCGTCGCATCTTGAAACGATAAAAATATTGAATCGGAGCCACTAATTGGAGGAAACTCTGCAAAATATAGTAGGTGGGTGGGCGATGAATGCCAATGCCTGCTGAATAAGAGTTTGGTTTGGCCTGCAAGAATGTTTATCAGCTTCTCTTTACCCTCTCAATTAAATGAAAAGCAAATAACCCACGATTTATTTGCTGCGCTCGGTTTCTCTCTCTCGCTTTCTGCTGCAATGGAGAAATAGGCAGCGTGCTAGCAGGCCAGAACTGCCGCAAAAGCCATGGTATTTAGCAGCGGGGTTAATAATAGCTCTTCCATCCAAATTGATGTTCGTTTCACTCTACTCCTATCTACTCTACTCACTCTACCCATCTTGAGCTGAGAAACAAACCAAGAGCTCCAGCCATGAGTTTATTGATGAGTAACGTTTTTTGATTTGGAAAACACAATAGAAATAATAAAGCTATACTACGCTTCAAAATAGAAATGTCTTGTGAAAAGATGAGAATTTGAGAAAAATTTATCTCATGTATTATTTATTCATACATGTTACACAGTATACACACTTATACAGGGTGTTTCAGGAGGAATATGCAATACTTCTCTGTGCGATTCCTTACACCAAGTAGACAAAAAAGGTTCCATGGGACAAACCCCCAAAAACGCTCTGTTACCGTGATAACAATGGCGAAGAATTGAAATTTTTCAAAACATCAATCTTTATAATTTTTAGAGGCGTCACTCAGGTTCCAAAATTATCGATTCCTATGTAAAATTAGCTGAGAAATTCATTGAAACCAGTTTGAAGTTTGTAACTTCAACGGTTATTGAGATAATGGGGGAAATGATATGCTAAAAAACGCCATTTTTCAACAATATAAGGGTTATAACTGGATAAGAAATAATAAATTTGTATTTTTTATTGAAACAACTTGTAGAGAGTCGGATTCCAAAGAAAAAGTTGAATGGCGGCGATCGTTTAAATCTTATCCAAATCTCAGCTATCAAAAATCACAAAATAGACAAAACATGCCACAAATGATAGATTTGTGTTTAGTAGAAATTTTGTGATTTTTCACAGCTATTTCTGAGATTTGGGTAAGATTTACACTTAACAAGTATTGACTTTTAACTGTACATTAATAGTCACAAATACACTTTATTTTTCGAGTAGGCCCGATCCAATACTTGGTTTCCCTAGTATGGATATCTGGGTAAAGTAGTCTACTTTCAAAGTGGAAAATATTTCGTTATAATATATTAATAATCACCAAAAAATAAACACTTCAGCTGCTCCAGCCTTGGTTTTAATAGTGAGTAACGCTTTTTAGTAGAGGAATCACATTGAGCGATTTTTAATTAATTTTAAAATTTTGATTTTAAACTCATATACTTGATTATATTTAGTTCCACTTCTATCATTTTGAAATTTTTACATGTTATTCACATAATTATTCACTTGTTACTCAAATCATTTCATATTTCAACTAATATTTGACGTTTAATATTGTGTTGAGCATATTCTTAATAGCACGTCTATAATTATCACGTACTAGTGGCTCGTGCCTTGGCGAAAAGTGTATAGTATAAGATACCGGCACATCACCTGACGAGCCGCCATTGATTTTCAGTACATTCTGTATGTGATCTAATTCACAGGTAAACTGTGACTGATATCATAGGTAACTCTGGTCGTGATTCCAGCTTTTTAAATGATTAACTGCGGTTGAAGGTAAGGTAGGGGTAGGATAAGCTGTGAATATCGCATCACCTGATTACATGCCATAAACCACTGCAGTGAATTGTCCCCTCATTGTCAAGGGACTTCATTTATATGCAGGCTTTCCAAGTAACGAGACTATTCAATTCTGCAATGGATTCTCTAAGCTTCGCATTGACGGTGAAATTCAATCCATTAGGGCAAGTAAGGTAGCCCCCACCCCTCTTCACACCCCCCACTTTATTCCTTTTTACTCCATTCATTCACATTTTCTTTCGTCTGTGAATAAATATCTGGCTTCCAGTTTTCTCATTTTTTCGCTCAACTCCCTTGTATTTTAATAATTAAATACCCTGCACAATAATAATATCAGATTGTGCTTGAAAAATTGTATTATTGATGATTTTTTTCCATACGATGTGCCTATATTTGTAAGGGCATGTTTTAGGAATATTTAATTACAGTATTGAATTAACAATTTGAAATCTTTGTTTGAAAGTATCCTAGTTTATCTGTTTAGGAATAATCAGAAATTCTGATTGATTTTCGCTCGTTCTCTACTTCATGCCATGATCTCAATACTCTTGTCGTTTTTATCGATTGCTAGTAAAGAAAAGAAAGAAGATTAGGTACAATTTGTTGCTAAAGGGACTTTGACGTTTTTTTACTGATTTCAATTGTAAAAAATGTCATTCATTTATTAATTTATCAATATAAAACTTGATATATTGGTGGTATCATATTTAGATTTGATCCATAGCGAATTGATTTTACATACTGGATTGATTTGGGTGGCTCGTTGGAGGAGTGGTAAAGCGCCGGTCTGATAACCAGGTGGACCCTGGTTCAAGTCCCAAGCGGGGAAACAATTTTTGAAAAATAAATT